>OX377621.1:91593129-92193129 GCA_947397865.1 Polietes domitor | reverse complement strand
TTCCAGATAATGCTGATGGGCACATAGAATTGCAAGGTGAAGGTAAAGAATATGGCAATTGCAATCATCAATTTCACCGACTGAGCCAATCTAAAATGAAACAAATGCCATTAATACTAGTTCTCTCTTAAAAATAATTTAAAACTTACTTATCCTCCACCGGCAGATTCAAGGTAATACTGCCCTGAGTATCTGAACCGTATTTCAAATAGCCGAAGAATCCAACCAATGTATACAAAGTGATAACGACACCCATACCCAAATTCAATACCGAGGGGCAGCCAATGAAGTGAGTGGGATTCTTCATCTCATTTTCCAAAGACATAACTACACCGATACCTTCCAAGGCAAAGATGACCGTGCCGAAGAACAATGGCCATTGCACGACATCGGCTACACCGACACGTTCCGTGGTCGGTGGAATATCGGTGAAGACATAGGTGAAGGTGATGATGATGCCAACAAACATCAGCAAATTGGCCACCATGGAGAACGGTGTCAAGAACTTCAAATTCCTGACCAGGCACATAAAGATCAACGGAATGGTGACAATCACAATCCACAGACGTATACCGAGCTCGCTGCCATCTTCCATATAGAAGTCAACGACTTGCTTGACATTTGTGCCCACGAACACCAAATAAATACAACAGCAGCCAATTAAGTCGATAACCAAAAACGTATTCACCACAAAGCGTATAAAGCGTGACCAACGCTGCAAACCGGGCGGCCCATCAAGGAAGGCCTGTTCGGCCACGTCGGCAAAACCCATCATTGGAATTTTACGTCTCCGGCAAAGGATATGGGCGCATTTAACCAGGATATGTACACAGTATGTGCAGAGGGTGCCCACCAAAAAGGTAGCGACTAGACCGAACCATAGACCGGCATTGAGGAAGGCCATCGGCATGGCCAAGATGCCAGAACCCAGGGAGCCCTTGAGCAGATGAACAAAGGTTTCCATGTCGCTGTAAGGAAGAGAGAAAAAATAAAATAATTATGGATTATTATTATAACAATTGAGCGAAAAAGTATGTATAAAACAATGGATTTAAAAAAAATTCTCAAATTCAAATCAAAACTAAACTCTCTCAATTGACTAATATACTACAAAAACCAATCGGTTGGGATTAAAATTGGGCGAAATCGGCCCAAAGGGAAAAATTTGTCCCTCACAACCACTAAAAATACCCATAATAATCCCTAATATTGTAGCGTATGTTTTTTGAATATGTCTGTTTATATTTGCTTGATATTTGGTATGCGCATTTCCCTTATAGCAAAAACGTGCACCATAAAGTGATTCTTATTTGGGGGTGAAATGGGGCAAAAAAGGGATAAAAATGGTACATATTAAACGACAACAGCTAGAAACACGAAATTCGGTGTGTACATTAATTCTAATTGAGTAGATACATAATATAAAAGTTTTTTTTTCAAATTCGTACTTTTAAGGGGTAAAATGGGAATAGTGGGATAAAAATGGTACCAACAAAACGGCTACACTTGGAATAATGAAATTCGGTGTATACATTCCTCTGATTGCGTAGACACATAAAATAAACAGATTTTTCGAAATTCGTACTTTTTGGGGTTAAAATGAAAAAAGGGGATAAAAATAATACCAATCTAATGACCGCAGCTAGAGTCATGAAATTTGGAGTATACATTCCTCTGAGTGTGTAGACACGGAAAATAATCTGATTTTTCGAAATTCGTACTTTTTTGGGGTTAAAATGAAAAAGGGGATAAAAATAGTACCAATCAAAGGACCGCAGCTAGAGTCATGAAATATGGAGTATACATTCCTCTGAGTGTGTAGACACGGAAAATAATCTGATTTTTCGAAATTCGTACTTTTTTGGGGTTAAAATGAAAAAAGGGGATAAAAATAGTACCAATCAAGGGAAACAATGGTACAGAAGGATAAAAATAGTACCAACTATACGACTACAGCTAGAATGATGAAATTCTAATTGCGTAGAAACGTCAAGGGGGTAAAAATGGTACCAACCAAATGGGCGCAGCTGGAATCATGGAAGTCGGTGTATACATTCCTCTGACTGCATAGACACGCAAAATAAAAAGTTTTTTTTTCCAAATTCGTACTTTTTCTTTTACGACAAAAATTGGTTGAATCATGAAGTTAGGTTATTTTGCGCTATGTACGTCTGATAATGGATTTTCAAAATTTGTACTTTTGGTATTAAAATAGAATGGAAATACAACCAACTGTAGCACCCACTATCTACCAATATTTATGGCTTTGAAAATTAAATATAAGAATATTTATTTTTTGAATTGACGTAGCATTGCCTTATAAGCGTGGTTTAAAATAATTAAAATATTATATTTATTTATAAAATTAATTTTTCAATATTTTTCAGTATTTGTCTTGGTTTCGCTATATTAAAAAATTTATATTTTCCTGTAATATTACTGCACTTCTACGAAAACCGACAACATCTGTGGAATGCAATCCATGGTGGAGGGTATATAAAGTTCGGCCCGGCCGAACGTAACGCCGCTTTTACTTATTTTTATTTTGTAATAGCTGGGATATTAATGAAGAAAATAAGGCCTAGTTGGATAAATGTTGAAGGGTCATAAGGGCCAATGTAAAAGAACATCTCAATTCAATTTGAGCAAAAACTTCGTAAAAATGACAAATTTTGAAATTCCATTACTTCTACAATAAGGACCATAACTTCTATATTTGACTATAGACTATTAGCTTTGATTTTTAGCTAAGATTCTAGCTATTATAAAGTAAAACAATTTATTCTATTATATTATATTATAAAAGTTTTCCCATTTTTTATTAAAATAAAAATAAGAAATCATGATCTTTTAAAAATGTGTGTGCGTCTACAAAGAGGGCTATATATTTTTCCATAGATCGTTGACATATTGATATTGTATTTTTCGTTAGCTATTAAAAATAGCTATTAAAAGTAAAACAAAATAATCCGTTCCAACTTTTTCCAAATAAAACCTATTTTTTCAATACTTTGAAGACTGTTCGCAACCTTTGTGGACATCGTAATTACCTTTAAGTGGGTATTATCGGACTTATATTTCCAAATTATATTTCCTTCGGTGAAAATTTTAATTGTAGTAAAAAAATGATTCATACAAATTTGAGTTGATTTTATGAATCAGTATGTCTCAATGAACGCAAAACAAGTAAAATCGGCGTCAAGTTCGGCCGGGCCGATCTTTTTAAACCATCCACCATGGATTGCATTCCACAGAGGCTGTCGAATTTCGTAGAAGACAGTATATTACAGTAAATATAATTTTTTTAAATATAGCCAAACCAAAACATATACAAATATTGAAAAAAATAATTTTATAAATAAATATAATATTTTTATTACTTCAAGGCAAGGCTACCAATACGTTTACACTATATATATCGAAATAATACTTCAAGTCAACCCACTGTAGCACCTACTATCTACCAATATATAAGGTTATTATCCTTTTTTGAAAGTATAAATATAAGAATATTTAAAATATTCTTTTATTTAAATATTATTATATTTGTACATTCAAAAAAGGGTAATAACCATAAATATTGGTAGATAATAGTTGCTACAGTAAATTATATTTCCATTCCATTTTAATTCCAAAAGTACAAATTTTGAAAATGCATTATCCCGTTATCTTATTATCTGTATTCGTTTAGTTGGTACTATCTTTATCCCCTGTACCTAGTGTATCCCTTGAAAGTACGAATTCGAAAAATATCTTTAATTTTTCGTGTCTACGCAGTCAGGGAAATCTATACTCCGAATTTCAGGACTCTTGCTGCGGTCATTTTGTTGGTACCATTTGTATCCCCTTTTTCCATTTTAACCCCAAAAAGTACGAATTTCGAACAATCCCTTTATTTTACGTGTCTACGCCATCATAAGAATGTATACACCGAATTTCATTATTCAAGGTGCAGCCGTTTGATTGGTACCATTTTTATCCCTCTATTCCCATTTAACCCCTTAAAAGTACGAAAAAAATACTTTTATATTATGTTTCTACTCAATTAGAGGAATGTACACACCAAATTTCATGTTTCTTGCTGTCATTTGATAAGTACAATTTTTATCCCTTTTTGCCCCATTTCACCCCCTACGAATGAAAATCACTTTATGGTGCACGTTTTTGTTATAGGGGGAATGAGAATATCCAATGTAAGTAAGTACCAGCAGACATATTGAAAAAATATGCTTAAATACTCTAAAATATTGGGGGTTATTATGGGTATTTTAAGTCCTTGTGAGGGGAAAATTTTTCCCTTTGCGCCGATTTCGCCCAGTTTCAATCCCAACCGATCTACGACTATAAGACGCATTTATGGAAAATTTGGACGCCCTAGCTCCTTTCGTATAGATGCTAACGTGTTTCAAAAGACGGACGGACAGACATGGCTAGATCGTCTTATTATTTTATCACGATCAAGAATATATGTACTTTATAGGGTCTCAGGTCGATATTTCAAGGTGTTACAAAAGGAATGACAAAGTTAGTATCCTGGAGGTGGAGGGTATAAAAATAAATATTTAGGTGTCTGGCACAAAATTTTTATTTTAAATTCGGGAATATTTATAAAATCCGTGACAAATTTGTTAATGTAATTTTCATGGGTTATAATTGCATGCGACATTTACGATAAAAGCCAGCTCCAGACAGTAAGCCTCTTTCAGTAAGTCAGTAATGGAAATCTCGCACACATCTCGGAGATGTTTTTGCGAATATTTGTTTTGTGAAGCACTTAATAATTTATGTTTATTAAATTTGAACCACCTCACAATGAATATTACATTCGGAATCATATGCTTGGCCGACACTGTAAACCGTTTCTATTTAAATATGTATTTTTTATGATTTACATACAAACAATATGTTTGTACTATGTTATATGTGTATGTCTGTGATGTCATTTGCACATAAACAAACTTTGTTGTTATTTATTTATTTATTTTGGCACAAAATCCAATATATTTAAATGCATGACTTAAGAATAAAAAAACACAACGAAGTCGTTTTATACTCGCATCCAGGGATGTAGCCAGGGGGAAGGGGTTGATAGATTGGATAAATATAAGTTGAATGTTTGTATTGATTACACATATAATAAAGTGCATCTCCAACATAGCCCCCCATTCGGGCGAAAATCTTGGCTACGATCCTGCTGGTGCCCATCTTTTTCAATCAACTTAAACAACACTGTGTGAGACAGCGAATACAAATTATCATTGCATAGAATGCGCCAAAATAACAAGCGCCGCATTTAACGCCACGTTTGATTTAGTACATCGAGAATGAAAATCATCAATGTTGGAAGATTTGTTGATGATCACAATTGTTTTGTGTTTAATTTCCTGTCTGATCGTAAAATGTACTTTCCGCTTTAAGAATAGAAACACCCTACGCAAACGTGAAGCTTTGCGTCACGCACAATAACTCTTCGAGTTTGTCGGGTTTATGTAATTAGGTGACGACACGTAGCTGTATCCACTGGGGAGTTTGGAAAAGTTTGACTAGATTTCTAATACCAAATCCATCCAGTCTCCAATGTCAGAATTTTAAAATTAAACTATTACTGAACACTAAAATAGACTTGTACCTTTCTATGACAATATCTATCCATTCATTCTCCTATGCATTGATCTTTCATATTTTCAAAAATTCTCTAATAAAATTGATGACTTCATTTTAGACAAAACATAACAGCAGCACAAAAGCGACATTTTATTAATAGTACCAAGTATCATTGTAAGAAATCATGATGAATTTAGATGTGTTGCCAATAAAATTAAATCAAAACGAAACAAATCGAATCGCATCAATTCAATTTAATCGACATCGCACAGTGGTCGAACAAAATTTTAATACTACGAAGTATTTGGAATTAGTTAGTTCGTGGAAGCTCAGAATAACTTGCAGAGTCTATTTAGCATTTTCCGTATGTCTACGAAAAAAAATGCTACATTCTTGTGAAAATAATTTTATACAAAAAATGGGATTCAGAGCCAAAAATTTATTTTTTTGGTTAAAAATGAGCGCTGTGCCGTCAATTTCTTACTGGTGGTTTTTATCTGAAAGATATCAACTGCAGCTATTATTTTTTACAAAAGTTGTCGTTATAAAAATCCACCAGAAAATACTAAAAACGTATAATAATTCGATCATTATGTTATTCTACGACAAGATTAAACATTTATATTTAAAGTTTATTAATACAGAAAAAATTCAGCAACATTAAAAAAACGGTTAACATAATCTTTAGGGATTTTTTCAGTAGCGTTTAGTTCCCTGGCGGCTTGATCTAGGAAAAAACTATTTTTAGATCATAATCAAATAAGCCATACTTAACTGACTGAAACAATTGTTTATTTGTATGAACCGCAACCCAGCCTAATGTCTACTAGAGCATTTTTTTAGTTTTTTAACTCATATGATATCCAATGATTGAGACTTATTGTGAGACTGAGTTGAAGCATATTCCTCCGAAAATGTGTTTCGATGTAAAAATTCATTGGTTTTATTAATAAATTTGAACTTGATTATTGTCCTGACTCACGACCATCCATATATTATAGAATGCAAACTTATTTACAAATGGCATGGAGACATTTATTACTTGGCTGCCCACTTTTCATTCATCATGATTTATAGACGACGAGGACCCGAACTATTTAAATAAATAATTCTTTCAAACAAATGAGAAATACAATTCACTTTTAGAATATCAATCAAAAACAATCGCACCATGTACCAAAGCACATATTGCCATCTTACAAGCATCTCATTATGTGCGTGTGTGTTTATGCAGGTACTTATACCAGCATAGATGCTTGAATGGCTGATAATCGAAAAGTGAGTTGTGGTTCGCATTCGTTTGGGAGATATATTAACTTTAAGATTTCGGATATTTGGTCAAAAATCGCTGCGAAGTCTTCTGGGGGACAGAAAGCATGATGAAGGCAGTGGACAGCCAAATAGTAAATGTCACCATGTAATTTGTAAATAAATTTGTATTCTATAGGGTCCGCCATCTAACGTTTTTTTTACTATTCAACCGTTGGACTATTATTTGTGGGTTGCTCTCAGTAGCCATTTGAATGAAATTTTTTCCATTATTAACCGGAAGGATTGTACTTCCAAATAAAAAAAGAAATTTGAGAAAATATTCAGTAGTTTTTTTATAGCATTTTCAAAAAAAAAAGTTATTTGGCGGACCCTATATAAAGAAAAAATGTCTTGAGCCAGGACAATGTCCAAGTTCAAGTCAAATTAATAATTTTAAAGGCCAAACACACTTATAGACCATCGTGCTTATATACTGTCATAGTCCTCGACTAAACATTCATTTTAGTCGGGAACATCCACAACCTTTTCGAAGCCAGTTTAAAATAAGTTGTTTTTATTATTTCTCTTAAACATTTTTAATTTTGATTGCAATTACGTTTATAATTGTTGTACATTAAGTACCAGGAAATCCATCATAAAACATATGGAACGTCTCACTGGCACTATTAGATGTTTATTTGGCACTATTTACTATTTGTTTAGTAAAAAATTATAGGAAATTAAAAAAATCTTTTAAGATTTGATAATTTTATATAAAACTGGACGCTATTTAGTTGAAAATATTTGTATCTCCTACTACAAAAAAAAACAAATTTTTAAAAATTAATTAATTCACCCTTTTGTCTACAATATCATATTTTTATACCCTACACCACTTGCTGTCCATCTAAGCTTGTTCGCGCTCTACAGATCGCAATTGTTGTCCGATTGTCATGAAATTTTGCAGACGTTATTTTTTTTTGGCCAAGGACGATCGGTATTGAATTTGGAGGAAATCGGTTCAGATATATAGATATAGCCCCCATACAAATGTCGCCCCGATTAGACTTTTTCCGCTCTAGAAACCGCATATTGTTTCCGATTTTCTTTAAAATTGGCACAACATCTTATAATCCTACTAAAAACACCCAAGGTGAAAGTAGGTAAGATCGGTTCAGATTTAGGTATAGCCCCAATACAAATGTCGCTCCCGAATATTTAACCGATTATGGCCAAACTTTTCATATTATATTTCACCAATAAACATACATGATGAAAGCGGGTCACATCGTTCCTCGTATACACAGTCAGAATGTAGACGCGTCACATATAAGATTCTAGCCGCAGTCATTTGTTCGGGACCAATAATATTCCTTTTTCCATATTGACCCTAAAAGTACGAATATCAAACCCTCTCTTTATTTTCCCTGTCTACGCAGTCAGAATGATATGTACATTCCTGCTCAAACCATTTGGTTGGTACAATTAGTATCCCCTTTTCGGCCCGTTCTGCGTGTTGCGCGTCTACACAGTCAGAGGAATGTATATGAGGAATTTTATGATTGGTAGGGACCAATTTTATCCCATTTCCCCATATTGACCTTAATGGTGCGAATATTGAAAGGTCTCTGAATTTGGTGCATCTAAGCAGTCAGATCGATGTATACACCCAATTTCATTATTCTAGCTCCAACCGTTTGGCTGGTACCATTTTTATCCCTTTCGGCCCTAAAGTACAATATTCAAAAATGTTGCTCGTCTACACAATGAGAAGAATGTGTATGAGAAATTGTATGATTCTTTCCGTAGTCATTATCCCTTGTTCCTCTTATTGATCTTAAAAGTACGAATATCGAAAGTTCTCTTAATTTGACGCGACTAACACAGTGCAACACATAAAATATAACCATATACGGACACCACTACGTGATAAAAGACCAAAAAAAAGACCCGTGTCTCCCAGTTTTGCCCCAAGTCATGCATTTTTTATGGGCCCCAAAGTTTTGTGGCCTCGGTGTCATTTTTGCAAAAAGTGATCATTTTTTTAGGCTCATATCTTGCAAACCGTTTGGAATTTTGATTTACTCTCTGAGGCAAAGTTGTAGCTCATGTCATAAAGAACAAAAATTGTGAACATATAAATTCAAAAAAACTTCATCTTCAACGTCAAAATCGCATTGTATGTTTGATCAGTAGATATGGGACTTGTGTGTGTGGATCCCTCCCTTTCCACTGTGTGACAGTACAAAGAATTTCATTTTTGGCCGGCTTCTCAGTGTGGATCCCTCCCTTTCCACTGTGTGACAGTGCAAAGAATTTCATTTTTGGCCGCCTTCTCAGTAAATTGCCCACTGTGCGTCACAAGTCAAGACAATAAATTCTGTGCCGCTGATGTAAAAGTTACTGACTGAATGATCGCAAAGAACGTGTCCGTCCACAGGAACATGTGCGACAGAGGTTATTGGCTGTGGTGGCATCATGGCACCGAGCAATGAAAATGCATTCATTTGCGGCCGCTCTAAGAAACAAATTGTGGCGGCATCACTTGCAACCAACCAAAGAGACCGAATCGGTAGTTTTCAGACGCGAGATGTAGACATCTCAGTTTCGTTCGTCGGCGCTTTTTTTGCCCGAGTGTAAAAGTATGAATTTGTAGAATGCACCGACATATGTACATTGTACATTCATACATTTTTGGCAAGAAATTCATGACCAAGGTCTTCTTCATTTAACTTTTTTTTGCAGTGATGTGTATGTGGGTGTGTTTTGTGTGTGTGTGTGTGGATGAGTGTGTGTATAAATTTTGACGATCTTGTGTTTCTTTTGTATCGTTAGCATATTTGTTTGCCAAGTGGAAAATTTCCGCAAACTCGTAAAATGCAATGCCCCAAAAGAAGCTCACGTACCAGCGTACGTAGTATGTACGTACACACACGAGCGGCCATCTGCATATGTAATAGGGCGGAGTGAACTTTTGGATTGATGAATTGAAACCCAAATTTGATTACGGAAAAATAAACAGTCCCAGGAAAAGTTCTGGGATTAGTCCCAGGTAGGTAGGGACCGGTTCTGGTTCTAATCCAAAACAAGTAAGGAAAGGCTAAAGTCGGGCGGGGCCGACTATATGATACACTCCGCTTTCTATCCGAATACAATTCAGTTCAGTAAAAAAGTGAAAACGAGAAGGACTTTTGTATTTTTTCTAATCATAGGCTGATATGACCTGACCCAATTTGTCATATCGAGAAGAATATTTGTATCGGGACTACATACAAACATGGAATGAAGTCACCCAATTTCACAATGGGTTCTACCAGTTCAAGTATAACGTGTTATGCTCAATTTGCAGAAATTCGGTGAAAATAAGTGGTCAAGCCGGCAGCGAAATTTGTGTGGGAGCTATATATAAATCTGAACCGATCTGACCCACTTTCACCAAAGGTGTTTCTGGGGGAAATATAAGATGTTTTGACAAATTTGAAGAGAGTCTGATAAAATATGTGGTTTTTAGAGCAGAGAAAGTCAAATCGGGAGTGAAATTTGTGTGGGAGCTATATATAAAACTGAACCGATCTGAACTATTTTCACCATCGGTGTTTCTAGTGGAAATATAAGATATTTTGCCGAATTTGACCAAGATCTGGTAAAAGATGTGATTTCTAGAGTAGAAAAAGTTAAATCGGGGGCGAAATTTGAATGTATGTATATTTGAATATATAAATCTGAACCGATCTGAACTATTTTCACCATAGGTGTTTCTAGTTTAAATATGAGATGTTTTTCCAAATTTGAAGACAATCTGATAAAATATGTGATTTCTAGAGCGGGGATACTCAAATTAGGAGCGAAATTTGTATGGGAGCTATATATAAATTTGAACCGATCTGACCTATTTTTACCATGGGTGTTTCTAGTGGAAATATAAGATATTTTGCCAATTTTGAAGAATATCTGTTAAAATATGTGGTATCTAGAGTAAAAAGAGTCAAATCAGGAGAGAAGTTCGTATGGGGGCTATATCTAAATCTGAACCGATTTTCTTCAAATTAAATAGCGTTCGTCCTTATCCCGAAAAACTTCGTTGTGCAAAGTTTCATTTAGTTCTGGAGGTAATTACGACCTGTACTCTGATTACAAAAATAGATGGACAGACAGACAGACGCACGGACGGACAAACGGACATTGCTAAATCGATTCAAAAACTGATTCTAAGTCGATAGGTATAATTAACAATGGGTCTATCTCGCTTCCTTTTGGATGTTACAAACAAATGCACAAAGACATAATACTCTCATGGAGGGTATAAATATGTAGGGGACCGATCCCTTTACATAGGTTTGTCATTGGAGGGGTGAATTGACCCCCCGTGATATGACTTGGACATGTCGAAAGTACATTTGCTATTTGTACCCTCATTTTGGAAATGTTTGGAAATTAAACGTAATTATCATAGCTACATAGAAACAGTAGTTTAGGGACAGTCTCCAAAAAAATGATTTTTTTTAATTAATTATCGAAATATTATTTCTTGCGAATAAAGTTTTGACTAACACATGTTGCAGCACATGTGTTAGTCAAAAAATAGAACTGGGGCTATTATTTCTCATGGATTAAAGGGGTATATGACCAAATTTGGAGGACTGGTATGAAGCATATATTTCAACTTAAACCTGTTTTCTTCATCAATCCATTACATAATTAAATAGTTCATCCAAAAATATATAATTTCATTTCTTTAAAAATATCATTTTTTACTATACTATTCGCGAAAATAATCAATGGGCGGAGTGAGACACATGCAGAACTTCAACCCGTTTGTGTCACAGGAATATAAGAACTATGTCATATGGAGCATCAAATGCATATTTTTCTCTCCAACCTAATGTTCTCCACATCCATACAAACATATGTATGTGAATTTGTGTACATTTCATGTAAACTGTAAGAAAGGTGAAAAATTGCTGTTTTGATTTTTCGATTTCGAATCATTTACCGGACATGTCTTATGTGATCCCTTGTCATTGAACTGTAGCTGCATCTATTTTACTTGTTTCGTAGTGCAAATTTTGTACCCGTCATAAATTACTGAGCACAACACTGTTGTTCCTGGCGACATTGAAAACTATTTGGAATACATCTCGTTTGTACTTCTATGTCATAAATATAAAAAAGAGAGGATATTTGGATATTTGCTATGAACTGTGAACTGATCTATTCTTTTCGAAATTAGTGCACGACTTTCTGTGTATCAATTTTCATGATCCAATATGCATCTCTTAAGAGTCCAAATACAATGCGGCAAGTTCTGCCAAGATAATTTGGAATGTGCGAAAATGAGTTCTATAAGATATCGTCGGCCTATGTTAGAATTGACTAGTTGTTTGATTATAAAGAGCATAGAATAAAATTGAAAAAACATCAAACATGGAGTAGATATTGTAGACAATGACAGAAAGATCTAAAATTTGTTCATAAACATTCGTGCTAATATCAACTGATTGACCAAAAATAGTCAAGCAGTTCACTTTTCTGCCAAAAACAGCTTTTGTGGAATTGTATGATTATTCATTATTATTTAATTTCCAACATTTTATTAAACAATTTTGGATTTTTTATTTCGCATTTGAGATTCTTTGGTTAACAATCAACCAAGAGCGACAAGCCATATCTTCCTACTTGAATATTTTTGCTACAGATTACTCGATGTTTAAAGTAGTTTTGTATGAAATGTATATAATTTGCTAATACTCTGTTCTCCTGTTCAACACAAACAAATGGATTGTTTACACATTGTTTGTGCAAAGTGTATTTATTATTGATGAGATAAGTTGTACTTTTTATTATTTTTAAAACCACCGAAGAAAATAGGAAAACTATATATTGACACAAATGTCTTATTCATAACAAAGGTGAATGTCTGAATAAATATCATCAGCTAAATTCCAAAAAGACATAACAACATTCCAATGACTTTACAGGAGGAGTAGTGAAGATAATCTTATATATGTACTAGAAACACCTAATATGAAAGCCGACTGTGTTGGTTTATGCAGGTATGACACTTTTTTCAATTTTATGGCGAAGTAGTCAACTTCCAAAAATGTTTACTCGTTCAACACAGTAATCTTGGTCATTGTCTTCACTAGATGTGATGCAATATATTCCTTCTATAAGAAAATTTTAAGAGAATGACAAGAAAATAGAAAAAAATTCTCATTTTACAAATTTGAGTTTCAATTAAAAATATCTGGCTACCATATTAGTAAAAAATTCAAAATTGTGGAACACATTTTCCCCACTTAGGGAATTTGGCTATTTTTGCAAAAGTGTGAAATCTGCATATCTAGTAGTTATTGTAGAAGTAAGTCCCAATTTAGACGGTGATTCGATAGCATCTAAACGAAAAGACCCTGGGCATCAATTTTGCTAGAATATGCCCAATAGTTATAGATCGTTTTGTATTGAAAATGAGCGAAATCGGCCCAGAGGGAAGTTTTTTCACAGAAAATTCTCCCACTAACCCTAATTTTTCGAGTATTTAAGCATTCAGTTTGAAGGTCTCTGGTGTAGCATAAACATGCTAAAGTTATTCTTATTTGTAGGGGCAAAAATGGTACCTATAGCTAGAAACACGAATACGAAGATACGTAAACTAAAAGGTTTCTTCCAAATTCGTACTTTTAAGGCGGTAAAATGAGAATAGAGGGATAAAAATGGTACCAACCAAACGGCTGCGGTAAATAGAATAATAAAATTCCTCCAAATGCGTCGACATGCAAAATCAAAAGTTTTTTTTTTAATTTGTACTTTTAAGGTATAAATGGGAACAGATGATTTTTGTAGCGTGAATGCGCACCAAAAGTGATCCATACAAACAGGGCACACTGGTCCCAAATCCATTTTTTATGGCATAAAGTCGAAAAATAAACATACAGTCTTGTAATTTTGCACATTAGCTAGACATATCATACGCAAAAAAAAAAAAAATTGAGCCGTTCGGACCACGCCCACTACCACCTCCCACTACCACCTCCCATATAAGCTCAATATATAACCAACATAATTATCACCCTGTATTGGTACAGGGTGACCAAAAACAAAATTTTATGAAAGCTTAAAAGAATGAAGAGTTGTTTATTTTGAGGAAATGTGTTTTTCTAAACATTATTACAAAAGCAAAATATAGCATACAAATAGTATACTTTAAACTGCAATTTAAATAATTATTTCAAGAAATAAAGTAAAATGTATGTATGTGTACAAAAAGGTGAATGATGTTGTATGCCATTTTAAAGGTACTTTCAATACGTTTTATATAAAATATTGATCGGTCTCGTACACAAAACTAATTCAGAGATATAATCATATATATGTCTATGGCTAATCAAAAACTGTGCTAAAATAAAATGACAATTTTTGGAGTTTGCCGAAAAATTCTGACGAGATATTAATTCCACCATAAACTACAACCTCAGACGAACACTTTCACATTTACACTTTGAGTCAAGTTGAGTCATACATATAAGTTTTGGTCCACGACATTTATAAATTATGTTCTCTACAAATCACAAAATTACAATACCTATGAATACTTACAAGACCACAATAATCATAAAATGTTAAATATCATTTTTCAACTACTAGCTCTTGCCGTCAATTTTCATAATATAGTCACTTTATTATTTTCTTTTTAAGTCTTGATTTTAATTAATTTGTAAAACTGCTTTATATCAAAATTAATCTCCCTTTTTTTGAACCGCAAAGTTTAAGTACCATTCAGGCTTGTGGTGTTGCCACCTAATTTTCTCCTGTATATTTTCTTGATTGCTTGGAGTGTTGCCATAAAGAAAATATATACACATTTACCACTTTTTTTTGAATTTCTGCCAAAAAAATGGATTTGGGACCATAGTGCAGGGATACAAATGGTACCAGTGAAACGATAATAGCTAGTAAACTAAAATACGGTGTACGGTGTTCTAATCGCATGTACACGTAAAAAATAAAGTAATTTTAAAGGGGCAAATGTGGGAAGAGGGATAAAATTGGTACCGTCCAAATGGCTGCAAAATGGGCAAAAAAGGATAAAATTAATGGCAACAACTAGAATTATAAAAAATTGGCGTGCATTCCTGTGATTGTGTAGACGATCAACATAAATAATTTTATGGAAATTTTAAGTAGTTTTAGGGAAAATGAAGCGAAAGCGAATAAAAATGGTACCAATCGAACGGCTGCAGCTAGATACATGAAATAATATTTATATTTTCTGACGTCGTATACGTGGGAAATAAAAGGCTTTCTTCAAAATAGGGTAGAAGAGATAAAACTGGTACAAATGAATATTTAATATGTACATTATTTATGTACGTTTCTTTAAAGATGTTGCCTTTCTGAAGAACTAAAAAACGTATTTGTAGACACATTCTATTAATTAATTTTAATAATGAAACATTAACAAATTACGCTATTGGCAAAAATATCATAATTTTCCTAACATTAACTTTCTAGTCTGCCGGAAATAATGTGGAGGGTATATAAGATTCGACCCGGCCAAACTTAAAGCCTTTTTACATTTTACATATTTCTCATATGTTCAAAACAATTTAAATTTGACTTCGTGACTTTTTGAAGTTTATTTATGTCATTCGTCAACAATCGGAAGTCATGAATTTCGGGTCGATTACGAAGTCACCGTGTACATTTTTTACGAAGTTTTTTCTTAAATTGATTTAGTCATGCGTAAAAACGACCTTATCTTCAAAGAGTTTAATAACTGCTACATTTACCCATAGTTCATTTCTTTGTTAAAATGTTAGCTATTAAAATATAAAACAAAATATTTTTTCCGATTTAAAAAAAAACTAAATTTCTTGGTGATTTTTCCTAAGCCGCTATTTCGATGTGAAGTTAGCCATTATAAATGTTTTTAATTGAACACGTAAGTGTTATCTGACTTATATTTACAAAATGGTAAATATTATTATTATATTATATTATTACTAAAGGTAATTTGGGCGAAATTTGGAAGTTTTGTAAAGAAATTGTATAAAAAATGTTTCCATAAAAAATATTTAATATCGCTAACGAGCTTACAAGGACAAAATGCATCACAAATTGTTTTACATAGCCCTTCGACAAAATTCTTGTTGCATAGTGTAATCGAATAAATTACAGTCCTATGCGCAAAATTGTTTTTACCCTTAAGTCAAGATTTTAGGGGTGACAAGGGGTAGACAGACTCTTGTTTGCCTACAAGAAAAATAGTATAACTTGCCAGGTTTTTCTACTTCAGTTTTTTTAATTGTAGGACTTTGTAATTCTTCAAAAAGTTGGTTACAGTAACAATAATATCAATTACGCTATATATTTATATGGACAAGGATTCTCAAAAAACTAACACACTAACGCTTCTTATCAGTGCAAATTATGCAGCTAAATTGAATTTGTATCTGAATGTATTCAGAATTTCATAAAATGAAACTTGAGCTTAAAGAAAATGTGGCTTTAACATTAAACAAAAAATGTCCTACCAAAAGTAGTTAATTTTTACCGGCGCAATTGAACAATACAAATTGCACTAAGCAACAAAATTGAGAAATGTTGGATGGAAGACGAACTATGTATAATCATGTATATACGAAGGCTGTTCAACAAGTGGCTTATGTCCAAGATATGAATGCAAATATATTTTGTCTAGAACTATCTGATGATTAAAGTGATTCAATCTTTTTTTCGTGGAAACCCAATCTTTATAATTTTTGTAAATATGGGAAAAATATGAGAAAACACATGAAATGCGTTTTCATGCTATTTAAGCACAAATTTAGAAAATCATTGCGTCTACAAAAACACTTCTATAGATATTTTATATATAGACATTGTTTGTCTTCATTATAGTGTTACTGCCATATTCATAAAAATTAATCACAGGTTTAAAATATACTTTTACATTGAAAACTCATCTTATAAACCTGTTATAAATGATTATGAATATGGCCGTTAGCTTTAAAAAAAATCCGACAAAATAAGGTTTTTTTTCGAGCCAGAAGACTAGATTTTTTTGGAAAAAAATTCTCAATCCTTTGGAGATTGTTTCTGAACCACTGTTTCTATGTGAAATGTTTGTTGTCATCTAAATTACCTTTATTTGTATATATATATGGGGGTGTGATTTGTTTTTAACCCTCTAACCCGCAAGAGTGCCTCAGGGTACTCTTCGTAAATCTCGAATTCACTCAATAATTACTTATTCTTACAAAAACAAACTTATAGTGGTACTTCGAATAACAGACATAGAAACACTTTTGTATAAGTACCAAACCCATTAAACCCCTGTTGTGCAGGAAGTCCGAAAAAAACACGTGAAATTTTGTGTGTGAATTCTTCTTATTCCAAAGTAAATAATACTGATTGTGAATGTGAAAAAAATGTTTTGTGTGTAGAGGATGCAAGGCACTCCTCACCTGTTATCATATGGCTCTCGAACTAAATTAGCAAACGACTTTCTGATTATTTTTCTGAGCTTATTTGAGCACAATTATCCCAGAAAAAATATCTGAAAATATATTTTTAATTTTTAAAAAACCACATTTCATATCAACAAAAACGTACCAGAAAATATTTTGAAAATACCTTAAACTAGACTACTGGAATATGTGTGCCTAACTAAAGAGTGATTTTTTTGAGGTTAGGATTTTCATGCATTAGTATTTGACAGATCACGTGGGATTTCAGACATGGTGTCAAAGAGAAAGATGCTCAGTATGCTTTGACATTTCATCATGAATCGTCTTACAAACGAACAACGCTTGCAAATTATTGAATTTTATTATCAAAATGCGTGCTCTGTTAAGAAAGTTCATTGCGCGCTTCCATTTTATGGTCAGTTTAATCGACCCACTGAAGCGGCTATTCGGGCTATTGTGACTAAATTTCGCACCAAATTTACATTGTTGGACATTAAACCACCAACACGCTTACGTAGAGTGCGAACTGAAGAAAATATCGCAGCTGTATCGGCCAGTGTTAATGATGACCACCAATTTTCGATTCGTCGCCGTTCGCACCAATTGGGTCTCTGTTACTCAAAAACGTGGAAATGCCAAAATTGGACTAAGCGGATGGACCACCTAAGACGCAGCCGCGGTCAACATTTAAATGAAATTATCTTCAAAAAGTAAATGTCATGGACCAATCTAACGTTTCAAATAAAGAACCGATGAGATTTTGCAAATTTTATGCGTTTTTTTTTTTAAAAAAGTTATCAAGCTCTTAAAAAATCACCCTTTATAATCACTGCTAGCTAACATTCACTACATCACCCTAATATTTCAAATTTGAATTGAAATTTTAAACTGATTTGAACAATTTCGGGTCATAAAAATTAAAATGTTTCATATTTTTTTGTACTTACGATGTTGGATGTTCCACTTTCCGGTGCTCGAATGGATTATAATTAACATCCTCGGAATCATCTGCACCGCCGCCTTTCTTCCTTGATATCACTAAAGGCAGCGTGGAGCCTGCAGCCTGCTGTACTGGGACATCGGCCATATCCGGACGTATGAATCTATCCGAAGAAGTATACATTTCAAACATTGATGTTGATGATTCATTTTCAATATTTTTATACATTGTCATTATGAGATTATTATTTAAAAACTTTTCGTCTCTTCGCTTCTTCACTTTTCCCCGAAAAAGGAAAAGCTTAACTTTTGCAAAATGTTACAACACTACCAATTAATTATAGCAATGTCTACCATCCATTTAACGAACAAAATTAGGTAACCGATTGTAAGTTGTACTAAACTAATGTTAGTGCTTCTTTTTTGGTTTACAGGTATTTTTATTTAGTTTTTTTTTTATTTTTGTTTGTCCAATAACCGTTCAAATAATTTTAAGATAAAAGAAGATAAAATTCAAAACATACTTTGTTTGATTTACGGACGCGTTATTACTCCTTGAGCCGTTATGCTTCTCGTTATCATAGCCCGCCGTAACTGTCGGTATTTTCTGCAAAGAGATTTCAAAAGAGTTCGAATAAGAATCAAAATCAATTTCTTTTTCGTATTTTTGTATTTGCTAAAAACAAGAAGAGAATAAATAAACTTAGAAAGCACGCATACAAACACACAACAACAAACAATGCTAATAGATTTTAATTAATGTGTGTTTGTGTGTATTTTCCGTTTCTGGGGGGTGGGGCAGGGTGTACTGTATCCGCAGCCGCCGCCAAAAGGTACTCGGACACGCACAAAACCCCCCCGAAAAAAAAACTCACACAAAATGCCAAAAACAAACAGATCTTCAATTGAAAAATATTTTGGTTTTCATCATTGTCGGTGAACG
The DNA here is from genome assembly GCA_947397865.1 of Polietes domitor. Taxonomy (NCBI): domain Eukaryota; kingdom Metazoa; phylum Arthropoda; class Insecta; order Diptera; family Muscidae; genus Polietes; species Polietes domitor. The sequence goes on along the minus strand of OX377621.1, from coordinate 92,173,923 downwards.
CGAGCAACAAAACAAAAATGAAATATTTTACGATTCGAAATCGACATTTCTGCCAGAAACAGAATACACTTTAATTGGCGCAAGATTGTTTCTCGCTCCTCATCTTTCTTTTCGCTCTCCATGCCTTACTGCTCATGAAACTGCGTATTTGGAATCAATTTCGGGGGTAAACATTTGACTTGTGATGTTTGCCCCCATTTTTTTGGTATTTATTTTATTAAAAAGAGGCATGTGTTTTAAATTAATGCCCAGGAATCATCAAGGAATTTGTGGAAAATTTTAGTTTGTCTGGTCGCCGGTTACATTTCATAAATTGTTGTTCGAATTTTTATTTTTTGGACGTTACAACAAAAAATCTTAAATCACGAGTTTGTCGTTTTTGATCGGTTTTTCATAAAAAGAGCTTATTTTTAACTGAAAATGACACTATTTTTAATGCATTTGGTGCATTTTAACATGAAAATGACATTTCGACCTTAACTGAAGCTAAACGTCATCTTTATTGCCAAAAAAAGTTCAAATTAAAATAAATTAGGTACCAAAATGAGGAAAAGAAATTCACACCAGTATATGCACCCAATTCTTTATGAAAATTGATTTATCCAACCTGAGCATTAAATAACATGTATAAATGCTAAATAGTAACAGGTAGGACACAGACGATTTTTTTTAAATCACAATCTTTGTAAAATTAAAAAAATAATATGGTTTTCGAGCTTAGAAAGCCTCAATACATCAGAAAATATAATATAATACCGCTTGACAAAAAATTTACGTTGAACTAGTCTTTTTTAGCTGCATACCTATATTTAATGAGTATTTCGTGTTTTGGAATATAAAAATCTGATTTTTTGCAAATGTAATATACCTCCCACGGGGGCAAAAATTATCCTTCAACATTTCTAAATTTGTATTTTGTTATTTAAAAGCTTATGAATGAAAAAGTTATGTTTGTCCAATACAATCATTTTTTCAAAAGTTTAAAATATTTGTTACAAACAAACTATATTTGCCACAAACACAGTTTCGATAACTAGGATCCCACAATTTCTGATAAATACATTGAGTACAATTTCTCTTAAAATGTATGAGAAACAGTTCGATAATGTCGAAAAAAGAAATTAGTTTTTTATTTTCAAAATCTGATAAAAGTGAAAACCTTATAAGCTTAACAGAAAAATAAGAAACTTGTCCATGGTTCCGAATCTGCCCTTATCTCAATTTTGAATTCTCCGTCCTTGTGGTTTTCTTTCTCAGGACGGCAGAATAGAAGTGAAATGACACAAATGTTGGCTGTATAAAATACCAAAATATTTCTATATATAAATTATAATAAATATAGAAAACAGAAAAAGGTCATCGACAAAGAAGATGCATTAAAAAGAAATCCCAATAAAGTATTTAATGTTATCAATAGAAATTATTTATAAATTAAGAACATGTTCATAGGTTGACTGACATTGAAACATTTTGTTCTAATTTTGTTTTCTAGGTATTGTTCCTATTTCCAATGATTCGAAAATACTGATTTTTTATTTCGTTTCATTATCATTATCGCATCAACTTGAGATAATGATAACGAACGAAATGTACAGCAATTTTAAATATTAAAAGTTAGAATTTGGACATCATTGGGGATTTTTCATGGCTACTTTGGGGACAAGAAAAAAATATCTGGCAAGCCTTACTGACTACTTATAAAGAGTGATTTTTTTGAGGTTAGGATTTTCATGCATTAGTATTTGACAGATCACGTGGGATTTCAGACATGGTGTCAAAGAGAAAGATGCTCAGTATGCTTTGACATTTCATCATGAATCGTCTTATAAACGAACAACGCTTGCAAATTATTGAATTTTATTATCAAAATGCGTGCTCTGTTAAGAAAGTTCATTGCGCGCTTCCATTTTATGGTCAGTTTAATCGACCCACTGAAGCGGCTATTCGGGCTATTGTGACTAAATTTCGCACCAAATTTACATTGTTGGACATTAAACCACCAACACGCTTACGTAGAGTGCGAACTGAAGAAAATATCGCAGCTGTATCGGCCAGTGTTAATGATGACCACCAATTTTCGATTCGTCGCCGTTCGCACCAATTGGGTCTCTGTTACTCAAAAACGTGGAAATGCCAAAATTGGACTAAGCGGATGGACCACCTAAGACGCAGCCGCGGTCAACATTTAAATGAAATTATCTTCAAAAAGTAAATGTCATGGACCAATCTAACGTTTCAAATAAAGAACCGATGAGATTTTGCAAATTTTATGCGTTTTTTTTTAAAAAAAAGTTATCAAGCTCTTAAAAAATCACCCTTTATATCACAAGCGGCGTTGGTTCTTAATACACATGCAGAAAATCATCCGGATTTATTGGATATATCGCGAGAAAATCATAAAACAAACAGTTCCCGCGAAAGTGAAAATTTTGCAAAAATATCCAATAATTGGGATATAAAACAAGAACGTTTCTGTCGGTTACACCGACTTATATATACCCTCACTCTCAGATATCATCTGTATGGAAACTACCTTAATTTTACATAGGGCCGGGTTATTTATGTGGGAGATCTAGATGGTTCATGGCACATGGGGCCAGCTTCCACATTTATAAAACTATTGTATCATAATCAAATTTCAAGTCATAATGGATATAAGTTATGAGAGATAACTAACTATAAGTTATGAGAAATTTGATTATCAATTAAAGTTTGCTCATTTCAAATTCGTAGTAAATAATTCATTTATATCGTAGAAAATCTACTTAAAAACATTTCTTTGGATCTAATAAAAAAATCTTACAATTGAGTAAATTAAAAAAATATCTCAGGTTTTAAGAACGAAAGTAACGATATATTTTCTTTTGTATGGAAAATCCATTTAGAAAATGTTAACTGAAATGTGTTTACCTATTCCCTAGATTATGATAATGTGTTTGCTTAAATTTATGGCAAGTTTTTCATACATTCAAGTATTAAGAAACTTATAAAAGAGAAAATTGTAAAAACTACTTGAATATAAGAAACAATTTTCGTTCATTTGTCGAAACTTATTTCTTAACAACTTCAAATATTCTAAGCAAGCACTGCCTATCTATTCTTTGCAGTAATTGATCAATTCTTTATGACAAAGTTATCATGAAAGCTTTGAGAAATATTTCGCGTTGTCATTTTTATACACTCCACGAGAGTATAATGTAAATTTTTTTGTAACACACAAAAGGAAGGGAGATAGACCCATTGTTAAGTATACCGATCGACTTAGAATCACTTTTTGAATCGATTTAGCAATGTCCGTCTGTCTGTCTTCTTGTAATCACGATACAGGTCGCAATTGTAGCCAGAACCAAATGAAACTTTACACAACGAAATTTTTCGGGACAATGATGAAAGCTATTTAATTTGAAGAAAATCGGTTCAGATTATCGCCATACGAATTACACTCCCGATTTGACTCTTTTCACTCTAGATACCACATATTACAACAGGCTTTCTTAAAATCTGGCAAAACATCTTATATTTCAACTAGAAAAACCTGTGGTGAAAATGTGTTAGATCAGTTCAGATTTATATATAGCTCCCAAACAAAATTCGCTCCCGATTTGACTTTTTCCGCTCTAGAAACCACTATTGTATCAGATTGTCTTCAGATTATGCAAAACATCTTATATTTAAAATAGGAACACCTCAGATTTATATATAGCTTCCATTCAAATTTCACTCCCGATTTTACTTTTTCTGCTCTAGAAACCACATATTTTAACAGATCCTATTGAAATTAGGCGAAATATCAGATCGGTTCAGATTTATATTTAGCTCCCACACAAATTTCACTTTTTCCGCTCTATAAACCACATATTTTAACAGATCTTCTGCAAATCTTGCAAAATATCTTATATTTCAAGAAACAGCCATGGTGAAACTAAGTCAGATCGGTTCAGATTTACATATATAGCTCCCATACAAATTTCGCTACCGGATTGACATTTTCAGCCTCAGAAACCACGTATTTTCACCGATTTTCCCTCAAAGTGAGCATAACACGTTATACTTGAACTGGAAGAACTTATTGTGAAAGTTAGTCACTTCATTCCATGTTTGGATATAGCACCGATACAAATATTTTTCTCGATTTGACAAATTGGACCAGGTCATATTGGCCTATGATTAGGAAACATACACAAATTCTTCCCGTTTTCACTTTTTGCCGAATTGAATTGTATTCGGATAGAAAGTGAAGTGTATCATATAGTCGACCCTACCCGACTTTAGTCTTTCCTTAAAGAAAAAATCCTCAGTTTGAGTAAATATTTACCTGTTTTTAGGGAAAAAATACCAAAATTGTGCCCAAGTTTAGTAAATATTTACTCGGTTTGAGGAAAAAATTAGCAACCATTTCCGTGAGTAAATATTTACTTTGTTTACGGAAATTTTTGTTGTACTTAGTTTGAGAAAAATTTTATTAAAATTTAGTAAAAATTTACTTGGTTTGAGGGGAAAATGTACTGCAATTTTCACCAGTTTAAGTAAATATTTACTTGGTTGGAGGAAGCATTGAACTAGAAAAAATTTGAACTTGATATTAGGAAATATTGCTTTAGTTCATTGAAATTGTAGGGTTCATTTTTTCCTCAGTGTATTTAATATACTTTTGAGATTTGGAATTTTGTCGAAAAGTGAAAGAAAAGAATATCACTTCATTACCGACCCTAATAGCATATTTGAAATAATTTTCTCAATATTTATGACTTCAAAATTTTCCACTCGTTTATTGACTACTTTGCGCAGTGAAACGAAAATGAAAAATCACAAACGTAATTGTGAGATTTCCGAGATTTGTTTACATTTTCATGTGCTCTTTCAATGAATTTGAATTATTTAATGTTTAGTTTAGATATTAAAAATAATATTGTTTGTATTGTTTTTAACATTGCGTGGTATTGTTTATATCTACGTCACTAAGGCGTTCGTTGTTGTTGGATTTTTGTGTTGGTTGTGTGCATTTAACCTCAAAAACATTTAAATATTTGGGCCAATTATGCATAACGTCATCAACGTTTATAAACAATACCATAAAGAAATGTACATTATTTTCGAATTATTATTGTTGGTGGGTTGGTCTTATTTTAAACGTGATCGACATCTGCTTTCGTAAAACGAGGAGCCATTCTCAAGTTCATTGAAAAAACGCGTACGCACACACACACACACGCATCACGCTCGCAGTGATCTTTCTATTGATTGGGCACATTTAGCGCGAAATAAAATGCGTTTAAATGAAATCACGAGTGAGAAAAGCGGAAATTGCGTGTGAGCGTGTGTAGGCAGACTGTTTTCGTTTCACGAGACTGTGACTGCTGTCGACGACATGCAGACATGACACTTGTTTGACACAAAAGGTCTAGAACTAGAAGAAGAAGAACTCGGAGGGGGTAGCTTATGGGTATGTAACCGATTAGAGACATAAGACACTGGTTTCTATAAAGCTTTGACAGTTTTATTACGTGTTTGTTTAGGTGACTGGTTTTGTTGGGAAAACTTCACAAACAACCTAATACTGTGTTCGGATATACACTCAAAATCCACTTTTTCTGGATTTTGCAATTTTTTCATTAGAAGTTTGCTTGGAGATATCCAGGAAAAAATGGAGGCTTTGACATTTTCATTAGACACTTGACTAGGTGAGTCTGGGAAAAGTAATCACGGGCCAGTCAGATATTTTTGGACAAAACTCGCAAATAAACTAATGCTGTGTTCTGATATACACTCAAAATCTATTTTTTCCATATTTTTTCTTTTTTTCATAAGAAGTTTGCCAGGAGAAATTCGGGAAGAAGTGGACGATTTGACATTTTCATTAGACATTTAACTAGGAGAGTATGGACATAAAATAATCGCTGGCCAGCCAGATATTTTCTAGGCAAACTTCGCAAACAATCTAATGGTGCGTCCGGATATACACCCAAAATCCACTTTTTCCGGATTTTGCAATTTTTTCATAAGAAGTTTGCTGGGAGATATCCAGGAAAAAATGGAGGCTTTGACATTTTCATTAGACACTTGACTAGGTGAGTCTGGGAAAAATAATCACGGGCCAGTCAGATATTTTTGGACAAAACTCGCAAATAAACTAATGCTGCGTTCGGATATACACTCCAAATCCACTTTTTCCGGATTTTGTAATTTTTCCATATGAAGTTTGCCAGGAGAAATTCGAGAAAAAGTGGAAGTTTTGACACTTGACTAGGTGAGTCTGGGAAAAATAATCGGTGTTAAGTCCAATATTTTTTGACAAACTTCGCAAACAACCTAATGCAGTGTTCGGATATACACTCAAAAACCACTTTTTCCGGATTTTGCAATTTTTTCTCATATGAAGTTTGCCAGGAGAAATCCAGGAAAAATCGAAGATTCATTAGGCACTTGACTAGGTGAGTCTGGAAAAAAAACTTATCGCTCTACTCAGATGTGAAAAGTAACCGTCCAGACTATTGCTATTGTTTTTTTTTTTCTAAACTATTTCCCACAATTCAATTTTGAACAATTATTGTTTCGTTGTTCTTTTTTTTTTGTTTTGTTGTCATTCAAATATTTCTGCGACCTTGAAATTTCTATTTAATTGCGTTTAATAGAATTCAATCAAAATGTTGTTTTCGAACCGCCACTTGAAAACCAAAAACAAAATCAATTAAATTTCATTTCGTTCATAGCCAAAAATATTCGTCTGTTTGTTTTGCATTTTTGCCTTTTGAATTTTGCGTTTCGCATTTCGTTTTGTTCACATTTTAAAAATTTCGAAATTTTCACCACTATTTTCTGTTTTCTTTCGACTCTCGCACCACTACTACTAACATTTGTTGGCTGTGTCAACATATTTATTTGCACTCCGGCCGCTCCCGCGGACGAAGCTGGCGGTGGTCCTCCCTTTTTCAAGGACATTTTCAGCTGGTGTCGCCTGAGGGCGGACGAGGAGAGCCGTGTTTCACGTGCCCGATTTATGGGAGCACTGGCGCTATGTTTTCGTATCGCATCCGCAAACGAGCGTAATTCGCAGTCTTCGTCCGGCTGGCCTGCAGCGGCTGTGGAGGATGTGGCGGCGCTGGCAGCTGCTGAGGCTCGGTGGTTCGGTGGCAGCGGAGGTTTTGAGGAGTACAGTTTGAAGGATTTCAGCCGCTCTAATGTTGCTTACAAACTGATGACCGCTATGCGACATATACGCTTTAAGATGGCTTTCCGCACGACCGCTTGATTTCAAACTAACGCCGATGACGATTTCCAAACGCCGCAAGATCAGCGTATCGAATGGAAGGAACCAACAAAAACACCACTTGGCGATTCAAGCAATTTGCTCGATTTGTCCCCGCAACGGGCGAAAAAAAAACACAAAGCTATGCAAAATATTAATTATCTTTTTTCCGCTGCTGGGTTTTCAGCAAAATCTCTGTTCAAATTGTCGCAGTTGTTGTTGTTTTCGGTGTTGTTGTTGATTCTTTCGTGTGTGTTATTTATTTAGTAAAGCGTTTAAAAGATGTTGTCTTCCGGATCATCTGACCTCAACTGATCGGTGGATGAGAGTGTAAAAACAATTTTAAATCGCCATCGCCACCGCCAGCCAACATAGTCGGTTAGTGCACAAATTTAATGAAAAGAAAAATAAACTAGTAGTGTCTGGGGGGAGGCATGCGACAACAACCCAAAAATATTCATTTAAATTGTCCACCTCTGCATTAGAGATTTAGACGACACCACCATCACGATTTTAGGGGTTAGTGGCACCGGGAGTGTATGGCCACTCTCGTCCACAATTTTCGCTCGCTCACAATTGAGGGCGCCGCCGCTCTATGCTTGTTTGTTGCTTGCTTAAGTGAGCAATTTACATAAAATAAAAATTTGTTATAATTTAACTCTTTGTTGAGGAGGTAGTCGCCACTACAGGGGATTTGATGTGATTTATGCCAAATATTGTACGTATGCACGTACACATATTTAGAGAAGATAGTTTGGGGCTGATTTTTTTTGCAAAGAAAAAATCTATATCAATTTATTTTGCGTCTAACTTTTGACGTCTTAAGTGGTTAACTAAATATTATAGAGCTCCACTTCTATTTCGAATTGCGGTGGAATTTTTTTGTTGTTTATTCAATCTCAGTATAAAGTAGGTGTAAAAATGTCATTACTGTCACCCCCGTTATAAAAAAATTGGGAAATTCACACTTCCGAGAAAAATAATTATATGGGATAATTTGAAAAATAATATTAAAATCTCTATAAAATTCAGAAAGTAGGCACAAAGCATAGAAATCAGAAAAAAGGACTTAAATTTTTGAAGGATATAATTATTAAAAATTTTTGTATTGTATAAATAAATAAATTTTGTAGTTTTTAAAAAAGATCGGAAAATGTCTGTTTAAATCATAATTATTTTTTAAATCTTAAGAAAATATGTCAAGCGCTTATATTCATCATAAGTGGCTATGAACGTTTCCTCGAAAATGAGTTTTTGATGCCAAACTATTCTCAGATTTGGATGTCATCTGTCATATAAATTTGGAGAAGATTTCTTTTCTAAAGCCATTTTTTTCAATTTTTTTCTGAAGTGGCTATGAACATACAAATAATAAATATAAATAAAAAAGTTCAAAAATAGAGCAGTATAACACAGAAGGTTATAATTCTCTATACGACTTTGTTTAAATAATTTTTCTAGATTTAGGGCATATCGTACTATCAAATTCCACCATTTCGCGGTTAATAGCATTTTGCTTCCCAAGTTATCAGGCTAAAATAGGATAAATAGTGGCTGTAAAGTCAAAAATTGTGAAAAGTATCTTTAGAAAAAACCCGCGTAACTTTTTATCATATTGAGAACACCAAAATATTTTGATGGCATATGATTGCTCACTTCATTCGTAATATTTGTGTCAGAAAGGATAGAGAAAGATAAAATAAAAGCAATTGCAACCGCGAATTTTGAATTTTTTAACAATTGCAGCGATTTTCAACAATATGTAGCTATATATGTTACAAGTTGGACATTGGTTTTTAATACACAAACAAAAATTCATCCGAGCGTTGCACTATAGGTCAAATGACCTATTTCACTGGCCAAAAGTCATAAAACTTAAAGTCTGATATTATGTTAACAAAAATGTATATAGATAGCTTGGAAAATGTAATTTGTGAAGAATTAAGAAAAAATTAAATCTTTCGAAGCGCCTATGAAATTCACGGCCCTTAACCTTCTTGAGACCAAAAACAGTTAATTTAGTTTTTTAACATCACATAATTAAAAATAACCAAAAAAGGCTGAATTGGAACGTAGGTCACTATATTATACCCTACACAACATTCTAAGCCCCTGCATGATTGAAATCCGCGAATTTATGGACCATATAAATATAAAGACATGATCCTATTCATTTTTGCAATGGTGAAATTTAATGTATCTATTATGAAATTTTTACCAAATATTTTCTATATTTTTCTTGTGTTATATATAAAGAAGTCAAATCGGAAGAGATATTTGTATTTTGGATAATATCAGGAAATTTACCACAGTGTATAGTATATATTGGATGGGAGTTTATAGTTCCATGTCAAATGTTTGTAACATTATTGAACTGTTAATGAAAAAAATCGGATCAGATGTAGATATAGTCCCCATATAAATTTCACCCATTCTGGTCAAATTTGACACATTACTCTTATTTTCATTTTTAATCTAGATATAGGTCCATGAGTTACTGGTATGGTGTATCATATAATCGATTCTACCCTACTTTAGCCTTATTTAATAGCTTTGCTTACACTTCAATTCCATCGCAAAACCAAAAGAGCACGAAAGTGCAAATCCACATGTGGTTAAATACATTCATAACAAATCGACATTTTATTTTCCGTTTTACATTTTCGTGCCGAAGCTTGCCAACTTTTTAAAAGCTTACATAATTACTATATTTGTAATTTACTATAATCACTCTAAGGCTGCACTTAACTTCTTTAATTTTTTTACACTCCAAGACAAATTTCAAATGTTTTTTATTGAAAATATTGAATATATATTTGGAATTGCATTTTCTATACTTATACTTTATATTATTTTTTGGCAAAATATAACAAGGCACATTCCAAAATTGATAACCAAAAATGCCGCGTAAAAAGTTTTATACTGACAATTTAGTATTGCCAACTTTGACATCATGGAACACAACGGGAATTTTTTTTTTTGGAAAAACCAAATTCAGTTTTATTTACTTTGATGTATTTTTTATTAAATTATACCAGCATAAAAGCGATTGTACTATGTTAGAATTTTGACTTTTGGCCACTGAAATTGGTCATTTAACCTAGCTAGATCGAAAATCGTAGATAGAAAATCGTAAAACAAAAATGCCATGTGTGAAAATCATATTTGCCGCGAAAATGAAAATTTTCCAAAAATATTCAATTTGTATTTCTTGTTTACCATGCCCTTCCGCAATATGCACTTTTTGTAAAAAATGGAAAAAGGGATAAAAATCGCAGCAATCTGACGGATGAAGCTGGAATCTTTAAAATCGCTGTGTACATCACAGAAAATGCGTTTTCTACATAACATTGCCAACATTTCATAAAAAAACGTTATCGAGTTTACAATAAGTCTTATTTACATATATATTAGAGCATTAATGGCTATGTGCTAATTTCAAAATTCATAGTGCTCAATTTTAAACGTGCAAAAGTGGCTATGAACCATAAAACCGCGAATAATAGGATATTTCGCAAACTTTTTAATCGTAGCAATTAGTAATCCTCTTTAGATTGAACTGTAGAAGAATGATTAATAATTACTCTTAAAAGAAAAAGAGAAAGTCAGTTTTTTCGCTCTCCTGAAAAGTTGTGTTTTTGCTCATAGCCACTTATTATTCATGTTGATGTCCAATAGTGTTCTCACATAGCTAGCGCAATAAATCTATTACATTTTTGCGAAGGACTTGCAGCCTTAAACAATTGCAAGTCAAGTAAAATGTAAAGCGGACCAAAAATTTAATAACAAAGTTGTGCACTTTGTTTTGTTGTTTTATTGGATCTCAAGTTTAATAAAAATATGGATTTTATGGTGATCACTGATCAGTTAATTTCACAATGTAAAATTTTATGGATATATAAACTTTTAATATTTGTACAAAATAGCTCTAAAAAGCTCTAAAAAAATTAACATAAATTACCGTTTCTAGGACTAGCAGAACAATTATAAACAATTTGATTTGAACTGGAATATTGTCCTGGCTCAAGACCATTCTGCATCTATATTTTATAGAAAATTTATCTGCAAATGGGATTGTGCCATGATTTCCGGTCAAAAAAAATAACATTATGTTCAGATAAATTAACAAAAAATAAATAAAAAATATAAATGATCAAAACTTCGTGATAAAATGGCTGTAAATCAGGGCAATTCATTATATTGTTCTGGATGTTCGGCCTGCTTTACGTCACTAAAATCACAAAATGACATATAATTTCAGGATTTTCATACCAATTATTTAATTTTAGTTTAGTTTGTGTGTCACACAAAACTTGTAATAATGTTTAATTTTCAAGCATCATCATTAGTATAATTTATAGTATTCCAATGACACCGATAATAAAAATCCAATGACTCTGTTTGATGATGTCTACATTTTCAGAAATATAAGCAATTCAATTTTTACTAAGTTATTTATTAATTTATCCACTATAAGTATGAATCGTATCCAAGAAAGATGTGTGGAATGGAAATTAAAAAAAAACAAATTCGGTACAAGTATGGATAATTGTCATGGATGAGATCATGTCTTAGACACGTATCTCCGACAAATCTTTTCATACTGTAAATGACTGGACAGTATCAAGTTAGAAGTTACTTTCTGACCACAACTGGATACTGATCTACATTTCTGAACCATCACCCCCAAATAAAAGTTTTGGCAATAAAGAATGTTAAAGCTGAATCGGAAGATTTTGAAGTATTTGATATATTAAATCATGATATACTTGGATTTTTTGGGGGATGATGAATCATTTTATGGGGATTCCAAAACATAATTTTGGGATCCGACCGAAAAAAACTGGCAATGCTGGTTTCATCGAAAAATTTGAATGGTCTTAGAATATTATTCCAAGATAATAGACCCGTTCGATTGGGCTTACTAGCTTTCAATTAAGAGACTTGATAAGGTGGCAACATTTTTATCCATCGGTTTTATTTAAATAAAGGGTGATTTTTTAAGAGCTTGATAACTTTTTTTTTAAAAAAAACGCATAAAATTTGCAAAATCTCATCGGTTCTTTATTTGAAACGTTAGATTGGTCCATGAAATTTACTTTTTGAAGATAATTTCATTTAAATGTTGACCGCGGCTGCGTCTTAGGTGGTCCATCCGCTTAGTCCAATTTTGGCATTTCCACGTTTTTGAGTAACAGAGACCCAATTGGTGCGAACGGCGACGAATCGAAAATTGGTGGTCATCATTAACACTGGCCGATACAGCTGCGATATTTTCTTCAGTTCGCACTCTACGTAAGCGTGTTGGTGGTTTAATGTCCAACAATGTAAATTTGGTGCGAAATTTAGTCACAATAGCCCGAATAGCCGCTTCAGTGGGTCGATTAAACTGACCATAAAATGGAAGCGCGCAATGAACTTTCTTAACAGAGCACGCATTTTGATAATAAAATTCAATAATTTGCAAGCGTTGTTCGTTTGTAAGACGATTCATGATGAAATGTCAAAGCATACTGAGCATCTTTCTGTTTGACACCATGTCTGAAATCCCACGTGATCTGTCAAATACTAATGCATGAAAATCCTAACCTCAAAAAAATCACTCTTTACTTACTTGGCAGCTACTTTCTTGTTAAGCGAGTAAATTCCATACAAATATTAAGCTAGTAAGCACGAACAGATCTAATATTTAAAGAAATCACAATTTTAAATCTCAAAGGTCTACGCGGGTCCGATTTTCATTTCATTATAATAAATTTATTTATTTCGTTACGTCTTGTAATTCTAATATCGATATAATATAAATTATAAAATGCATAAATATTTTTTTTCTTTCATTTTTGTTCAGTATTGTTTGACAAGTCATCATGGAAAGACTCACATCACAACAGCGTCTCCAAATTGTTCAGCTGTATTACGAAAAACAGCGTTCTGTGAGAAAGAAGACCATGGCGAATCAATTCGTCGTCGTTCTCAGCAACATGGCTTGTTGAATTCGACAACTTGGCGTAGTTGACATAAGGATCTTGGCCTTGAAGCGTACAACATACAACTTGTACAAGAACTGAAGCCAGTCAACTTAAATGTGAGTGTTTTTATTAGTCACTATGCTCGAACGTGTCGCCCTGAATTGGAACTACCGAATGGTCCACCTCAGACGTAGTCGTGGCCAACATTTACATGATATCATTTTCAAACAGTAAATGCCATAAATTGCCATAAAAATTTTAAATTTACTTTCAAATTTATGTGTTTTATTTTACATTATAAATCAAAGCTCTCGGTGAATATAAATAATCCTTCATAAACGAGTATTGATATGGTGGAAACATTTTAAGAATTGCTATTCATATATACTCCAAACTTATAAAATTGAATTTTAACTTATTTAAGACGAAATTGAGATATATTTTAGGAAAGACTATCCTAAATCTTTACTAGGATCTATTTACTATGACCTTGATACAAGGAAACTTTACTCAGATCATTTTGTTAATGAAATCTTAACTTAATCTACGTTAGTTTGCAGGTAAAGTATCTAGGAATGTAATTTTACTGAAAGAAGAAGAGAACTAATCGTATTCCAGTATTGTATTTACAACTAGGTCTCGGATTTTTATACACTTTGCTTATATTTGGCATAATTTTTGAATTTTTGAAAATATACAAAATATTTTCGATATACACTCAACTGAATGAAAAAAAGAACTACAAAGATTGGCTGAAAAATAAAAAATATCCAAGGACTATTTATAACAATACAAATGTGAACATTTCCTTATCACGATATATATGGTTTTGTCAAAACTCCAACAGATGTACTCAGATACTGTAAGCGAGCCTTAATATGTTTGCTGGGTGTATTTGTAGAAATGTTTCCTATGTTGTGAGGTATAATATAGACAATATTCTCACATACAAGGCGAACTGAATTTGTTGTTGATGATATTTACGATTCTATAATACATAGATGATTTAAATGGATCGAGAAAGTTATATTTGATGTGGGATACTAACATTTACCAACTCGATAACATTTCCTTCAGAACATTTGTCTATCCATCAACAAGTCTGATCGAAATACGTAGTAATAGCGAAATCATACAGGTATTTGTATCTTCAATGGAAATTCCCCTCAAATTCCCAGCACGAGCGTCATTCAACAGCCGTGATTATCACACCATGCTACGTGATGATCGTGTTTAGAAATAAATTGAAACAAAACGTAAGAAAACTATATTAAAGCGATGCAATAGTGCTCTTTTTTCTCGTTTGGCAATAGAACATTTTAACAAAATAAAGAGGAAAAACAAAATAAACCAGAAAGCAAAACAATCTAAGAAAAATATACGAAAAGTTGTTGTCATATCGGCGTCAGTAATTGGCATACAAAACCCATTTATCATTGGCCATTAAAATAGATTCGAACGAACCCACAAAGACCCATAGCCAAAACGCCATCCCAAAAAAAATAAAATAAAAAAATCGAAGAGGTCTAAAGTCTAAATTAAATTAAGCCAAATTCGTATACTATTTATACGTTAGAGGGGTGAACAACGTCACTAGATTTGTTTAAATTAAATTCGATTTATATAATTATTTATTTCATTTCGGTCAGTCATCATCAAGAATAGTAGGGGGAAATGATTTTATTACAAAATTATACTATCACACAAAACAGTCGGTTGGATGCGTAAGTGTGAGTAAGTGAATATAGTGTAAGGGGCATTTTAACTAGATATCCATGGCCGGTTTAGTGAGGGGACAACATGGGCAATTGCTTAGGCGGCATAGGCTAAAGGGCGCGCGAGAATTTTGAAGTAGAAACAAGAAGCCAGGCAAGCGGAAAATCTCCTAGCATCAGCATTTGAATTACTAAGTAATGACAAGTCATTACCCTTACGATTATATGAAGCATATAAATAATATCATACAACTACATTTAGTGAAGTCCTCTCTAGCTGTCCCACAACATTTTTTTAAATTTAAAGTCTAACAAATTGTATCCTTCAATTTATTATTTATTTTTAAATTGAACTGTCGATTTTGTTGCTCCCTATGGACCAGCAAAGTCACTAATGTTTGGTAATGCAGAAGGAAGTCAATTGACCCATTTCGATGACATCCCCATGTTAAATTCGCTAGTTGGAAGAGAATAAAAGAGATTGGTGGTGGGGTAGTTCTTGTCTTCTTGGTACTAGCGATGTCGTTAGCTTTCGGCTAACGGCATTTATTTCAGGATAATTTATAACTGTTGTAATCAGTTGGTGTAAATAGACTTTGCGGTAGACATATAAATAAGACGGGTAAATGTATTTTAACTATTTTTATACTTCGTAACTCTTTCTCTCTTACTATACATCGTCTCCTCAATACAATAATACCCCATATTTTTTGGGCGATTTAGATAATCATTTTTAATTTTAATGGCCTTTTGACCAGACATAGAATCAATGATGGAGATTCTAAATAAGCAATTGCCTCTGAGCACATAGGCCATTATTATATTGATGGGACGATATAATATACAAACTTTTGCAAACTTTTTTATTAATTCAATAAGATTTTAATATTTTTGCCAGGGCCTATTTTCTCTCTTTAGCTAAGGCCCTGTGAAAGCTCAATCCGTCTCTGCAGATACCCATGGGATAGAGAAATCAACCCATTGATGATCATGACGATGATGGTGGTGGTGGCATGCCGTTGGGTACATGCACGATACTCATGAACATGTGAAATTTTCGCGAAAAAAAAAAATAAAAACAAAAACAGTCACAATGTAAATAATAAAGTCGCCTGTTTATTTTGAGAGCGTTTTTTGTGTGTGTGTTTCTTCTTCATTTTAGATTTCAATTGAGGAAATTCACAATTTGCATGATCACCGCGACGACACAAATGTGATCAAATGAAAAATTTAAATCTCTGACAAGAAAATCAGATCGGTTGAAACAATTTAAATTAGAATTTTTTCAATCAAACATTTGACGGCGACAGCACGACGACCTACAAAGTTGCCAAATGAAGTAATGAACTTCTGGATTTGTGGCATAGAGAGGGTGGGCGGTCGGTGGTGTTGTGATAAGGCTTATCGCAAAGCGGTAGCACTTATAATACGTCACTTCATTCATGACGTTCTTGAAATGTTTGTTTATAGATTGTAGTTGTGCTAACAAATTGTATTCAAATGCGTCATTAACTCGTCTAAATGACGCAGCAATCTGGTGAAAGGGGTAAATATTAACTTTAAAGTCCCTTGATAATTTAATTCATATTACTAAAATGTAGTCAGTAGCAATTGAAATAGTGAATAATCATATTTATTCATTTATTCATTTATTCATTTATTCATTTATTCATTTATTCATTTATTCATTTATTCATTTATTCATTTATTCATTTATTCATTTATTCATTTATTCATTTATTCATTTATTCATTTATTCATTTATTCATTTATTCATTTATTCATTTATTCATTTATTCATTTATTCATTTATTCATTTATTCATTTATTCATTTATTCATTTATTCATTTATTCATTTATTCATTTATTCATTTATTCATTTATTCATTTATTCATTTATTCATTTATTCATTTATTCATTTATTCATTTATTCATTTATTCATTTATTCATTTATTCATTTATTCATTTATTCATTTATTCATTTATTCATTTATTCATTTATTCATTTATTCATTTATTCATTTATTCATTTATTCATTTATTCATTTATTCATTTATTCATTTATTCATTTATTCATTTATTCATTTATTCATTTATTCATTTATTCATTTATTCATTTATTCATTTATTCATTTATTCATTTATTCATTTATTCATTTATTCATTTATTCATTTATTCATTTATTCATTTATTCATTTATTC
Organism: Polietes domitor; assembly: GCA_947397865.1. Taxonomy (NCBI): domain Eukaryota; kingdom Metazoa; phylum Arthropoda; class Insecta; order Diptera; family Muscidae; genus Polietes; species Polietes domitor. Next base: position 92,156,786 of record OX377621.1, on the reverse strand, counting down.
ATTTATTCATTTATTCATTTATTCATTTATTCATTTATTCATTTATTCATTTATTCATTTATTCATTTATTCATTTATTCATTTATTCATTTATTCATTTATTCATTTATTCATTTATTCATTTATTCATTTATTCATTTATTCATTTATTCATTTATTCATTTATTCATTTATTCATTTATTCATTTATTCATTTATTCATTTATTCATTTATTCATTTATTCATTTATTCATTTATTCATTTATTCATTTATTCATTTATTCATTTATTCATTTATTCATTTATTCATTTATTCATTTATTCATTTATTCATTTATTCATTTATTCATTTATTCATTTATTCATTTATTCATTTATTCATTTATTCATTTATTCATTTATTCATTTATTCATTTATTCATTTATTCATTTATTCATTTATTCATTTATTCATTTATTCATTTATTCATTTATTCATTTATTCATTTATTCATTTATTCATTTATTCATTTATTCATTTATTCATTTATTCATTTATTCATTTATTCATTTATTCATTTATTCATTTATTCATTTATTCATTTATTCATTTATTCATTTATTCATTTATTCATTTATTCATTTATTCATTTATTCATTTATTCATTTATTCATTTATTCATTTATTCATTTATTCATTTATTCATTTATTCATTTATTCATTTATTCATTTATTCATTTATTCATTTATTCATTTATTCATTTATTCATTTATTCATTTATTCATTTATTCATTTATTCATTTATTCATTTATTCATTTATTCATTTATTCATTTATTCATTTATTCATTTATTCATTTATTCATTTATTCATTTATTCATTTATTCATTTATTCATTTATTCATTTATTCATTTATTCATTTATTCATTTATTCATTTATTCATTTATTCATTTATTCATTTATTCATTTATTCATTTATTCATTTATTCATTTATTCATTTATTCATTTATTCATTTATTCATTTATTCATTTATTCATTTATTCATTTATTCATTTATTCATTTATTCATTTATTCATTTATTCATTTATTCATTTATTCATTTATTCATTTATTCATTTATTCATTTATTCATTTATTCATTTATTCATTTATTCATTTATTCATTTATTCATTTATTCATTTATTCATTTATTCATTTATTCATTTATTCATTTATTCATTTATTCATTTATTCATTTATTCATTTATTCATTTATTCATTTATTCATTTATTCATTATTAATTATTCAATTCTTTAGTTATCCAATGATTCCTTCTCCTCCTCCATTTACTTCCCATCTTTCTACACCACCATTTAAAACAGACAACGCAATTAGATATTTTCTAATTAAGCAAATGTTTGTCTGTCTGGCTGTCGGTCAGCAAGCATTATGAGTATGTTTGCTTGTCTTTTGTTTACTGCCACATTTGTTGCTATATTTACATTTTCTGTATGCTTTTTGTTTTTGCTTTATTTATTGCATTTTTCCATTTGTACCTACACATGCAGCCACGTTTAATGCCAACGATGGCGTAGGTATAAGCGAAATTTGTTTAGTCTCTGTATTTTAATGATGGCCTTGACATTTTTCTTTCGCTGATAGCGTTTAATATTTTACAGAATTAAAAGCTTTCAAGATTACTAAATGTCAGAAAGTGAGATTTTGTGCAAAAATGCTCGAGTCGATTGGAAGTGTTGCCGCAAATCATGATAATTTAGGGAAATTGCATGGAGACTATAATTAATTAAATATGATATCGACGCCGTCAAACAATAGTATGCTTAGCATGTGTTCAAGTTTTTAAGTTATTAGATTATTTAACTTAAATTCTCTCAAATTTTGGTATTGATCGACCAATCCAATCAAAAGTTATGGTAAAAAATGTTCAGACTTTTATAAATGTTATATAAATAAACTTGGTCACTTTTCAGACTTTGCGAACCTTTCAGATTAGCATACTTCGCATACATTTGTAGATCAAGAAGTTATTCTAATTAGTTTGAAAAGGAGAAGAATTATAATCGCGGACACATTTGCATTACTAAATATACTTCAAAATTGCAAAAATCATTTTCTACTTTACAGTGTATTTTCTTGTGGTCCAACTTTTGAACGCCTTAAAATAAATTCAAAAAAATACGTCATCTGCCGGAAAAGAACTATCCAAAACTGTGCAATCTATACATAAAAACTTGGCACGACCCAGAGAATGATATATATCTCCAAAAATATATTGCGGGAATATCTTCCATTTAGAAATTTGAAGAAAATAGTCAACATTATATATTGTCATATCTTCCTTTTATTCATCTTGGAGAAATATTTTCGATATTGACAATAAACCTGATTTTGTTTGGAAAACAATAAAAGAAAATTGTCTTCCTATCCATGTATATTTTGAACTTTCTGTCTTAAGTATGCAGTTAACTTGCGGTTCATGTTCATAGATGGGAACAAAGGAGAAGTCATCGATATATTAATTAAAACTTCATTTCTGGAACTAAAGGTATGTAAGAGTTTAAAAAAAGTAACTGTAAGAGTTTTTAAAAGAAACTGTAGGCAAAATGGAGGTAATTAGCATTTTCAGTTTTTCATTTCCTCATCCTGTTGCCCATTCAAAAGACTACAAAGTATAAGTGTCAATAAAAAGGACAATCTCTGCTAAAAATACTTATAACTTCATGTTTCTATCTGCATTAGTATAGAATTCAACGCCCATTTCAAGTTTTTCCCCCCCGAGGGATTATTTAGTTTATTAATTTTTTACTTTGTAAGGGATTTTTTTAAATGGTTGTTAAAGCTAAAATAATACAGATCGAAGCACGAAATTTGAAGTATTTTTAGCAGAGATTCTTCTCTTTAATTTGACACCTATACCGGTATCATAGAGTTCGTATAAGTATTTAAAATATTTTTTTTAATGAGTAAATGAAAAACAGAAAATACTAATTAACTCGATTTTGTTTCAAACGTTTGTCATCCGGTTCAATTGGAATATGGACTGTATATGCTTTTGTTCTTACCCAAAAAGGCCAATTATAATTTTTTTCATGCAAATGTCCGAATTAAGGCGAAAGCAGCGGTGGTATAATTGAAGCTAACAATTGTTTGTATATTAATTCCCTCTCATGTTCATCTTATTAAATAATTTGTTAATTTCTTAATTGTTTTCTGTTATTATCTTTTAGGTTGTTATTATAGTTCTTCATTCACCACTTCATGTAATTAATAATTTTGATTGAATAAAAATATAACAAATTGCATTGTTCTTCTTTTATGTGGCTATCTAATTTGTATCTTCCAGGTGATATTTTGGCGATATCATCTAGATTTCTGGGAGTACCGCTGATTTATCATCCAGAAGTACTGCTTTATGGTATTACCTTGGCCGCATATATAGGGTCCGCCAAATAATTTTTTTTGAAAATGCTATAAAGAAACAACTACTGAATATTTTCTCAAATTTATTATTTTTTTAAGTACAATCCTTCCTGTTATGGAAAATGGAAAATAATTTCATTCAAATGGCTGCTGAGGGCACCCCACAAATAATAGTCCAACGGTTGAATAGTTGAAAAATGATGGTTAGATGGCGGACCCTATACTTATTCAATTGAGGTTACTTCCGCAATACGAAATATGATATTTTCATTGCCCAAAAATGACAAAATTTTAATACTATTTAAATAAAATTTTTATACACTCCACGAGAGTATTATGTCTTTGTGCATTTTAGAAACACCAATGCTGAAAATGGGTAATATCGGTTCAGATTTAGATATAGCCCCCATGCAAATGTCGCTCCCGATTTGACATTTTCCACTCTAGAAACGACATATTGTACCCGATTTTCTTTAAATTTGGCACAACATCTTATAATCCAACTAGAAACACCTATGCAGAAAGTGTGTAAGATCGGTTCAGATTTAGATATAGCCCCATACAAATGTCGCTCCCGATTTGACATTTTCCGCTCTAGAAACCACATATTGTACCAGATTTTCTTAAATTTGGCACAACGTCTTATAATCCAACTAGAAACACCTGTGCAAAAATTGGGTAAGATCGGTTCAGATTTAGATATAGCTCCCAAACAAATGTGGCTCCCGGTTTTACTTTTGCCGCTTTAGAAACCACATATTGTACTCGATTTTCTTTAAATTTGGCACAGCAGCTTATAATCCAAGTAAAAAACCTATGGTGAAAGTGGCTAAGATCGGTTCAGATTTAGATATAGCGCAAATACAAATGTTGCTCCCAAATGTTCAACCGATTTTGTCCAAACTATACATATTATATTTCGACTATTTCGTTCCAGATTTCAATATACCCCCATACAAATGTCCTTTCCGATTTAACATTTTTTGTCAAACACATACATTTACAGGATACAAAAATCCTTCCCGTTTTCACTTTTTCACCGAATTAAATTGTATTCGGATTGAAAGTGGAGTGTATCATAGAGTCGGCCCCGCCCGACTTTAGCCTTTCCTTACTTGTTATATATATAATAATTTTTGTTAATTTATATTTTTTGTTAATTTTTTACGAAAATTCCCAATTTTCGTCGAAAGTAGGTTTATAACTGTACTCTTATTTCGGAAATATAGGTCCGACCGCAACTGGTCGATATAAATGCTGCGAATTTCACTTTCACATGGAAACAATGATTTAGAAACAGTCTCAAAAAATAAATTTTCTTCGAAAAATATATTTTTATTTTTTAATATATAACATGATAACAAAGAAAACAACATCTACGTGTAAAATATTTATGGAAAAATGTAGAAGTTATGCCCCTCTTTGTAGACGCAAAAGACTTTTTAAATTATGTTTTTTTTTTATTAATTTTTAGATACATAGCGCGAAACCCCCATTTAAAAATATAACAAAATATTTTTATTATATATATTTTTCATATATAGCTGGTTAATATTCCAAAGATATTTGAAGAAAATATATAGATAAAGTGATGAACCTTATTGTAGAAGTAAAGCATCTTGAGAGCAAATCTTAGCCATTTTTTACAAAGTTTTTGCATAAACTGACATGAATGACCACAATTTCTACATTTACTCATAGTCTTTCTTCAAGTGGATGCCAGTTTTTAGATACTAACATTTTTGAATGTTTTTTTAATTTATTTCATTTATTCAGTCTATTTATTTTTCTTCGTGCCAGCAAAAAATTAAAAAAAATGTTTTTTTTTCAATTTTGAGACTGTTCCTAAACCACAATTTGTCTGTGAAAGGGAAATTCGAAACATTTGGAGCTATTATAAGTACCTTTAAGGAGAGTACAAATATTAAACCTAACTTCGGCGAAAATTCAAACTTTGATAAAAAATTCAATAAATATATCCAAAAAATTTTGTTAATATCGTTCTCGAGTTTTGAAAATGTCATACATAGTCCTGCGACAAAATTTATTTTGCATAGTGTATGCAGTCTAATACATAGTGTCTGTAATTCATTAAGTTTTCTAAAATTTCCAGAAAATTTGTTCCCAGTTCAAATCAAATTTCAATGCCTATAGTTTATGCCGGAAGATAACTTGGGTTTTCGAAAATCAAAAAAAAAATTCGGAGATCAAGTCAAACATATGGAACCCGGGATATTCGTTTTTAAAAACCAGAATCCTCAAGACTGTACCCCAAACGACAACCCCGAGTTAATACCACATCAAACATATTTTTAAACAATTCCAACAGGGTATTACACGCGAGTAGTTTATTCAACTTGCAATCTTAGCAACATTTGTCTGCAAGCAAATGTTTATAAACATCGCTGATAAAATGACACGTTTTTCCCAGCAACATTTTATGGTGTAAACAACCGACAAAAGCCGTACGAGCTACCCCATTCTGTCGTGCGGTGCGGCAATCCGTGCGCTGTGTTATAAAATTCAATTCAATCGGAAGCAGACACAAACGAGATTTACACTATATGGATGTATGGACGTAGTATGGGCATACGGACGTATGTACCGATGCCCGTATAAAGATTATAATTGTAAAGCTATTATTTGTTTTTTGTTTGGTGATGTAAAGGTATTTATTCTCTATCCGATGATAAATATTGACAGATTTATGGCAAATTAAAAATAAACCTTTATTAATAATTCAAATTTTATTAGAAATAGATGACGATTAAATTCTAGTAATTTATTTATTGCTGTTGCTTGCCGCTGCAGTTTTTCTTCTAAATTACACAATAATCATTGTTGTATTTGTTTTTTGTTTGCAACGGCAACTATTATGGGATTGTTTAGGAGAACTGGTAGCAGAGGCGTTTTTAGAAAATTTTCAAAAGAGGGGTAAAGGTAAATTTTGAAAAAAAAAACTATTAACTCGTTAACTCATTCCTCTATATATGCTATGAACTACGTTCCTCCTCACCCCTCTAACTATGATATGAACGACGTTCCTGCCGTTGCCTAATGTTTCCGCTTGATAGATTTTCTAAATCTGTTTTTGGCGAAAAAGTTAACAACGCAATAAGTTGATATGTTTTTGCTTCAAAAGAAAAATGTATTTTGCCAATTTCATTTTCTAGTAATTAGCCATTTCTGTATGAGCGATTGTAACTAATTTATCTTTATTGAAAATAATTGTTTAAGCCACCTGGTTGTTGAACAAAAGAATCAATAGACACCCTGTTATGGCCAAAGCACAAATCCACCGGATATTAAAAAAAGGTCGCCAAATATGGTGTCCCACACGTGCTGTAACACAAAGAACACCCTGCACTGTGGGTTGACAGGGTGTTGGCAGAAAACATTTTAATGGCAGGTGTTTTTCAGATACTTGTCTGGGTATTTTAATTGTAAATTTGAAACCGAAATGCTAAAATCGAATTGAGGAGGAATTTACGAATCAAGGAGATAGAAAAGCATAAAAAGTAAAGGTGGCAACACAAAAATTAAATAGTTCATATGACGCGTTTAAAGCCAGAGTGGCCTTACCAACATAACCAAAAAGTGTTAAGCGGGCTTTACACTGGTGAACTTGGCGAAAGTTTGCCGAACGTCTGAGTTCGCCATTGTAGCCAATATGGATGCTAATGACGTATTCATTAGGGATCTATAAATCGACTTTCGACTAATCGATTAATCGACTTTTGGGGGGAAAAAGTCGAAAAGTCAAAATCGACTTTACCATTGCGAAAAGTCGACTTTTGTTTTCGATGAATTTATGTTATTGAATACCGGTTTTACTTTCTTCGCTCTAGAAAACACATTCTTTATATTTGGCACAACAACTAGAAATATCTATGCAAAAAGTGGGTAAGATTGGTTCAGATTTATATATCCAATATAAATGTCTCTCGATTTGGTTTTGATTTAGCCTAGTCGTCTTTTTATTCATTTGCAATGTAGCCTTTTTATTTATTTGCAACAGTCGAAAAGTCGAATTTTCAAAAGTCTAAAAGTCGAATTTTCAAAAGCCTAAAAATCGATTTTTCAAAAGTCGAAAAGTCGACTTTTCGTATATTTGCAATAGTCGAAAAATCGACTATTCATATATTCCCAAAAGTCGAAAAATAGACTTTTTGCTCCCTAGTATTCATGTGAAATCTTTCCTTGAACTGACAAACGTTCGTCAGACTTCTCCTTACACTATACGATAAATTTGCGCAAACATTAAAAAATCAAAGTCATTTTGATTTTAGGCCAACATAAATAGCAACTTACACCGGACGATAAGTTCGCGTTCATATCTCTCATTATTTTACGAATTGAAAATAGATAAAAATTGTAATAAAAAAATCCCAAATTTTGGTACAAATTTTCCCCGCTTTGGGAATTCGAGTATTTTTGAAAAAAAAGGAAATGTCGTAATATGTTCATTACGTTTTATCATTTTGGCGAATTTTAAGTATTTTTATAGGACTTAATTTCATAAAATAATGAGAGATGTGAATTGGAATGATCAAAACTTGTATTTTTGCAAAAAATTGGTATTTATAAAAACTTTAATAACTCAGTAAATTACTAATGGTTTTTTTAAGACAAAGCGGCGTTTTACTCCTTACTAAATGTATTACTTAAATAAGTTTACTTGTGGTACGGTTACCAAACAAAATAATTTGCAAAAACATTGTTTACATTGAAAAATTATTAAAAATGCTTACAAAAGTATGTTTGCTGGACAAAAGTACACAGAATCTATCGAAAGCTCCAGGTTTCTTCTTTTCAAATCAGTACAGAAAGTTCAAATCGGTCGATAACCAAATAAGTTACAGGTTTATAAGTGTGCAAAGGTACGAAAACCCGGGATTTTGGGTTGTCTGGTCAATTTTAAATACTATTACTTCCCAGAGTTTTCTAATTCATTCTTTTTTGTAGCACTGTGTAATTGATTTACTATTAAATTTTGTTCGGAAACATACAAAAATTTTACGCCTGATGACACATTGGTCTAAGGTTCATTAAATTAAAATGAGTTAAAAGTAATTTGAATTAGATATTAGGTCGATGATAAAAGAAAACATATCTAGAGACGGTCATTAAAATTTCATAAAGTTGAAGAAAAAAATTGAAATTTATCTCAGTTCGACAGGATTGTTAGTTAGACCATTTTAGCTTAAATTGTGGCATATATGCACGTGTTTGTAGCTGTCCATGACATTAGAAATTAGTTTACTCAATGCCACGATGTATATACTTACTTCCTGGTTAACTACACCATCAGGCGACTACTTGTAAATATCTTCGGAGTATGCCCACCATGAATGGAAACTTGCAATTAATGAATAGATAATATGCAGTTATGCAATTATTTTCTTGGTTATGACCTTGGTAGATCACTATAGACACAGCACAATATATGGCGCGCAAGCCATATATCAGGCATGTCACAGAAATTTTACGAAATCGATTTAATTAACGTTTTCAAAATCGTTATTCATAAAACGACAAAAATTACGTTTTTCGATTTGTAGAGAAGCTAAAATCGTTTTCGTACGATTTGAATTTCTGTGATATGCCTGATTAGATGTGTTTTTACGACTACACTGAAAGAAGTTTCCTCAATAAAGTCTATGAAGTGATTTCATAAAAAAATTATTTTTTTCTTAATATGTATGAAATATTCATAAATAAAATGTAACAAATCATAAAGTTTTTTCATGGTAACTTTACGAATGCTCCAAAATCATGCAATTATTATGAGAAATCTATAAGCCACAGGAATCTATAATAATATAATAAAACACGCAAGCTATTTGACATGGTCGAAATCATGATCGTGGTAATCTGCAGCCAAGTAATAAATGTCACCATGCCATTTGTAAATAAATTAGCTTTCTATTAAATATAGAAGCAAAATGGTCTTGAGCCAGGACAATATCCCAGTTCAAATCGAATTATTTTCCATTATTAAACGGAAGGATTGTACTTTCAAATAAAAAAAGAAATTTGAGAAAATATTCAGTAGTTTTTTTATAGCATTTTCAAACAAAAATTTATTTGGCGGACCGTATATATTATCGGTATTATATTATATTTCAAAAGTTAGAGCACATTAATGATACTTTCGGCGAAAATTGGAATTTTAGGAAAACATTTGTTTAACCCGAATAGTGCTGTAATTATTTTTTTCGGATTTTGGGATGAAACGGTCTTGTTAGCAGTGGTCCATACGAAAAGATTTAGTGCGTGTATTGTGTGTTTAGCCATATGGTCACGCTATCACAATCCGGTTTAATATCGTTTTCGAGCTTAGGGGCCAAAATACATCAGAAAGTGTTATATCGGGTGATTCATAGTGAGGTTTGATTTTAGCCTTTTTTCACAGATCACGCATGGCTCCTATGGAAAGACCCACATCTCAACAGCCTCTCAAAATTCTTCAGCTGCATTACAAAAAACCGTGTTCTGTGAAAAAGAAAACCGTGGAGAATCCATTCGTCGTCATTCTCGACTACGTCGTATTCGTATACGTAAGAATCTCTGCCTTAAAGCGTTCAAAATTCAACTTGTGCAAGAATTGAAGCCTGGCGACTTAAATTTGGGTGTTATTTTCAGTGAATGGTCTCTCCAGTCGCTATGCTCTAACGAATCGCCCAAAATTGGACCTTCCGAATGGACCACTCGTGACCAACATTTACATGATATCATTTTCAAACAGTAAATACCATAAATTGTTCTTCTAACAGGTAATAAAAATTATAAATTCACTTTCAAATGTATGTATTTTATTTTACATAACCCTTACGTAAATTTTTTGCTGTATAGTGATATTAATTGAAACAGGTTTTCGTTTTTGCCAGTATGCCAGATATTAGGAAGTAATCCCAAATAATTTGCTTTCAATTTTTAGTTTTTAACATTTTTGTCTCAATATTTTGTTGATTGTTTCTAAACAAATTGTGCAATGACACTCCACAAACTTTTTATAATATAATGACAGTAGCTGTCTCATTCATAATAATTTATTTATACACTATATTCGTTTGTTTATGAATACTTAAAAGAAACCAACATCTTCAACATATTGATTTTATATTTCCAATTTATTAAAATTTCTAAGGAGCATTTTTTGAAATTTTCGATTTTTAAAATATTATTCGTATTCAAAGTAAAATCCTACATATTCAAGTTTATACAGCTTCGAAATATAAGAGAATACCCTTAGTATCATTCGTGCACACCCTTCGACGTAACAATGATAAGTACAATCATTAGATCGAAATACACGTGACTCTATTTTTTGCAAAGCTAATTTTAGTGTCGTTAATTTATTCGCTAAAAGTATTCTATATACTAAGCAAGCTACGCTTTGTTTTATTTATTTTTCAAAAATACAAAAAAAAACACTTTTTTCTCATAATACAAGTTCGTACGAAATCGTCAGATAACGCCTGAGGAGGGTGAACGACGAGCGATAATTGCAATGAATGGAAGTTTTCCGTTTTTGTTTCTCGCCGCCACCAAGCAAACAGTTCATTTCATTATACCCTACACCACTTCGTGGTCTAGGGTATTATAAGTTAGTTTTCCGCCAAATGTTTGTAACACCAAGAAATAATTGAGCTAGACCCACCTTTAAGTATACGGATCGGCTTAGAATCGCCAGCTGAGTCGATTTAATGATGTCTGTCTGTCCGTCTGTCCGTCCGTCCGTCCGTCCGTCCGTCCGTCCGTCCGTCCGTCTGCTGTCCATCTAAGCTTGTTCGCACTCTACAGGTCGCAATTGTTGTCCGATTGTCATGAAACTTGGCAGAAGTTATTTTTTCTGGCCAAGGACCATTGGTATTGAATTTGGAGGAAATCGGTTCAGATTTAGATATAGCCCCCATACAAATGTCGGTCCCGATTTGACATTTTCCGCTCTAGAAACCACATATTGTACCCGATTTTCTTTAAATTTGGTACAACATTTTATAATCTGACTAGAAAAACCTATGCCGAAATTGGGTAAGATCGGTTCAGATTTAGATATAGCCCCCATACAAATGTCGGTCCCGATTTGACATTTTCCGCTCTAGAAACCACATATTGTACCCGATTTTCTTTAAATTTGGTACAACATCTTATAATCTGACTAGAAACACCTATGCCGAAATTGGGTAAGATCGGTTCAGATTTAGTTATAGCCCCCATACAAATGTCGCTCCCGATTTGACATTTTCCGCTCTAGAAAAGACATATTGTACCCGATTTTCTTTATATTTTGCAGAACATCTTATAATGCAACTAGAAACACGTATGCAAAAATTGGGTAAGATCGGTTCAGAGTTAGATATAGCCCCCATACAAATGTCGCTCCCGAATTCAATTTTTCCGCTTTAGAAACCACATATTGTACCCGATTTTCTTTAAAATTGGCACAACATTTTATAATCGAACTAGAAACACCTATGCTGAAATTGGGTATGATCGGTTCAGATTTAGATACAAATGTCGCTCCCGATTTGACTTTTTCCGCTCTAAAATCCAGATATTGTACCCGTTTTTCTTAAAAATTGGCACAACATCTTATAATCCAACTAAAAAACCAATGGTGAAAGTGGGTAAGATCGGTTCAGATTTAGATATAGCCCTCATACAAATGTTGCTCCCGAATGTTTAACCGATTTTGGCCAAATTTTACATATTATATTTCACCAATAAACAGACATGGTGAAAGCGTGTCACATCGTTCCTGGTTTCAATATACCCCCATACAAATGTCCTTTCCGATTTAACATTTTTTTGTCAAACACATACATGTACAGGATGCAAAAATCCTTCCTGATTTAAATTTTTTACCGAATTGAATTGCACTGAGAATTGTTTGGGTGATGCCCATATGTCCATACTTTGGTATGACTTTGGTATACTACTGTATAATTTGTATTTGTCTATCGGACAATTGGATCAATTACCATATTATTTACCATATTCGTTAAATTTGACTAAAGATTAATTTATAGCATATACATTATATTCATATAATTTATATAATTTGTATGAACTACATAAAATTGTTCCCATGAAATACCTGGGTTTAGTAATCAAAGTGTGGTACATACGCAGGGAGTGGTGTAGGGTATTATATAGTCGGCCCCGCCCGACTTTAGCCTTTCCTTACTTGTTTTTAAACAGATATTGTTACACATACTTGTGCATACATTTTGTTATATAATTAAATAAATATTAATAACAAAAACAAACAGTAGCAGCTACAGCCGCAGCACATCATGACAATAACAATCCAGAATTCGCGTGGCATTTTACAATATGCGAAAAAAAGCTAAATGAAAGGCTCGCTTTGAAATGGATTCGCATTTCATCATTCCGAAATAAGAAATATTGAACCGAACTCAATGATTATTTGTGATAATGATGATTGCTTGCTGGTATAGCCGGCATCATATATACATAGACTGGACCATGAACACGTGAATGAATGTTGTGAAAACAACGAGAAATACTCAAGAAGAAACTTTATAGGCCATAATAAATTTTGGGTACTTGGAAGATCCCAAGCCAGATCCATGTGCATGTCGGTTGAAAGAACTATAGTGGCAAAATATAATGATTTGGAAATTAAAAGAAAAAATGAAAGTACGGTATGAATAGGCAATCACCAAGGCCCGCATAAATTATAATAATAACTCCAATAAATAAATACAAATTTATTATTATATTAATAATTATAATTTTTCTAGGGAACTGTGCGTTCTTAATTTGAACATTCTCTGAATTGTAGTTCATATAAAATGGAATATTGAATAGGTCTGTGAAGGGTATTTATGATTCAATCAAGCTGAACTTTATTGTTTTTTTTTTGAGTGAAGATAAGACTCTAAAAGTCTAGACCAGTCAGACAGAGATGTGACAACCAACTCAAGTGCTATAGTTGTGTGTACACGCTGAAAAACATTGTGTGAAAAAACATAGTGTCTACAATATTTCCCCGACCCATTTCAATTTTGCTGATGGCATATGTTAAGCATTTTTTTGTATAAACGCTGAGTGGTATGAAAATATATTGCGAAGTTATTCTCGATAAAATGTAGACTATACAAATATCTATAGTAAGTCAGACACAGTGTTGTTGTTTTATACCATCGCTGCTATTGTAACTCAACTTCAGCTCAAAATAATAACTTAGGAATGCCAGGCGGACTGCGCCTAATAAAATATCATTTGATACGATATTTTCTGTGGGAATTTCAATGTTTCTCCCAATTTAGTGGGGAAATCGTATTATATCGGTTTATTCAAAAACACATGCATTACAAACATAACAAGTAAGAAAAGCTTAAGTCGGCACGGGGTTCAATATATTTTTGCTGCGTAAATAATTTTCAAAAGATAATGTGAGAAAAATGATTAATTTTGGAACTTAAAAAAATCTGACTTTTTTCAATTTTCAAATTTCAAAATCTACTCATTATGAATTAAAATATGAAAAAACTTACAAAATAAATATTTTACTTTTCTTTTAAATCGAAAAGCACGAAAAGAAGTCGTCTTTTGGACTAATTTCTAAACTATATTCGATCGCCCGATTTTCAATGTTAATATCATAATCTTTGGGTCCTTGTCTATCCGCCTACCTTGGAAAAATCTATTTTATTCTTTAAAGGCTTTTGAAGGAAAAAAGTTATGTCAGTACAAAGTCATACATTTTCTTAACAAGGGTATTTTTTTAATATTTATTAGAAAGAAAAATATATTTGGGACGAAGACAAATTTCTATTAAAAGAAATTTGAGTGTAAAATCTCTTAAAATGTGTGAGAAAAAGTTCTACAAAGTCGAAAAACAAGAAATTAAGTTTTTTTAATCTGAAAACGGTGAAAATCTAAAATATTTGTTTAAATTGTATAATCTGAAAATGATGAAACTCTAAAATAAAAAAGTCTCCTCATTAGGAACTAATACATAAAAATATCAAAATTTAAAAAGAAAAAAATAAAAGTTTTATTTTTCTTTTGAATAAAAAAAACATTTTCTTATAAGAAAAGTAGTCAACCTAGGGTTAATTAAAAAACACACACGATTGCCCGATTTTTAATGCTAAAATCTCAAAATAATCCAATTTTCAATTTTTTACAAAACTCAAAAATTTTAAAATTTGATTCTGAACCACTGTGCAAAAAAATTCGTTACCCACAAACGAAAAGTTCGACAAAAAAATCGTTTGTATAATGTGTTTGTAGCAAGCGATTTATGTTTTTGTGCAAAGGTTACGAAACGTTTATGACAAACGATTACTGTACTCAAAGCAAACGACGTACGTTTATTACAAAACCTGTGAAACGTTTGTGACAAACACATGCGATTATTTAATGCTGTCGAATTAGTCTTTCAAGAAGAACGCATCGTCGCCAGTCAAAAGCTTTGGTGTACATGAAACTCTAATTTGAATTTTACGCGAAAAGGCAGCTCTGAAAATTTGACGCAGAAAGCATACAGGAAATATGATGGTAATCCAATGAAATATTAGCGAGAATTTTCAAATAAGCAAGTCTAATATAAACTTGCTAAAAGTGCATTCATTTTCAGAAAAACAATTATTAATTCTTTAGAAAATTTCAGGAAAGATTTTGCTTTAAAAAATATTTTATAGATATCTTAGGAAATAAACATTTTAATTGCAGAGTTATAGACATTGCAGCTTCAACAAAGTTTGAAAATCCTGCTATAAAGATTACACTGTCCGACAGTCCATATTACACTTGGACCAAATGATATACATTTGAAACTATAGATTAAATATAGTTAATTGGCGTCTTTAGTTTTTTATTTTCTCATCCTTTTGCCCCTTAAAGGGACTACAAATTTCAAAAGGATACATTTTTTCGAAAATTAAAAATGCCAAATCAAAGAAGAGAATATGTGCTAAAAATACTTAAAATTTCATGTTTCTATCTATATTAGTTTAGTGTTAACAGCCATTGAAAATGTTGCCTCTTAAAAGCACGATATGAATAAACTTGAAATAGATGTTAATGCCAAACAACGCCATTTTCAATTGAAATTGGAAAAATTAAAATTGAAATTGAGAAATTCCGTTTGAAATTAATTTTTTTTCCATTTCAATTAGAGAAAATTCCAATTAAAGTTGGAATTTTTCATTTCAATTTGAGACAATTCCAATTGAAATTGAGATTTCCCATTTGAAATTGAGAATATTTTCTCAATATGAAATGGAAATTCTCAATTTCAATTGGAATTATCCCAATTTGAAATTGAAATTCTCAATTTCAATTATCCCAATTTGAAATAGAAATTCTTAATTTCAATTGGAATTATCCCAATTTGAAATGGAAATTCTCAATATCAATTGGAATTTTCTAATTATGAAATGGAAATTCTCATTTTCAATTGGAATTATACCAATTTGAAATGGAAATTCTCAATTTCAATTGGAATTTTCTCAATTATAAATGGAAATTCTTAATTTCAATTGGAATTTTATCATTTTGAAATGGAAAATCATAATTTCAAATGGAATTTTCTCATTTTGAAATGGAAAATCTTAATTTCGAATGGAATTTTCTCAATATGAAATGGAATTGGAACTTTGTAATCCTGTGAAGGGGCAACAGGTTGAGGAAATGAAAAACCAAAAAACACGCCAAGTAACTTCATTTTGCCGTGTACGTATATCATCCGGTTCAAATGTAACGACTTTTTTTAAAAATTGTCATACGGTGTTATATTCAAATTCTTGTATTTCACAATTGGTTTAGACGATTTTAAAATTCTATACCTTGTTTGAAAGGCCTTCCTGCGGAATAATTTATAACGTTTTACAAACATTTAATAATTTTTAATTTTTTCTCGATTTTTAGAAATGATTAAATCAAAATTTTACTCATAATCCATTAAAATCATTCGAAATCTCTATGTTCTCTGATAAATTTATGCTAGAGATTAAATGGGTTATAAAGGATGATTTTTTGCGTCAGCTGTTTAAACCAGTGTTGCCAAAAAGATAATAGCTAAAAATCACCCTTTATTTACAAAAATCAACATAACCCTGTAAAGTTAGCCTGCTTTCGACATAGAGGCTTGGTTAGATCGTCTTAGAGTTTTACCACGACTACCAGAATATATATTGATGGCTTAATATTAGCTATGAAATTATTTTCTACTGAAATTGAAAAAATCGTGATTCACCCTTTCTGTATTATTCTATGTTTCTGATGAACATTTTAGTGGAGGCTCTAAAAAGGAGCTGCGTTTCATTCCACTTCCGATTTGATGTCGATGTCAGCTGTTTAAGTTAAACCCTGTGTACTATACAATCTCACAGTGCCAATTATTCCACACCGAATCATCGCTTCACTTGCGTTCTTACACATTCTAGAGTCGTGGATTTTTCCACAATCTTGTAACCATTTGCTGCACCACCCGCAAATTGATAAATAAATACACATTTTGGAAGTAAACAATTTCTTCCGAGAAATTTGCCGTTACCACAGGGAGATATGACTAATACGGACAAATATTGAAGGCGTCATTGTAGAAAATGTGTTCAGTAATATAAGTCATATCAAATAAAAAGGTGTTATATTTGAAAACCAGTAATTTTGTTGTTTCAGAAATGGGGTGACGAATAATAGGAACAATCTTAATAATAATACTGCACAGAAAGATGGTGATACAGTGAAATTCCCCTAACTCGAATCGCCTAGGGCACGACAAAACACTTCGAGTTAGGGAAAATTCGAGTTATGGAAATTAAACATTTTTTAAAACTCTCTTACTCATGTTGTCGACTGAAGCGCTACCGATTCACTAAAATTCACAGCTCTAAAAACTCGCATATCAATTTTGTAACTGTAATTCTCAATTTTTAGCCGTCATATTGTCGCCACCTACGGTTGAGAAATTAAAGCAGTGATGGGCATACGCATACTATCATATTTGAAGCAGCAGAGGACAAAACGCGGCTTACGCCCGAAAAATATTCCATGTTTCAAAAGTATAACAAGCAATTAAATGAAAGTAACACATAAAACATGTTGATTTGAGTGTACACACAAAACTACGCAGCGAACGAAGCCACACGATGTGTACATGTGTCTCTCCGTGACAGAAGCAGCATTTTCATTCCTATGCACTGTGCATAGGAAAAGAGAGCGGTGCCCATCACTGAATTAAAGGCTTCGCAAAGAAGTGTTAACGAGAAAACGAGAAAACAATATTAAAATTAGCAAAACGAAAAATTCGAGTTACGGGAATAAACTCAAATAGTAAGTGTCACAAATTGTATCAGTTTTTAATTCGACTTACAGAAAAGTTCGAGTTAGGGGAAATTCGACATACGGAGAAAAACACATAAGAAAAAGCTATTGAGAATCCAAGATTCGTACATAACAGTTCGAGTTAGGGAAAAATTCGAGTTAGGGGACTTCGAGTTAGGGGAATTTCACTGTACTAAATTTAGTGTGTCAGAATTTATTTAAGATTTAAATGAAACAGAACAAATAAAAAGGCGTTAAGTTTGTCGAGGCCAAATCGTATATACCCTCCACCACGGAGTGCGTTCCACAGTATTACCGGCAGACTAAAGGCTGTCGTTGTGTTACATAGAAGTGCACTGCCATATTAGTGCAATTGATTTATAATTATAATATTAATAGTCCTCTACTATATTTATAAACATAAAACTTCAAGTGTAAGCAATCTTCAAAATGGTGCCCTAAATATTACACCATACAACAATTTAAAAAAAAGTCGTTATATTTGAACCGGATGATATATATACATATGAAACTAAAAATAAATACAAAATACTTATTTGCACCGTATGATAACGTTATTAGTTTCAAATTAAAGAGGATAATGTCTGTTAAAAATACTTCAAATAGCATGCATCAATCTGTATTAGTTCAGCATTAACAACTACGTCAAGTTTACACCTTAATTTATTTAGTTTATTCATAATTTACTTTTTAATCGGAAAAAACTTGAAATGGCTATTAATGTTAAACTAATATTAATAATAAATATTTTCGAAGTAGTTTTAGGACATATTCCCTCATTTAATATGACATTTATAGCGGTATTATAGAGTAAGAATAAGTATCTAAAAGGACAATATCCCAGTTCAAATCAAATATTGATTACAGACCAAAAAAATACAAAGGAAAAAACTAAAACAAATGAGCGTTGGCACGGCAGAAGTATTGCTGGGTAACTATACCTGCATATACACATACTTACATATGCAACTCAATGAGATGCTTGTAAGATGGCATGTGTACTTTATTACTTGGTGCGATTTTTTAAACGCAAATTCGGCAAGTGAGTTGTGCTTCTCCTTCGTTTGTGAGAATCGTCTCCTTATAGAGGCCGGGTTTGATGTTGAAAAGTCGCTGCGAAGCCACTTGAAAAGACTTTTGACATGGTCGAAATCATGATCGTGGTAGTCTGCAGCCAAGTAATAAATGTCACCATGTAAATAAATTTGCATTCTATTAAATATAGATGCAAAATGGTCTTGAGCCAGGACAATATCCCAGTTCAAATCAAATGTCTAAAATAATTTTTGAAAAATTGTGACCTTTGAAACTTTGTAGTCCTTTTAAATGGCAAAATGATGATCGAATGAAAAACCAAAACGCCAATTAACTCAATTTCACCTATAGTTTCAGACATATGTCCTCTGGTTCAAGTGTAATATTTACTGTCGAACAGTATTATTAGGTTAAATAATATCGATTTTCCCCATTTGAAATTTCTTGATTCCACCTACAGCCTAAATGTCTGTACCATTTTGATAGGAAAAGTTGTAATATTGAAGATCCAATATTTTTTAGAGTGGAGTATGTACACATCTAATTTCATGATTTTATCTACAGCCGTTTGCTTAGTACCAGTTCCACTCCTTTTTCCATTTTGACCCTAAAAGTACGAATTTAGAAATATTCGTACCTCTTACTACGCAGTCAGACGAGTGAAAATACTGAATATCATTAATCCAGATACGCCGCTTGATTGGTACCAAATTTAATCCCATTTAAATCCTGATGGTACGATCGTAAGATCTCTTTATTTTTCACGCCTACGCAGTCAAAGCAACGTGCACACCGAATTTCATTATTAAAGCTGCAGCCCTTTGGTTGGTACCATTTTATTCCCTTTTGCCCAATTTTTCGTCTAAAAGTACACATTTCGAAAAAATCCTTTTTGCTTCGCATCTTCACATTCAGATGAATGCATACATCGAATTTCACGATTTCAACTTCAGCGGTTTGATTGTTACCATCTTTGTCCCTCTCTTCCAATTGTATCCCTTAAAAGTAACAATTTTGAAAAATCCCTCTATTTTACGTATCTACACAAGTAGAGGGAATTTCATGTTCTTGTCTTATCATTGGTACCATTTTTATCCCTTTTTGCCTCCATTTCACCCGCTAAGTCGTTTATTTACATTTTGATGCTTTCACGCTACGCAACAAATTTCAAGTGCATAGAAGAAAAAAATTGCTTAAATAAAGTAGGTGATATTTTCAGGCTATGTTAGAGAAATTTTATTTCTCTGTAAACCGATTTCGGCCACTTTCAATCCCAACCGATCTGCAGCCATTAAACACATCTATGGAATTTTTTTTGGAAGCTAGCGTGATATGGCTAGAACGTCTTAGAATTTTAACCCGACCCAGAATATATAAATTAGGATGGGTCACTAAAATAAATTGATGCCAGATGCCAAGATTGGATTGTTTAATGATGAGATCTACAAAATATTTCGTCACTGCGTCAAGCCATCTGTGAGGTAAATATGAGTTGTTTTCACCCCTAAAAATCGTGTTTTTCACGTGTAATTTTTTTCTGTTGCATTTTCGTTTCAATTTTTTTTCGGAATTAATAGACCCTTGGAAGCACTTTAAATAAAAATGTTTATTATTATTATTAGAATTATTGGAAGTTTATATTGATTTTTTGGTGACAGCTCATATTTCTTGGAAACATTTTGTGAGAGGTGTAATAAAAAATATATAGAAGGAATCAATGCCTTTCGAATGAAGCCTAAATGATGAGTTTCGGACAAAAAATAACGCAGCCGACTCCATTTTTGTAAAATAATTTAAAGCAGGAGATGGATTTTCAGAGACAAAATTTTCAAACTCTTTTTACAAAAATGAGCTTCAAATTCTTTCCGATGTTCATCATTTAGGTATTGACTGCCGCTATTTATTTTTTATAAAATACTAACACCAAATACGAAAAATGTTTTTGTTGTCACTATGAAAAAACACAAAAAATTACCATAAAGTTCAAATACGGCCAATCAAAACAAATATCAAAATTTATTTAAAGTGCTTTCAAGAGTCTCTTATTTCAGAAAAACATTTTCGGCAAAAATGCTGCACAAAAAATACACGGGGAAAATCATGATTTTTAGGTATATTTTCAGGAGCGTTTAGCTCGCAGGCGGCTTGATCTGGGAACGAAATATTTTGCAAATCATCATTAAACAGTCCAAACTTTATTTTCGTGGGGTGACTGGAAATTGTTTTTCCATTTGTATGGACGGCGATCCAGCCTAATATACATGGATCTCCGATGAATATTTCAAGGTGTTGCAAACGTAATGACAAAATGAATATACACATTGAGTGTATATTCGAGTCGACGGTATACAAATATGTGGTCTGAATGTTTGTTACAATGGCTCCAAATTTGCCAACGGCGGCAACCCTGTTCGGGTTTTTACGCATTTAGAACGGAAGTTTACATGCCCTCTAATATTCGCGCATATTTCCACCATTATCATTTTGCCCTGTTATCGCGTTCATATTTTTCTATGCATATAGGTACATTAGTGTGGCCCACTATATACAAAGTTTGAAAAATATATTAGTCAGATTTATTACTAATATTGTTTATATATATTTCAGATGAGATTATGGTAACGATAAATCCCTTTAAAGCTGAGGGAAATTATAAAACTTTTGAACTATTGCATAAATTTAATCAAAATGCGTAGTACTATTTTCAGATATTCAACTAAAATCCATATGGAAAAAATCCGAAAAAATGGATTTTTTATCTGATACCATTTTGAAAAGCTTCGCGAATTTTCTGTGCGTTTCAGTACAATGTTGCCCCGCCCTACTGTTCATATCTGTATGTATGTGTTACTGTAAGTAGGGGTATTTTTTATTTAACATGCGGTTTTAATTGTGAAAACTGAAAAGGTAAGAACGCATACCTTTCGACTTGCAAAATGTGCAATATCTACATTTTTAATGAATTGAAACCACACCGACGAACTATACGCAAATAGTGTAAAAAAACAACAAAATTTTCTGGGGACTGAAATACACGGAAGGGTGTGGTTTTTTGCTGAAAGAAATCGCAATGTTTAGTATTCTAAAGACGCAATAGGAACTCTATTTAAATGAAGTTATATTTACGACTACTCTAATAATACAGAATGGAATGATCAGATAAGGTCCGGGAATTTCCAAGAAACCAATAAGGCTGTGGTTAAGCCAGAGAAGATCCCTGTATATTATTAGATTGTTGTTTGGGGGTGTTTAGGAGTCATCTAAAAAGGGGAACCTTCTCACATATATTATCCAACCTAGTCGCCTTCTCACCGAGCTAGCTAGCCCTCCTCCCCCAATCCCTTGTATTGCCAGAACATTCTCAATTGCATTTGGTTTTCAAAACAACTCTTAATTTGAATTCTAAAGGGCTCTGCGGCGTATGCATGCAATTATGATAAGATAAATTTGTTCAGAGTAAACAAAAACACGCTAAAAATAGTTAAATAACGCTAGCAAATGCATGTAACTAAATGTAAAAAAGAGTAGAATTTATGTATTAACTGATAACACACAAAAAATATTAATAAATTATCAAGTGTTTATAGGAAGCTCATTTACGAATATGGAAAATTTTCATATTTATTGTAAAGAAATAACAAAAATCTATATATAGTATATACATATACATATATTTATTTGCATGTATGTGTCACGATCATTAAACAAGTCATAGTTAAATAGTTGAAAGTCATAAAGAAATTGCTCATGAAATTTATTTAAAGCAATTTTCGCAGCTACACATTATTTGCCTTGCACAATAAGGCAGTCGATGATCTGGCATTTAGATTGCAGTGTTTTTTTTTCGTTTCTATATATATTTCTAAGCAATTATTGTTTTGCTGTAGAAAATTTCTTTTTAATGGATTATCATTATATTGTATGTGTACTCGTGTATATATGTTTTTGTAATTATCAAAATGAATCTTAGATAATTTGTTGCATAAGTCATACGAGAGGCTTTTCTGATATTAGACACTTAATGTAGAAGAAAAAGTTATCGATTGATTATCAACATCTTTATAGAGTTCAAATAATATGAGAGAGTAACAATTAAGACCTTAGGGGAGTTTACACTTCAATATTTGTCGTACAACTTGGTGGATTCTGGTTCTGTAAAGACTTTTCAAAGACTTTTCGAAAAAAAGTTTAGTTCATTACCAAACAATATTCTCACAAGTATCTCGAGGTTGAAAAAGAAGAATCCTAGACTTTTCGAATGATATATATGCTACTTAAGGAATTTGTGTGATTTGTCCAGTACATTATTTTTTTAATTTTGGTTTTAAATTTTTTAAATTTGAAATAACCTAAAATTCTTCAAAACGGATAAGAACGGTAAATAAAGACGCCATGTTTATAGTAAATAATCAAATGTTTTGGAACATGTTTTTCCCACTTTGGA
Organism: Polietes domitor; assembly: GCA_947397865.1. Taxonomy (NCBI): domain Eukaryota; kingdom Metazoa; phylum Arthropoda; class Insecta; order Diptera; family Muscidae; genus Polietes; species Polietes domitor. The sequence continues at coordinate 92,133,591 of OX377621.1, read as the reverse complement.
AAAACGCAAATTTTGCTAATCTAGTAATTTCTTTTTTTTTTTTTCTTGATTTTTATGTGTTTTGATAAATTTTAGGTATTTTGGTTGTACCTCTAATTCGTAAAATTTTGAGTGAATCGATTGAGTTTTGCTAATCGATAACTGACTATTCAAAGTAAATTTGGATTATTTGGTAGCTTTGTTCACGCGTCAATCTATACATGATGAACTCTGAAGGACAGTTCGTTTGAAAGCTAGACCTTTCGAAAGTTCTATATAAGTTAAAATACACCCATGTGTTTCTATCGGTGTTATCCATCATGTTGTACGTTAAGCGTAAACTCCCCCTATGATTAGTATTTAATAATACCGGCCCATAGTGGTTCAGAATCAAGATCCATCGGCAAAAATTAACTGCCTGGGCCACGATGTCGAACGTTAAACGACAAACAGCTGATTTGGGACCCACTAACAGGCACTAGAACGACAAATCGAACGAAAATCTATGCGAACGAAAACGTAAGCATTTCCGTACAAAATCGGGGATCAGTAACTATTTTTTCTGTCATCTGTGCGAATGAAAATGTCAAAAGCACTTGTGTTTTGTCTGTCGTTTTCATAAATAAATAAAAAACACAAAATAAATTTAATTTATATTTTTGTTGCTATCCTCTCTACTTCATCCCCTTCTTCCTCTGAGTACCGGAGAACACATCACGCATTTATACATTCCGTTGCTCCGTGCACTGGGTCTTTCAACCACGTTCCTTGTATTCATAAAGGGGTATTTTCATGTAAAATAAGTATTTCCATGTAAAATAAGAATACACTTATTGGTTTTTGGTCATCTCATGAATGTTAGAGATGACCAGTAGCTACCCACGGGGATCTCGAAATTAACATTCCTCCAAAAAATGTGCGAGTTGGAAAAATTTATATTTTTCGACAACACACAAAAACAACTCCAAATATTGATTGAGACTGAGAAAAAGTTGTGTTAACTTTTTTATTATAAGTTAGAATTTGGATATTTAACGCTTTTTTCTTGGCATATTTGCGATTATTTGAGGATTTTTTGATCTGGTAACATTTTCATTCACTCACAACACGTAAGGCTATGCGAACTAAAATTCAGAAGATAGTGGGTCGCTTTTTGATGCGAAAGTGAGTGACTGGCTTTCGTTCGCATAGATTTTCTTTCGACATTGTGGGTCAGGCAGTAAATAACTTCTGTTCTAGTCGACATTTTTGAGTTCTCTACAAAACCAAAATTAGACAAGGACCCAAGGATCATTTGGTTTTGGTTTTATGGGCATATTTCCGGCAAATGAACTCCGATTGTTATAAAATTTAGCATGACGATAAAGGAAATTTACTACTTTTCAGAAGTTAATGAGACCAAAATGACTAAATTACGTTTTGGAACTAAAAAATATGACTTTTTGCACTAAATGTATCCTATTTTCCAAGGGTGCAATTTCGTGCAGGCAAAAGTTACCCTGAAAAAACGGGGAACCCTTCAACCTTTCCAAATATGTATATAATTCGTTAAAGGCTTTTGGAGGAAAAAAATTGTGTTGGTCCAAATTCTGACATTGGTTCAAAAAGGAAATTTTTTACAATATTCATTACAACCAAACTATATTTGGCACAAACATAGTTTTGGCGTCATAATAAATCTAAGAAACCACAATTTCTAATAAAAAAAATTTGAGTGGAAAATCTCTTAAAATGTGTGAAAAACAGTTCGACAAAGTCAAAAAAAAAAAAGAAATTACGTTTTTTTTTTTTTCAATTTTCAAAATCTGAAAAACGTGAAAATCTGTAATACAAAAATATTAAAATTTTTTCTTCGCATTATGAACAAACAACATATGTTAAAAAACATAAAAAAATAATTTTCGTTAAAAATTCGAAAAATACGAAAAGTAGTCAACTTTGGGCCGATTTCCCGATTTATAATGTTAATATCTCAAAATAATCCTTGTTTTTTTACAGAATTCAAAAATGTCTACTAGAACAAAAGTTATTGAATTTTGGCCGACGGATTTTGATTCTGAACCACTGTGCGGCCAACAAATTAAGACTTTTTGATTGGAACAGAATAGCGACCCTATAATTCTGAAACGGTATGTTGAGTAAACCATTCAGAATAAACTTATAGTCCAGCTGGTCTGAGTTTCTTCTTACATTGGGTCAAGGGTTTCATATTTTGGTTGAAGGGTGCATTATAGTATGTGAAAAAATGTCGTAAGTTAATGTCTGAGAGAATTCTTATTGTCAGAACTATATTGTGAAATTTTATGAGTATCATTTTTGTAGAAGATCTTAACACTCTAGCGACCCTTTTTGTCGAGAAAATCAAGAAAAGTCATTTCAAAAAGGACATATAAGGATTAAAATGTTCTACAAAAAATTGCCGGAAATTTTCAGTGGGGTCACCAAAGTTGTAAATAAAGCTCTTCACGCTTAAATAACAAAATTACACGCCAACTTACAAAAGTACAAAATAAAAATCTTCAGTTTTTGTAATTATCAAAATTAATATTGGTCATAAGAGAGGCTTTTCTGAAATTAGTCCCTTAATTGAGATGAAATTGTATCGATAATGTATTGGATATCGAAATATGTACACAGTTTCTATAATAGGAGAGAGAAGCAATTAAACCTACACTTCACTTTACACTTCAAGATTTATCGTACATTTAACGTTCTGGTTCTGTGAAGACTTTTAAAAAAAAAGTTTAGTTCATTACCAAATGATTTTCTCACAATATAAAGGGTGATTTTTTAAGAGCTTGATAACTTTTTTTTTAAAAAAAACGCATAAAATTTGCAAAATCTCATCGGTTCTTTATTTGAAACGTTAGATTGGTCCATGACATTTACTTTTTGAAGATAATTTCATTTAAATGTTGACCGCGGCTGCGTCTTAGGTGGTCCATTCGGAAAGTCCAATTTTGGGCAACTTTTTCGAGAATTTCGGCCGGAATAGCCCGAATTTCTTCGGAAATGTTGTCTTCCAAAGCTGGAATAGTTGCTGGCTTATTTCTGTAGACTTTAGACTTGACGTAGCCCCACAAAAAATAGTCTAAAGGCGTCAAATCGCATGATCTTGGTGGCCAACTTACCGGTCCATTTCTTGAGATGAATTGTTCTCCGAAGTTTTCCCTCAAAATGGCCATAGAATCGCGAGCTGTGTGGCATGTAGCGCCATCTTGTTGAAACCACATGTCAACCAAGTTCAGTTCTTCCATTTTGGGCAAAAAAAAGTTGGATATCATCTCACGGTAGCGCTCACCATTCACAGTTACGTTACGATTCGCATCATCTTTGAAGAAGTACGGTCCAATGATGCCACCAGCCCATAAACCGCACCAAACTGTGACTTTTTCTGGATGCATTGGTAGCTCTTGCAATGCTTCTGGCTGATATTCACTCCAAAATCGACAATTCTGCCTATTTACGTACCCATTGAGCCAAAAATGAGCTTCGTCGCTGAACACAATTTCTTTCTTTCTGAACTTTCTTAACAGAGCACGCATTTTGATAATAAAATTCAATGATTTGCAAGCGTTGCTCGTTAGTAAGTCTATTCATGATGAAATGTCAAAGCATACTGAGCATCTTTCTCTTTGACACCATGTCTGAAATCCCACGTGATCTGTCAAATACTAATGCATGAAAATCCTAACCTCAAAAAAATCACTCTTTACATATGTTATTTAAGAAATTTATGTGATTTGTCCAGTATATTATATTTTAAATTTTTGTTCGCCATTTCACAAACTTGGCATTGTTTTTGAACATTATTTGCTAACGTAACCGTACTTTTTGTAAAAATATTTACATGAGACGTTTCGTAAGGTGTAAACGCCACCTTGGTTTTAAAAATCCAATCGTAATTGATTGGGTTATTGAAAGTTTCATTAAAAACAATTTTTTGCAAAAATTCAAATTTTGTTCGTTTAAATTATGAATGAAAATAACAAAAATTCTTCAAAACTGATAAGGACGGTTAAGGAAGACGCCATACCTTTATAGTAAATAATCAAAAATTTTGGAACACATTTTCCTCACTTAGGAAATTCGGCTATTTTGAAAAAAAAAAAGTTGCGAACTTAGTGTTTTATATCATTTTTGATTGAAACGGGATGTTAGACACACCATTCTCCAGTCGCTTGTAACAAAGCTGCAACTGTTACGAAAATCCAAAATTGCAGTTTCAATTGCATTTATTTCAACTTTGTGTGTGAAACAATTTTGTCACAAATATTCTCTATTTAGTCCGCAATCTTTTGCCAATACATATTTAAATTTCTTAAAATATAAATGGGTTTAAAAAACTCTTTCCAAAATTTTGCGAAATTAAATGAAAAGCAACAGTCTCCTAATTAAGACTCACTTAATAGCTATAGTATATTCACAAAGTATTAGTATTACGAAGCATCACAAAATAAAAATCTTCAACTCAAGCATAAAATCTATTCTCTTCTCCCCTACTTGACAATGCGGGTTGATAAAAGTGACAAGCCTAAGACATTATCTATCATAATATAGTGGTCAGACACTGTATTCGTTTTCCTATGGAGGTTTACGCCTCTAAATTAACATCTGTCAAAAACAATAAAATAGTATTATGGTTCGTCCGACTCATTAAAATGGATCAGTCATGTTAGACTAATGTCATTTGTGTTTGTAAAATAATAGTGACATTTTCGTTTAAAATTGGATAAATTAACATAATTTTTTATTTTTTCTCAAATCGTTGCCAGAAATAATGAAAACTAATTTAAGTACATTAATGTTCATATATATTATTATAAACACACAAAGAAGTAGTAAAAGAAAGCAGATTTACTGCTGAAAAAGAGATAGCAGATTTGTATCTGCTGAAATAGCAAACACCAGTTTGCTGTTTTTAGCAGTAAAGAAAAAACCTTTGAGCATATGTACAATACAGCTAGTTAATAATTTTATTAACAACACACATAAATGTTATTATAAGGGAATTTATTACCACTGAAAGATATTGTGAACGCCTTTTTAATGATACGCACATTGTCCCAAGCTTATATAAAACGAAATTCGAGCTAAATTCGTTTTCGCAGTCAATATGAAAGGCTTTTAAATTATGAACGCTTATTTTCTATTTATTTTTATAATTTAATTAACATCAGCCATTTTTGCAGACTGCAAACACTTTAGCAGTGTGACTGCTGATGCAAGGTTGCAGAAAAACTGCTGTTATGACAAAAAAAATGCTGTAGTAGATAAATGACAATCGCTGGTGTTAATAACAGACTTTTTTCTTTTAGTGTACAAAGAATGTATGAAAACGTACCTCTCTTTACTGATATTAGCCCAAAAATACATTTTAGAGGAAAAGTCAAACAAAATGCTGAAATTTTGAAAATAAACCGCTACAAGTCATTCCTCAAAGTGATTTGCTTGTTTCTGTTCAGCTCTTGACAATTCCGCCGTTATTTGCATATCTCACACAAAATAAGGCACGAGCGAATAATTGGATTAAAGTCTATTTGCAACAATTAGCACGTCATTTCGACTATAGTTTTTACACGGAAGTGTAAATATGAACACCTTCGGGACCTAAGGTAGATATCATAATATAAAACGCTTTGTTACAGTGGGTCTCAAAAGTCATGTTTTTAGGGGACCAAAAAGGCAAACTCTTGTGATTGTTTTAGGATTCTGGTTGTAGACTTTGAATATATAATTAAAATTTATTTAGATCAACAACACAATATCCCAAAAAAATCGTAGTACATGAACATCATCATCAACGATTCCTCGAAGAGATTACACTGGAAAAACATTATATCAGCAGCATTTTACTCGCAAATCATCCAGTCCAAACCAGTCTAATGCACAGCATGTTGTTCAGGCAATAAGTTGGTCCATGCAGACCAAATTAGACCAGAATAATTAACTGGAGCTATTTAATATAACAGCACTGCTTAAAGAGAATCACATTAGGCCCGTTTGGTTGGGCTTACTAGCTTAATTTTTGTAGGAATTTACTCGCTTAGCAAGAAAGTAACTTACTACTCTCTTAGTTATCGAGTAAGGTTGTGCCAGATTTTTATCTCTGATTTATTTAAATAAAACCAATGGATACAAATGTTGACACGTTATCGAACAGTCCTAATGTCTGACCTCCGCAGTTCTAATAATTAATAGGCACCAAAAGCGGATCATGTTATAGCAGTTCTTGATAGGGGTCACATCCAAAAGTCTTTCGATTTTACACCATTTAACCAACAAACCATATATGTATTTGAAAAGCAAATAATCAAACTTTGCGCAGGAATGTAACAAAAACTTCTTCACAAAAATGTTGTGGTTTAGAAGGTCAAGTCTTACTTTGTCCTCTTCATTCAAAAAATCCTGTCTTCATTGTTGATTGATTTTTAAATTCTAAATAACAAAAAACACAAATCTTACCAAGTTCTGGAAGAAGGAATATATCCAAACTTTAGTTGCTTCCATTCTTGAATATAAGTAGCTTCTTAAATTTTGTTTAAACTATATTAATGCAATTTTGACAAAAGAACATAATAATTTTGCATTTTTTTTCCACTTTTTGTAAATATAATTTTGAAAGTGTTTTGATTTTGAAAGTCACCACCTTCTAAAACGGCACATTCAAAATATACAAATATAAAAACTCTCAATTAGGTGATTGAACATGACTCTCTTTAGTACTTCATATCAAAAATGTTGTCACGAGTGCACCATGGGATTTTCGTGCAAAAATAGCTTTATCGGAATTATATGATTCATTTCATTTATTGTATATTTGATTCATCATTTATTTTTCGCTCTTCTCATTGAAAATTTTGGATTTTCCTTTCGCAGCCTTTAAATTTTTCCACTACAAAAAGTGTCTTTGAATGTAAGAAGAATAGTTATTCTTATTATCATATGTTTACAGCACTGCAAAAAATAGTAGTAGGCCATACGAATTACGATCGAATACGGTGGTCCAAAAAATTGCAACCCTCGAAGTCTATCTTTATACGAAAGTGTGTCGATATCGAGAGCGTGTCCAGAACTATCATTTGCATTAGATATTGAGAACCTTAAAGGCTCGCGCACATCAAAGCTGCGTTTTTATGATTCAACGACCTTACTAATATCGCTCCCAAATACAAATCTAGTGGAATCGTGTTTGTTTTTTATTCTTCTTATATTAATTACACTCTACTGCAAAAAGAATGAAGTATAGGGTCCGCCAAATAACTTTTTTTTGAAAATGTTATAAAAAAAAACTACTGAATATTTTCGCAAATTTCTTTTTTTATTTGAAAGCACAATCCTTCCGGTTAATAATGGAAAATAATTTCATTCAAATGACTGCTGAGGGCACCCCACAAATAATAGTCCAACGGTTGAATAGTTGAAAAAAAAAACGTTAGATGGCGGACCCTATAGAATACACCAGCAAAATATTGAGTTACGGGTAAAAAAACATTTGTTTTGTACCTTCACTCGCTTATAAATCTGTCACTTATCAACGCATTTAAAAAGACGAAATCTGGAGCTTTCAATAGATATATAACTTGAGAAATCTGTTTGTTTTCAACATTGGTAATGTTCTGCACATTATTTTGTATGCTAACCCTACCACTTGTAGGTTTATTTAAATGACAAATTAGTAAGGAGTAAAAAGATGGTTTGTTTAAAAAAAAACATTATTAAAATTTTTATAATTACTAAATTTTTGCAAAATTACAAATTTTGGTCAATCCAGTTCACATCTCTCATAATTTTCCGAATTGAGGTCCAATAAAAATAATTAAAATTTGGTCACAATGATAAAAACGATGAAAAATTACTAGATTTTCCTTTTTTTTTTCAAAAAATGATTGAATTCCCAAAGTGGGGAAAATGTGTTCCAAATGTGGAGATCTTTTTATTAAAATGGTCGACATGTTTTTTATCTGTTTTGATGAATTTTATGTATTTTTATTCGATTTTAACTCGTAAAACAATGAGATATGTGAACTGAAATGATCAAAACTTGTATTTTTGCAAAATTTTTGTATTTATAAAAATTTCAATAACGCAGTCAATTACTAACAGATTTTTAGAAACAAAGCGTTTTAAGCTAAAGTTGTCTTAAATAAGCAATATAACGATCGAAAAAGGTTCAAAACCGTTTTTTACACGTAATTCAAGATTTTGTGGGTGTCCGATAAATTTCAAATACATATTCTTGTTCTACTCGACAATACCTACCAGAAAAATAATATGTCTGTTTTACTTTAAGACTGGAAAACTAAGCTGCGATAACAAAAACCTAAATTAAAACTTTAAATTTCACTCAAAATAAAATATTCGTTTTTAAATTATCGGCAACAGCAATGTGTTAAAAATTATGGTTACGAAGCTAAGTCCAAAAAAGTCAACAGAAAATATATTTTTTGAAAATTTGTTTTGATACAAATATTTATATTGTAGTTGGACACAATGTGAAAAAACGATTTTTTATTTTGAGCAAAAAATTAAATTTTTATTAATGTTTTTGTTATTAATAAAAACAGCCCTAATATCACTTCCCAGAGTTTTTGGACTGTTGCACAGTGTTATCAACACCCTTGAGACAATAATATCCTTAGGCCATATGGTGAAATAGTTAAGCATCTATTTTAAGTTCCTTACATAACAGATTTGCCCCCTACCCCGCCTTGTTTAACCGGTTCCGGTTTCCACTTCAAAGTAATTGTCTAATTTCACTTTTTTTCTCTCAACACACACAACAAATACGTTAAGCGTAATATATGGCGTAACAAATACGTTAAGAACAACAGCGAGAGAAAAAAAAACTTGTTTTTAACAAATTCATCTCATTTGCATAACGTAACATTAGAATCTCATTAAATGATTTTTTCCTACAGAATATGCAAAAATAAATCCATAAACTTATTCTTAAAGAAATGACAAAACTGAAGCAAAAAAAAACATAAACAAGAAGTTGTTGGCACGTTTTTTTTCTTGTAAGGGTAAAGTGAATGGAGGGAAAAAGAACCGAACCGAATGCTTTTCAATTAGTGCTGTAGAAATTAATTACTTTTGAGGGTTGGTACTTGGTACCCACAACAAGATGTGCGAAATGTTTCTTTTTTTATTAATATTAATATATTGATGCTTAACTCATTTGAGTAGGAAAATAAATTATTAAAACATCTATATAATTTGGAAATGAAAAGTCGTGTAAAAAGGACATATTATCACGTATAAAAAAACTGAGTTTTGCTATTGGCGACCTATAGTTCCGGTATTATATAGTCTCTTTAATAGGAAGGGACAAAAGTTGGCATTCGTCGTACGGTGTAATCTTTAAGTAAATTTTATTTAATACAGTAGATGTGTTTACACATGAACATTTATTGTATAACTTGTAATTTGAAAGAAAAATGTCGCTTATTTAGTATACATATAAGTGTTGAGTAACGGAAAAAATATTTTTGATAAGAAAATGATTACATTTTCAGGTTTTCGTCATAACTTTCATTAAAGATAGACAATAATCTTGTGTAAACATCCCAAATGACATTTTTCTTTGATGCTAAGTTTCACAATTTAATTTTTTTATTGTTTGTTGTTTATTGTTTTTTTATTGTATGAAATATTTTCTATAATTTATGAATTTCCATACGTTTTAAGAAAATATTCTCCGAATATTATGAAATTGCTTCGAAAATATAACGAAGGAAAAGTTTATCATATTTTTTAGGGTACCGACTACCCGAATGTGACAACACTACCCGTTTACACTACACCAATCGTCATTCAACATTTCCGTATCCAAGCTAATGCATGCATGTGCCTGCAAAGAAAGGCTTCGAATTCGAAATTCACACACACCAACAGATCACAGTGGGCTGAAAGACCAGAACAATGTGCTGACACAGTAGGTAGGTAGGTAGTGCAACTCGAAATTTGTTTGAATTCAAAACCGAACGAGTCATACGAGATGTTGTGTGTTTGTTTGTACAGTGTGTATGTATGTATGTGTATATTTTTATGCTGATGTTAAGCAGATATGTACATATATTTACACGTTTTTCGGTGTGTGACTGTGTGTGTGTGATGGCTATGATGGCATTATTTGCACAATGGAAAATTCCACTGGCAAATGCGGGAATGCCTCAACAGTTGTATGCTTGTGCATTAGGGTAGAGTGAACCAGAACCGATTTCGCACTCATACAAAAGGCCATATATGAAATCGATTTGCATTATTTTGAACTGAAGGCGTCAACAATAATGCTAATTGTAAAATGTGGTCAATTTTAGATGAGATCAAATCGAATCGAAATCTCTCTACCCTATTACACAAAACACATGTATGCATGTACGTTTGATTGTACATTAGGGGAACAGTCTTGGTGTGGCAGCGTTTAATGACAACTTTTTATATTCGTATGTAGGTATATATATATATATATGTATATGAGTATGTGGAATTCAGATTCATTATATTCGATAAAATTGTTATTATATGTATGTATGTATAAAATAAGCACATATTTCTGAAGTGGTATACGATTCAATAAAGACATGCAACAGACAATTAGCGCAGCAATTATGACTTAACAATCATAATCTTAGAAGCCGATATTTGTCGTCCGATTGTACCACTACAAACATGATTGATATCGGCCATTGAGGCGTCGAAATCGATTCTGACGAGAAAAATCAAATTTTAATCAGAAGTACTTGTACTACATACATATGAATAATTTTGAAAGTGTAGGGCCGATCGTGGCCCGTTAATTGTTCAAATAAAAGTATAATTACGAGGTATAAAAAAGTTTCGATAAAAGTATCGATTTTTTGAAAAAAAAATAGTTTTTATTGACAAGAAAAACGGCAGTCAAAAATAGAAAAAATAATCAAAAAATATTTTATTTTTATTTCTACCGAAGAGAATGAATATCTATGGATCAATATAGAAGTGACCGTCTTCATAGAAGAAAGACAATTTAAAAAATCTTTTTTTTTTATTGTATTTATTGAGAGTATTTAATACAAGGTTGTAAGGTTTTTAATTTTTGTTTAAATATCGTTTTTATTCCCTACATAAGGTATTGTTATTTGTAACACCCATTTTTTTATAGATTTTTAAAATTTCCTATATGTTTCATCTAAAAAACTTCATATATTGATTTAGTCCCCATACAAATGTCCGTTTGATAAAAGGGATCATATATATTCTACATGTAGCCATAGTGCAAATACCTTTGGTACACTGTACATTATTAGGTTGGTCGTGAAAACTTATGCTTTCAAGTTAAGTTTATGGAGTTTATTAAAGTTCAATAATGTACTATATTTTATTAAGTATTAAAATTAGTATAACAATAATATGTTTTATTAATTATATTATTCAATAATTTTTTAAACATAGAAATAGAAATAGTAATATCTACAAACAAACACACAAATAGTATTATAAAGTTTAATTGAATAGGTTAGTATTCACACCTATGGTGAACAAAGGGGGCTTTATTCACGTGGAATTTTCTATTCTCCAAAAAACTTACGTTTGTATTATGAATATAAATCGGTAATATTATTCCCGTATTTGTTTTGGAACATTAATTGATTAATTCGAAGTAAGAATGCAGAAAAACTTTGCAAAAATACCAGAAATCACGATTGCAATTTATTCCCAGGGAAATTTCATTCGCGATAAGAGTGAAATCGCAAAAACGGGACGGCGCACTTAACTGAATGAGTGACCCTTTTTACACGAGGTGACTTGTGCCTAAGTCTTTCTTTATTTTGGTGTCGTGTTTCCTTGAGCATTTTGACGTTTTATCGACCCATGGTTGCACTTTTGTAAGCCCCTACACCTTTCGTCAACAAACTCGTGTTGTCACACTTGTGTTACAGCAACAAGTCGTCTCGTGTAAACAGGGTCATAGTAACAGTGTGTAATCCACAGCATCCACAGTAGGAGGAATATTCTTCTTGGGGGAAGTAAAAAAATATTTATAGCCGTACGGATAAAAGGACTGTTTTTCTTTAAGACTGAATAATAAGCTGCGATAACAAAAATCTGAACAAAATGTTAAAATTTCACTAAAAATAAAAAATATATTTTTTAAAATTTCCGCCAATAGCAATATCAATGTATCAAATCAAATTTTGGAAAAAAAATATGTTAAAAATTTCGGACTTAACCTGGATAATTCCAGTGTAAGTCAAATTTATGTAGGCTAAGTCCAAAAAAGTCAACCCAAATTTTTTGTGGAAATTTGTTTTTATACAAATTGTATATTTATATTGTTGACAATGTGAAAATGATAATTTTTTATTTTAGCAAAAAATTAAATTTTTATCAAAACAAATTTTGAAAAAAAAAATATGTTAAAAATTTCGGACATAACCTGAATAATTCCAGTGTAAGTCAAATTTATGATTATCGAGGCTAAGTCCAAAAAAGTAAAAAATTAAATTTTTATTAACGTTTTTGTTATCGCAGCATGTTTTCCCGGCGTAAAGAAAAACAGCCCTAATATGACACTATACCCCTGTTCTGTTCAGTACACTGAAAACGGTTTTAAGTATGTGTAATTACTACAATTAAAGAAATCACTACCATTAACGAATGTTTCTACAGCGATTTGAAACATGAATATATTTTGTATTTATTTATTCAGAAACAGCTAGATGTTTGACATCTATTCACACAGGACCACCTGTCCTACGCCAATGATTCACAGATTAATTTGTAATACCACGTAAAAAACAAAGAAGTAAACATATTCTTTTGAACGATGGAATTGGGACAGACAAGTATGTATATTGATTTTATTGAAACATCGTAAAAAAATCTATATCAAAATAGTGATTTGGAATATTGTAAGAAAAGTCATCTGTAGACATTTTGAATGGTTGACTAGCAAAACATTAAATATGAGGCCCTGTTTAGACATAAATCATGGAGTCCGAATCTAAAACATAGTTTAAATTTTTGCCATAATTAATTTTCAAGTTGTACAATAAATCTTAAAGTGTAAACAGCGCGATGGGAAAATCTAGCAATATCACTCTGAAATAATATCATGTCCCTCACAGACATGATATATGGCTCCAACGAAAGACAATTCAAATCTACACTTCATAATAGGATTGTTTTTCTTTAAACCGGGATAACAAGCTGCGGTAACAAAAACGTTAGTAGAAAATTAATTTTTTACTCAAAATAAAAAAACCTTAAACCAAAATAAATGACAACACATACAACATTACAGACGAACTATACATACAAACATCAACAATACACACGAGGTACAGTGAAGACGGGACATACCGTACAACAACAACCTTTGCATTGTTGCGAGCGATGCGAGCACATGCATAACATTGAATTGGCAGAGTGAGATTTTTAGTGTGTCGACTTAATTCGGTGGAATATTTTTTTTCAGCGCTTCTCATTTGTCATATGTGACCGCTGGTACTAATATGAACCCTGATTTAAGTCAAAGACATACATTCGTTGCGAAAGTACTGACGAGATGGGGTAGTGCCCATCGAAACTGCGCAGTCCTTTTAGCTGCAACAATAATCGTCTCACTTTGCCTTTTTGCTAATTTTGGGTTCTGCTGAAGACTTCAGCACAACCTTTGGTTTTAAACCAAAATAAATGACATCACATAAAAAAACATTTCTGAAAGTTCTGACGAGATGGGGTAGCGCCCATCGAAACTGCGCAGTCCTTTTAGCTGCAACAATAAAGGTCTCACTTTGCCTTTTTGCTAATTTTGGGTTCTGCTGAAGACTTCAGCAGAATATAAATATGTATATATAAAAAAATCAAACAAAAATATGTCGTGTTGACTTTTTTGGACTTAGACTCGATAACCATAAATTTGACTTACACTGGATAAGGCTAAGTCTAAATTTTTAATATAAAATATTTTTTTCACAATTTGTTTTTATACACACATTGATATTACTGTTGACGACAATTTTGAAAAAAATATTTTTTTTTATTTTCAGTGAAATTTAAACTTTTTATTTACGTTTTTGGAATAAATGATGATAAATGATTTGAAATATTGTAAGAAAGGTCATCTGTAGAAATTTTTGAATGGTTGAATGATAAAACATTAAATATGAGGCCCTGTTTAGACATACATTTTTATTGTACAACATGCAGTCCGAATGTAAAACATAAAACATAGTTTATATTTTTGTCATTAATCAATTTTCAAGTTGTACAATAAATCTTAAAGTGTAAACAGCGCGTTGGGAAAATCTAGCAATATCATTCTGAAATAATGTCATGTGACTCAAAGATCGTATAGCTCCAAAGGAAGACAATTGAAATCTACACTTCATAATAGGATTGTTTTTCTTTAAACCGGGGGTAACAGGCTGCGATAACAAAAACGTTAGTAGAAAATTATTTTTTTACTAAAAAAAATTTGTTTTCAAATTGTCGCCGAGTACAATATAAATATATATCAAAACAAAATTTCTCGATAACCATAAATTTGACTTACACTGGATAAACCTAAGTTTAATTTTTTTAATATAAAATATTTTTTTCAAAATTTGTTTTTATTTTTATACACATTATATAAAATTACTGTTGACCACAATTTTGAAAAAATATTTTTTTATTTTCAGTGAAATTTAAACTTTTTATTTACGTTTTTGTTAGCACAGCTTAGTTATCTAGTCTTAAAGAAAGACAGCCCTAATCACTTTAGAACATGAACTTATTTTTAACTTGTACATTTTTACTTTTTTATTTATTATTTACATATTTCCTAACATTTTATTTATTTATTTAATTATCGTTTCTTTTTAACGTTTTATCTTTTTGTTTCGTTTAGACTAATTTAATTATATTTACTAAATATATTTATTGTTTATTTTTCATTTTCTTAATCTTTTGTTGTTTTAAGTTAATTCTCTATTTAATGTTCCTTTTATAATTTTATTTAAATTTGTTTAAATCAAATTTTATAAAAACTTAACAATTCTGACATTTATGTTACGTACGAAAGCTGAATTTAATTTTCTATTCTAAGTTCCTTTTATATATTTTTTAATTGTGTTTAAATAAATTTTTTATAAAAAGCAGCAAAAGCATATCGTTACGATTTTGAAAAAAAGTGAATTAAATCTGTAACATGTATATAAGAATTTAATGAGAAATTCTGGAAAAATATCAAAAAATATGAAATCTTTAGCAGACTGAGACTGTCCAAACGCGTCGGGACATTCTCACAAATAAGAACGCCTTCATGGTTATTTTTTATTAAAACCAAAAAGAAAAAGTCAAATTTTGATTTAATAAAATGCTGATGCATTTCATTAATTAAAAAGCACAATTAAGAAAACTGCCTTAATGGTATTTAAACTTATATTCATTTGCGAAAAATGGTATCTATGTCAGATTTATTTCCCAAGAATTTTGAAACTGATTATCTATGCACTCATGGCAGGGTATTTTCATTTTGATTTATAATATCTTTTGAGATTAAAAATCCGCAATGCAGACAGTAATGCAAACAAAAATTGATTTATAAACTATCAATTATTGGACACGTTCGCTCAACGTGATTTACGGAATATAAATATGTGTAGGTACATGAAAATGAGCGAATGACTTCGAAATAAGAACGGCTAACGGATCTGCATGTAAACTAGTGTAACCTCAAACCTTTTTCGATTGAAAAACTTTTTCGGATAGTTCCAGAAAGATTTTCTTTCGTTTCAATCACAAATGAATTTCCTAACCACCCCCTCTCAATAAAATTTTGTTAATTAAATTACTACGTTTCAAACTAACTAACTATTGCTAGCGATTAGCCAAACACGCTAGTAAGGTGTCACGTTGAGTTCAGGGAAAGAGAAGGGAAGGGAGGATTTTTGGTAGTTATAACAACGGTCTCAACCAATTGTTAAATTATTATAAATAAATAACAATATAATAATTTAAAATGATTTTATTTTTTTGTCGAATTTCATCATAACTTACGCTGTATTCTGTGGGCGCCAAAGGCGTGCGTGAATTGCTTTTGTGAAAACTCATCGTGGCACTTTCACTGAACCGCCAACCCTTGTAATCCGAAATTCCCCTTAATCCTGAGATGAATAATCCTTAAAATGTTGGGCGAGAAATTCTCAAAATTTTCCACACAAAATTAAAGCGCCAAAAGCCGATAAACACGTTGTTTGGCCTCCGCCGAAGAAGAAGAACAAGCAGTAGAGGATGAAGAACAAGCAAGCAGCTGCGTTTCAAACTGTAGCTAGCTAGGTACGTTGTAGAGATGCAACACTTCCAGAAACTGCCAAACAAGCAGCATTGATTGTGGTTTTTGGAAACACACACACCCGGTATAGTTTTTATTTTTGGTATTTACGTTAGAAATTATTTATTATTTATTACGAAAAACTCGAAATTGAAGTAAATTTTCAATAAAATTCTTTACTCAATTTCTTCGTTTTTGCTTTAGTTTAATTTAAAAATATTCTGTATTAAAACTTATATGAAAAAACTTAAGTAAAATGAAGTGTTTTTTTTAATTTATTTTCCAATTTGATGTTTGAAAATAACCGTTGGCTGTTTGTTTATTTGTATTTTTTCAAAATTTCTCTTCCGACCGTTTACTGAAAAGAGACAACCGCACTGTTTGCAATTCAAAGCAAGAATGCTAACATTGCCATTTCATTACACTGCCGTACCCGCTTTCGAATGCGGACTTGATGATGATGACTGGCAACAACAATAGCCGTATTCATGAAAATGTGAAATGAGGTTTTACATTACCGGCATACATACATACGTACAACCATACAGCCATACATACAGACTTAAGTTCGAACGAACTCTCATAGTTTGAAAAACACAGTAAATAGAAGTCGAGAACAACGCATTAGTGAGTGTTTTAGGGGTACATTTACTTTGCGGCGAGGCACGGAACGCAACGTCGTCTGCACCCCTCTGATGACTTATACACTTATATATGGATGTGGAAACAGCCACATGCACACGAGTGGCTAAAAGTCGGTAGCTATGTATGTTCGGCTTTAACTCTGCACAGTGTTTTCGTTTAGGGAATGTGTGGGTTAACAGAGAAGCCAGAATAAGATATAAAAAACATAAGGATGTAATAGGGATGTTTTCTTTAAGACTAAAAAACCAAGCTGCAACAACCAAATCCTACATAAACAAGTGAAAACGGCGTTTAGTTCGGCCGGGCCGAACTTTATATACCCTCCACCATTGATTGCATTCCACAGAGGATGTCGATTTTCGTAGAAGTGCAGTAATATTACTGGAAAATATAATTTTTTAATATAGCCAAACCAAAACAAATACAAATATTAAAAAAATAATTTTATAAATAAATATAATATTTTAAATATATTATATATATTTCAAACCACGCTTATAAGGCAAGGCTACCAATACGTCAATTCAAAAAATAAATATTCTTCTATTTATATTTTCAAAAAGCTTGAATACCATAAATATTGGTAGATAGTGGGTGCTACAGTTGGTTGTATTTCCATTCTATTTTAATTCCAAAAGTACAAATTTTGAAAATCCATTATTAGACGTACATAGGCAAAAAAAATAACCTAACTTCATGATTCAACCAATTTTTGCCGTAAAAGACAAAGTACGAATTTGGAAAAAAAAAACTTTTTATTTTGCGTGTCAATGCAGTCAGAGGAATGTATACACCGAATTCCATGATTCCAGCTGCGGCTACGACTATCTAAAATCTCTTTATTTGACGTTTCTACCCAATTAGAATTTCATCATTCTAGCTGTAGTCGTTTAGTTAGTACTATTTTTATCCCTCTGTACCATTGTATCCCTTGAAAGTATGAATTTCGAAAAATCCGTTTATTTTCCGTGTCTACGCAGTCAGAGGAATGTATACTCCGAATTTCATGCCTCTAGCTGTGGTCATTTGGTTGGTACTATTTGTACTCCCTTTTTCATTTTAACCCCAAGAAGTACGAATTTCGAAAAATCCGTTTATTTTACGTGTCTACGCAATCAGAGGAATATATACACCGAATTTCATTATTCTAGGTCCAGCCGTTTGGTTGGTACCATTTTCATCCCTCTATTCTCATTTTACCCCTTAAAAGTACGAATTTGGAAAAAAATACTTTTATATTATGTACTCTAGTAGAGGAATGTACACACCGACTTTCGTGTTTCTAGCTGTTGTCGTTAAATATGTACCATTTTTATCCCTTTTTTGCCCCATTTCACCCCCTACAAAAAAGAATCACTTTATGGTGCACGTTTTTGTTATGGGGGGAATGCGCATTCCCGATATAAAGTATGTACAAGCAGTCATATTGAAAAATATGCTCAAATACTCTAAAATATTAGGGATTATTGTGGGTATTTTTAGTCCTTGTGAGGGAAAAATTTTTCCCTTTGGGCCGATTTCGCCCCGTTTCAATCCCAACCGATCTACGACTATAAGACGCATTTGATCGTTCTAGCTCCTTTCGTTTAGATGCTAGCGTGCTTTCAACAGACGGACGGACGGACATGGCTAGATCGTCTTAGAATTTTATGACGGTCAAGAATATATATACTTTATAGGGTCTCAGGTCGATATTTCAAGGTGTTACAAACGGAATGACAAAGTTAGTATACCCCCATCCTGGAGGTGGAGGGTATAAAAAGTAAAAATTTCACTCAAATTATATTTGTATACACTCCACGAGAGTATTATGGCTTTGTGTATTTGTTTGTAACACCCAAAAGGAAGCGAGATAGACCCATTGTTAATTATACAGATCAACATAGAATCACTTTTTGAATCGATTTAGCAATGCCCGTCTGTCCGTCTGTCCATCTATTGTTGTAATCAAATTACAGGTCGCAATTATAGTCTGATCGTAACAAAAATTGTCACAAGTAAGTTTTGTGGATCACGGACGAACGCTATTTAATTTGAGGCATATCGGTTCAGATTTAGATATAGCCCCCCATACAAAAGTCGCTCCCGATTTGACATTTTCCGCTCTAGAAACCACATATTGAGCACGATTTTCTTTAAATTTTGCAAAACATCTTATAATCCAAATAGAAACACCTATGCAGAAAGTGGGTAAGATCGGTTCAGATTTAGATATAGCCCCCATACAAATGTCACTCCTGATTTGACTTTTTCCGCTCTAGAAACCACATATTGTACCCGATTTTCTTCAAATTTGGCTTAACACCTTATAATCTAACTAGAAACAGCTATGCTGAAAGTGGGTAATGTCGGTTCAGATTTAGATATAGCCCCAATACAAATGTTGCTCCCAACTGTTTAACCGATTTTGCACAATCACATACATTTACAGGAAGGATTTACAAAAATCTTTTCACTTTATTATCGAATTGAATTGTATTTGGATAGAAAGTGGAGTGTATCATATAGTCGGCCCCGCCCGATTTTAGCCTGTCCTTACTTGTTTAAAATTGTCAAAATCAATGTGTGTTTAAAAACAAATTTTGGAAACATTATTTTATATATTTTTATTTTTTAAAACTTATTTTGATACGAATATTTATTTTGTAGTTTAAATATTTGTTAATGTTTTTGTTATAGCAGCTTGTTATCCAGGCTTAAAGAAAAAACCAGCCCTAATATTAGGCCTGTTCGAGTGGCTAGTTTACAATTAAGAGACTTTATAAGGTGGCATCATTGTTACACATGGCTCAACAAGAAAAATATGGCAGCAAAACGAAGAGAGTTGTAAGCAACTTTTTTGTTAAGGGAGTAAATTCCATACAAGGCGAACAGGCCTTATATGGAAAATTAGGCGAGCAGGCCTATTTTAATGCATTGTCGCCCTTCAGCTTAAAGATGTTCTCCCTCAGGGGTAAGTCCGGTAAGCCGGCTATGCAGACTAAAAGTTTTCGACCGGGCGCAATATGGAGAAATATTCAAAAATTTCATGCCGTCTTCTCTTATGATTAATAGCCTTTTCAGACTGCAGCAAAATCGAACTGTAATGCTGTATGGTAGATTTACAAGTGTCAGCTACCATACAAATTTAACATTTGTAAATCGACCTAGATCTGAAATCACTTGATTTCGCTTGCAGTCTGAAAAGGCTTTGAAACAATTGAGATAGATTGATCAAACCCGATACCGGACCGACAGTCGGGTTTTTAGAAATCGCGGTTTTCGCTAAACCGGTGTTTTGTAGTAGGTCTCGACCGGTTTTCCATTATGGAAAAAAATTGGTTTCTTCAATGCGAATTTCGCTGTAATATATCTTTTTTAATATAATATGTGTCCTCACGGGACGCTTTTGATACATCTATTGTCATTGATATAGGACAACAAGACAAATTTGTAGTAAAATCGTCTTGGGACGTTAGTGCATGGTTGAAGACGGTCTTTCGGTGGGAACAAGTCTACTTCTATGTTGTTTATTATTAATTCTGTGACTTTAAAAATCGCCAATATTTCTGCTTGAAACGCACTACATACATTCATCTTTGATCAAATAATATCTGTAAAGCTGCGGAAATTGAGTTAATTTTATTTAAAACGCGGTTTTCGAAAAACCCGAAAACTAAATTTAATCAAAAACACTCTAAATTTAATCAAAACATCGTAAATAAATTACACAAGATTTTCTTCTTCGTTATGATCTCAGCTATTATAAGAAAATAATTAGGATATCTACTCTCTGGCAAAGCTCAGACAGCAAACCAGTTTCTTCAGAAATTCACAAGAGGAAATTAACGTGGATACGACACATTCTCAGACATCCAACTGAAGAAATCGCTAGAACGTCGCTTTACTGGAACACGCCCGCACAAGATCTAATACATGGAATGTGTGACCAAAGCAAATCCCTTGTCATGTCCGTCTTTCTGTCGTTGAGTTAGGAGGTTCAGATTTTCCATAAATGTGTGTAATGGTTGTATATTAGTCGGGATTGAAAGTTGGCGAATTCGTGCCAGAGGGAAATTTTTTTCCAAAACAAGAAAATGGAAATATTCCCTAATACAGGGAGGCGCAGAATGAGCTATATGGTTTGAATTCATTATAACTTTTTTAATTATTATTCTTTCTTTGGTATTTTCAGCATTTTGTGGAGGTGACTTGGGGAATTACTTATGAATCAATACACGATCGAACAACGTACAAAAATACTTGAATTTTATTTTTCAAACCAACAGTCACAATTTGGTAATGTGCGATGAAGCCCATTTTCTATTAAATGGGTATGTCAACAAGCAAAACTGCAGGATTTGGGCTACGGAAAATCCAAGAGCAGTTCATCAGCCAAAATCACACCCGCTTAAGTGCACTGTTTTGTGCGAAAGGATAATTGGTGCATATTTTTTTTTTTAAATTTTGCGAAATGTTATGGAAAATATGCTAAAAAGAGCATGTATGTGCGAATCAGAAAATGGAAAAAAATTATAATAATCGCATAAATAAAAAAGTTATAAACCATTTAAATCATATAGCTCATTCTGCGTCACCCTGTATATAGATTACTAGCTGAACCCCGCCCGCTTCGCCAGGCAAAATACAAATTGTAAAATTAAAATCAGGTTTCATATTGATCTTATCATATTGATATTATCGTGGTTTGTAATACATAGGTTCCAATTTTCAGCCTTCTAGTTAAAAAACACTTTTTCCACATTTTTCCCGTGGTCAGTAATATATATTGATCTTATCATATTGATATTATCGTGGTTTGTAATATATACGTTCTAATTTTCAGCCTTCTACCTAAAAAACACTTTTTTCCCGTGGTCAGTAATATATACGTTCCAATTTTCAGCCTTCTAGCTTAAAAATACTTCTAGCCAATTCCAATTTTCAGCCTACTACCTCTCAAAAACACTTTTGCCACGCCCACTCCGCCCACAAAGCGAAAATCCAAATTTCGCATCATATTTATCATTCTCGTGGTCAGTAATATATATGTACCAATTTTCAGCCTTCTAGCTCTCCAAAACACTTTTGCCACGCCCACGAAACGAAAATCCAAATTTCGGCATCATATTTATCTTTCTCGTGGTCAATAATATATATGTACCAATTTTCAGCCTACTACCTCTCAAAAACACTTTTGTCGCCCACTCCGCCCACAAAGCGAAAATCCAAATTTCGGCATCATATTTATCATTCTCGTGGTCAGTAATATATATGTACCAATTTTCAGCCTTCTAGCTCTCCAAAACACTTTTGCCACGCCCCAAAGTCCACG
Organism: Polietes domitor; assembly: GCA_947397865.1. NCBI lineage: Eukaryota > Metazoa > Arthropoda > Insecta > Diptera > Muscidae > Polietes > Polietes domitor. The sequence goes on along the minus strand of OX377621.1, from coordinate 92,111,350 downwards.
AAACGTAAATCCAAATTTCGGCATCAAGTTGATCTTTCTCGTGGCCAGTAATATATACATTCCAATTTTCAGCCTTCTAGCTCAAAGAACACTATTGCCACGCCCAATCCGCCCACAAAACGAAAATCCAAATTTCAGCATCAAATTGATCTTTCTCGTGGTCAGTAATATATATGTACCAATTTTCAGCCTACTACCTCTCAAAAACACTTTTGCCACGCCCACTCCGCCCACAAAACGAAAATCCAAATTTCGGTATCATATTATCATTCTCGTGATCAGTAATATATATGTCCCAATTTTCAGCCATCTAGCTCTCAAAAACACTTGCCACGCCCACTCCGCCCACAAAATGAAAATCCAAATTTCTGCATCATATTTATCATTAATATATATATATAATATATATCTACCAATATCTACCAATTTTCAGCCTTCTAGCTCTCAAAAACATTTTTGCCACGCCCACTCCGCCCACAAAATGAAAATCCAAATTTCGGCATCATATTTATCATTCTCGTGGTCAGTAATATATACGTTCCAATTTTCAGCCTTCTAGCTCTCAAAAACACTATTGCCACGCCCCTCCGCCCACAGAGCAAATTTTTAAAAATTCTATAGCCTATAGTTCCTTCCAGACCTACATCTATCTGTACTGAAAATTTCAACAACATCGGAAAAAAACCTGTCGAAACACGCTGGGTGGTAAAAATCAGACATTTTCAAATTTTGATATTTTGAAGTTCTTTTTTATTTTTTTTTTAAAACCCGTGCTGAGAAAATACCTTTCCAACAAAGTACAAATCATCAAAATCGGTTTGGCCAATCTCGAGTTATGGGATTACATCGCTTCGGACACTTTCTTTTATATATATAGATTTAAGCATTTTTTGAGAATTTCTGCTTTATATGAACTTGATATTTGTTGCGTGCATTCCTCTTGTAGCTTGAAATCACCAAAAAGTAAATACAAATTTTAGCTGGTGAAATGGGACAAAAAGGATTAAAATGGTACCAATGATACGACAACAGCTAGACTCATGAAGTTCGGTGTGTACATCCCTCTAATTGCATAAACACGTAAAATAGAGGGATTCTTCGAAATTGCACTTCTATATAAAGTCGACAGACTCTAATCTCCGGGTAATACTGTGGAATGTACTCCGAGGTGGATATATAAGATTTGGCCCGGCCGAACTTAACACCTTTATACTTGTTTTGGTTAAACATAATATACTGAATACGAAATCAGTTTGTATTTGTAGTAGACTATATTCGCAAGCCCATGCAGTAATTTTAAAAATTGTCAACATTTTTTACCATCTATTATTACGTTTATAACTACTGTGCCTGAGATGGGTGTTTCTAGTATTTCCATATGCATTGTTGTTATGTTGTCAGTGTATGCGTGAGTTCGTTTTACAGCCCCTATTGACCCTCGAGCGCCCTTATCTACAACGAGCCTTTCTCTACTATCTACGATACATAGATACGTACATACATCCATACATACGTACATAAGTATCTATGGCTGTGTATGCACTGATGGTAATGACGACGCGCCGGTATCAATGTTCATGTATTTAAATGACTAATAATGCATTTCTGGTTGGCGTTTTATAGCCCAAAAGTGCATTATTACCGACGACGACGACTGGCCATTTCAAAGACATTGTTGGCATTTCGGTTAAGAAAAAAGTGGTTTTTATGGCTTTTTAAACATTATTGCTGCAATATGCCCTAGCAATCAATAAATATTAAATTAACAACAATCACATAGCATTCTTCTGTTTCCTAGATTTATACTATTTATGCGGTTATCGTATCACACGCTCACTGCTCGCTCGTTATCTTCGCAATTGTTTGCGCTGTGCTGTGCTGTGTTGGCGTTGGCAAACTTCATTTGTATCTAATGCAATTTAATGCCACCCATAGATTACTAAAGGTGTACTACACCTTTCAAATGCCTTGTAGGAAATTTATTTATAAGTTGATTATTCACTTCGGAATGTTGTTCGGAATTCTCGGAATGTAAACGTCCCAAAGGGACGGTTGTATAGTCAGTCAGTCAATAGCTAAAGGGTCATAATCAAGTGATTATTCCTGTGCGTATGCATTGAAGCATACTGGGGCCAAATTACGGCATACGTATCGTATCGAAATCCACTTTTTTCATAGTCCAGAATATATGTTGAACATTTGAGATTTCGATACGATACGTATCGTAATTTGGCCCCTGATTCTTAAACTCAACCCGATATTTCTATGGATACATTATTTTAAAATTTACTAAAATTTCAGGGTACCTTTAGTATTTGTACTCTCCATTTGGAAATAAATGTCCGGCAACACACGATTACATGTTCAATTAAAAGGTACTTATGATGACTACAAATGACTATTAACAATCATTTAAAATTTTATAGCAAAAGATCAATAAACTAAACAAATAAGGGGGGAAATTAAAATTGTTGTTAAAACTAAACTAATGCATATAGAAGCATTATATTTAAAATATTTTTAATAGATCTTCTTCTCTTTCATTTGACACTCATATCGCCTTTGTGTGACTCGTTAAAGTATGAAAATAAATTATCTACATTTGGAAATTAAAAGTCATGTAAAAAGGACTTTTACACATGACTTTTACATGTATATTGTCTTACTCAGGTCCTGTAAAATAAATGTAAATAATAGATGCTACGGTTAGAAGCATGTCATTTAAAGTATTTTTACCTGATATTCTTATCTATCTTTTGACATCAGTACCGCCTTTCTATGACTGGGAATAGTACAAAAATTACTAAACCATCTTTATCATTGGAAATTAAGAGTCCATGAAAAAGGACTCCTATATATGGCGTCTAGTTTCATGAGTTATGAGTTACTTAAGGCGTATATCTGCGAAGTCGTGAATGAAAATGAATTGATCATAAAGATGAACGATATATTTTTGAGTGTAAACGCCCAATATTCACATCAAAAGATTCCAACCAAAATTTAAAATTATATAGCAGAATATTCAGCGTTTGAATTTTATTTATCCATACTATATTTTGGTACAGCAAATTAATTAATTATTTAAACTAAACCCTTGCCTTCATTTGACGGAAATTAGGGCGAACTGCTGGATCAAATAATAAATTCGAATTATTATTAAACTTTGGATGTAAAAATCCCATCATAATCTATTAGTATCATCAACTAAACCATATATCTATACAAATTTAAAAAAATACTATTAACAATATTAACAATAACTGCCATTTGGAATTAAGAACAATTTTCAGAAATAAATATGGATTTAAACCCAATTCCCAAGTCGAACTCTTTCGAAGTATTTTAGCATAGTTTTTATTTAGAATTTTCTTATTTTTTACATCTATATTAATATATCTTACCCAGAATAAGAAAAAAATCACATAATAAATATTTGTATCAAAACAAATTTTTCAAAAAAATATTTTGTGTTGACTTTTTGAACTTAGCCTCGATAACAAAAATTCGCCTTACAATGGATAAGATTTAAAAACATATTTTGGGTGCAATTGTAAGTTTTTGTTTAGGATTTTGGTATTGTAGCTTAGTTGTTCAGTCTTAAAGAAAAACAGCCCTAATAATAAACAAAAAACAAATATTCACTTGTGAAACGCAATTTTAAACTAGAAAAACGTTTATTACAATTTGCTTCTTGATATTTCTTTCCCTATTCGTCGCCTACTAAAGTTCTGCTCTTCAATTTTCACTGTAATACATCTTCCTTTCTTTTGTTCAAAATGTCAGAATATATTTATTTTATGTCTATTTTTTACTGATCAGTTTCGCATTCGGAATAGTTAAATAAAATAAATACATGTATTTTTTAAACTTTTACCCACCGTATATTAACCGAATTAAAAAACAAGTAAGTAATCTTCAGTCGGCTAAACCGACTTATATATACCCTCACTCTCATTAAATTTTACATACGACAGGATAATTTGTGCGGAAGGTCTAGGTTTATAAATCAATTGTAAAACATGATCAAACAGCAAGTCATAGTGGATTCCATGAAGGATTTAATATTAGGATGGAGTTAATTATGTGGGAGGTACAAGAAGGGGCGTGACTAAAGCGTAAATATTTTTTAGCTTTAAAGTGATCATAAAAATATTTTCAAATATCCAATTTCAAATGATTTTGTATGGAAGTTATATCGGTTTTATTTTAAACAAGGCTTATGTCACTTTGTCCGGGAGGTACCAGACGAGGTGTCGCAATATCGCTCATATTCCACATGAATGCAACATATATAAAAACATTGTCAAATATCAAATGTCATAGTATTCCGATCATCCGTATAGAAGTTACAACAGAAGTGTGGTAGGTACCGGAAGGGGCGTGGCAAAACCCGTCATATTTAGTACACTTAAAGTGATTATAAAAACATTATCAAATACCAAAATATAACTGATTCCGAATATACGCGTGTAAGTTATATGGGTTTTAATTTAACATTGAAATATGGGCTATTCGTGTGGGAGGTACCAGAAGGGGCGTGACAATTTTGCTCATGTTCGAACTTTGGGAAAAATATTACGATGTGAAAGTTTTATTCGATTCCTTAACTCCTTTCGAGAGTTATCATGTACACCAACCAGGCAGACGGACGGACATGCCTCAAACATCTTAAAAAGACGTGAAACGGACATACTTGGGGTCTTAAGTCACTCCTTCAATGTGTTACACCTTTTTTCTGTCACAAATGATACACCGTAGAGTGAGGGTATAATTACGTGTTGTGCATTTTCAGCGTATCTTACAATTGGGCTTTAATAGATTATCTCTGTCTCAAGATGTATTCGAAATAGTAAATCTATATTAGAAGATTTAAAATTAATATACATATATACATTAGGCTGATGATTTGCAAAACATGTCTTCCCTGCGTCAAATAATCTGTGATATAAACACTAGGGCGTACCTCAAAAAAAAAGTTCGCCGTACACCTTCGAATATGAAGTATTATTGAAAGGTAGTTTCAAAAAAAAAATTTTTATTTTTTTATGCCGAACGTAGGGGTCGCGCTTTTACATTTTTCTATATAACTTGTATTTATAAACGGATTTTAAAGTGTGATACATCGATGTTTTTGTCTCGACGAGGCCGATTTTTTTGTCTTTGAAGTCATTGAGCTCAAGCACCCCCTTCTGGTACTTACCCATCATTTCTCAGTTGCTACTACCCTAATGTACCACTCTAATAATCGAAAATTAAAGCTCGCATAAAATCATGAATCATGTTTGAGCTCAATGACTTCAAAGACAAAAAAATCGGACAAAAACATCGATGTATCACACTTTAAAATCCGTTTATAAATGCAGAAGTTATATAGAAAAATGTAAAAGCGCGACCCCTACGTTCGGCATAAAAAAATAAAAAAAATTTTTTTGAAACTACCTTTCAATAATACTTCATATTCGAAGGTGTACGGCGAACTTTTTTTTTTTTTACTTGTAACCTGGTACGCTCTAATAAACACCCCTAAAAACATATTTTCTATTATAATATTTTATTTTTTTATCTGAATAAATATACCCTTGAAAGCTTTTTAAATAACAATTCTTATTCATGTCTTAGAATAACTCATTTGTCGTATTATTGGACGTTTATATTTATTTTTTGTGGTTCATCAAGGTGACAGCAAAAAACTCATATTTCTTGGAAACATTTTGTAAGATGGATATGAGACGAAAAATGACGTCACTGACTCCATGTTTGTAAAATAATTTAATACAGGAGATGGATTTTCAGAGTCAAAATTTGGAAACTCAATTTCCTTCCGATGTTCATCATTTAGGCATCATTCGAAAGGTATTGACTGCCGAAAATTTTTCAGTTGTCACTATGAACAAATACAAAAAAATTACTTAAAGGTCCATAATTCCATAATTCGATCAATAAGTTACTCTAAGACAAAAAATTTATATTTAAAGTGCTTTCAATGGTCTATTATTTCACAAAAAAAACTTTACAAAAATATTACAGATAAACATGATTTTTATTGGTACTTCCAGGAGCTCACAGGCGGCTTGATCTAGGAACGAAATATTTTGCACATCATCATTAAACAATCCAAACATTATTTTCGTAGGGTGAGTGGAAATTATTTTTCCATTTGTATGGACCGCGACCCAGCCTAATATACATATATATTGTTTTCGACCTTACTTGTGCACTTTAACAAATTGTCACACTTTGTGACAAAATGACTGTCAACTAGTGTTATTAGGGTCAATTAAAATTCGCGAATACATAATTGACCCAATTTCAATATTATTACTGTCATTTAGAAATATGCGCTCCAAGGAAGCCAGACAGATGTTATGCTGTGCAATTTACCCACCAGATAAGGCGTTTTTGTATTGGCATTCGTAAAGCCATTGTACTTGAATGGACACATAATTCGGGAGAAAAAATCACGTGAACTGATAACGTCTTGTCCACACTGAAGTATATTAACTGTCGATACCGTACAACAACACTCTTTGGCATAGTATATTATTTAATAGTTTCAGGCTAAGTGTTATTAGATTTTTATAAACAATAGGCCTTGGGCTTACTAGCTTACGATTAAAAGACTTGATAAGGTGGCATCTTTGCTACCCATTGGTTTTTCTCAAATAGATCAACATGAAAAATATGACAGCAACGCTAAGAGAGTAGTAAGCTACTTTATTGTTAAGCGAGTAAATTGCATACATAAATGAAGCTAGTAAGCCCAATCGAAAAGGCCTAATATACAAATCGTTAGAATGTTACTTGTTAAAAAATTAAATAAAATAAATTATATATTTTTTTCGAGTAAATGAATGTATATGCCAAAGGCCAAGTATCAATAAATGATTAAAATATTTATTTAAAATTTAGTGATGAGCTTCCGCACATCGATAGATCATTCTGACCGGAAAATCCATTTAATCATGAAATAGTAATTGGGTGGCTTTCAATACAGGAGTACTCGCACAACGTATGTTCAAACATCAAATATGCCAAATTTGTCACATTCACTATCTAATCATGGGGAAGTCGCGGACTTAAAACATTTGGGGCTAATTAATTTTACTAGGAATGTGATTAATTCCCAAAAAATGACAAACACTTGCCTTTCGTCAGTCCTATAAATCATTTCTCCCCCCGTCCCACCTAAACAATTCAAATCACGGCAACTGACTCACTTTGTGTGTGTGAGCGAGATACAAGCGTCAAACAGCTGAAGCAAATATTAGCACGACGCTAACACTTGAAATTAGAATAAAATTGTTCGCAAAATAATTTGTTTAATTAATTGGCGACAACGCCCACTTAATATTCGGCTGCAAACAATGCACACACATATACACACACACCCAATATTTATTAAACAATCCATTGTATTCGTATTAATTTACAGCACGTGATGTGCAATGATGTGGGGTTTCTTTTTTGTTTTTTTTTTGGTTGAACTGTGAATAAAATTGAAAATCAATGACATGTTCTCCGAAACAAAAGATGATGACGAAGTTGGAATCAATTTCGCCTAAATTGTATTGAACTTACACGAGGCAATATAAAAATTTTCCATTCAACTTTTGGAATTTAATGTGTGATTCTCATACACAGGCCTGCAAGAACTATTTAATGTTGGCAGATCACAATTTGATGAATATCTGACTTGAACTTGAAAACTGACTTGCTTTGAATTGATACTGTTAAATTGTTCAACTGAAATTTGCACAGAAATAGCTTTTTTAGGAGTGAAGTTTGAAGGAACATATTGTTCAAAAATTCGGATTTAGAATGAATTCGATATTCTTATACAGGGTTTTCCAAAAAGAGGTGTTATTTTGGTATTCAAAGAAAAATGCCATTTTTGAGATAAATAATCGGATCACTTCTTCGAGAGATAACACGGTTCGGAAACTTTTCACGTAAAAGAGCAATGGTTTCCTTGCTTGTGTGGCACGTATCGCCGTCTTGTTGAATGTAAACGTTGTCCAGGTCAATACCATCCAACTCCATTAATCATCTCTCGATAGCGCAATCCATACATCGTAACTGTTGATCCAACCTCATTTTCGAAAAAGTAAGGTCCAATGACCCGCCGGACCATAAACCGCACCAAACAGTCACACGATGAGGATGGAGAGGCTTCTCAACAATAACACTTGGGTTTTCCGAGCCCCAGATGCGACAATTTTGCTTGTTGACGTAGCCACCGAGGTTGAAATGGGCCTCATCAGTCAAGATGATTTTTCGATGGAATTCCGGATCATTTTCATTCATCTCAAGGACCCAATCACCAAAGACAGGACGTTGTTGATGATCGGCCAGCTTGTGATAACTGAACTTTATAAGCTAAAGACCCAAGACCAATTCCAAAGATCGACGAGGAATGGACAAACCTGGGTTTTCTTCAACACTTTGGTCTACAGCAGCAATATTCTCAGTTGTTCTTGAGCGACGTGCACGGGTTTTATTCTTCACATCACTAACTTGTCCCAACAGCTCGAATTTTTCCACTAATTTCTGTATTGCGGTCCGACAAGGTGCTTCACGACGACCCAAAAACGCTTTAGTTTTGCGAACTGGGACTGTAAGATTTTCACCATTCTTGTAGTGAATTTTAATAATTTCAATGCGTTGTTGAAACGTGTATCGTTCCATTTTTAGTAATGGCGTAGTTTCTACTTGTCAAAGAATAAAAGCTTCAAAAGTGACAGCTACCGAAATACTGGGTGATTCAATATAACACCTCTTGTTGGAAAACCTTGTATTTTCTGAATAGCTGAGTTGTTTTATGTTTTTTTTTTTCTAAATCTTAAAAATATTATTTTTAATTAATTTTTATATATTAAAAATTTAATGATAAATATTTGAAAAATTTCAAATATTTGATGGTCAAGCAACAAGGATTATTTGAAGAAAATCTTTGAACTACGAACAAATTTTATATAAAGTAGTTTTTGTATGGGATCACCCTTAAGGAGTGGAGATAGGCGGTGGATATTGCAAATGTTGGGGAGCGAAAATTAATGGTAGTCGGTCTTATATTTAACCCCTCTAGGGGCGACTCCGAGGCAGTTTTGGGCCTTTCTTTAATAAAAAATAAAAATGTATAAAAATTCGTATGGGGCCCACCTTAAAAGTTGAAGATAGAGGGTTGGTATGTTCCGAGAAAATATGGAGGTTGAAAAAATATTGGGGATCGCCGTACATTTGACTCCGCTAAGGGCCCCCTTGGGACAGTTAGAGCGGTACGAGCAAATTTTATAAAAATGTAGATTTTGTATGGGAACCCCCTTAAGGAGGTAGGTATGTTTGGGGAAAATGTTGGGGAGGGAAATAATCTTACATTTAACCACTCTGCTTGCGAATCCGAGGCAATTCTGGTGTTTTTTGTGAATTTTTCACCTCTTTCCATCAACTTAGACCCCAATGAAGCATTAGTATTTCAAAGGATTCCGTTTCGACTTTTTTGTTCCACTATACAAAATCATAAAAATTATTTAAATTCAAATTTCCAAATGCGACCTCTTAGGTAGGAGAAAATTACAATAAATTATTGAATAAGTATATCCTTCAACAATATCAGGGCCTTTTGAACGCGAACTTGAACAGAACTGTGTGTAAAGTTTTGCTATGTTTGGTCTCTACTTTATAGACATTTTCATGATCCAAAATTAGTGCCAGACGGTGTAATATTCATACCTATGCAAATTTCAAAGAATTTGAGAAAGACAAGAGACAAATTTTGTATCTCCGATGATGAAATTTGTTGTCTCCATTTTTGATGAAATTTGTCAAATATTTACTTCTATTTATATGGATATTTTTTGTGGTATGAGATGAAAATATTTTTTTCTATTTTCAAGCAAATATCATCTAGTTTTAGAGAAAATTGTGAAATCTTAAAAATATATATTTTTTAATTTTTTATTATTTTTTTACAAAAAAATGTATTCGATTATGGTAAAATAGGTTTTATTAATAGTTAATAATAGGCTTGTTCGATTGGGCTTACTAGCTTATAATTAGGATATTTGATAAGGTGGCAACATTGTTACCCATTTGTTTTTATTAAATAAATCAACAAGAAAAATCTGGCATCACCACCAGAGTAGCTACTTTCTTGTCAAGCGAGTAAATTCTATAAAAAAAATAATCTTTGGTTCGTTTAAAGCGTAGTCCCAAAATATTTCGGCATTATCACTGCCCATTCTGGCCCTTTGTCTTAAAAAATCGAAGGTAAGCATTTTTGTTTATAAAATAAATAAAAATAAAAAGGACACAAAAATATTTTTTAAGATTCGACAATTTTCTGTAAAACTAGAAGGAATTTACTTGAAATTAGAAAAATATATATTGGTGTCTCATACCACAAAAAATTATTTTTTTTCAATTACCTTATGACGAGAATACTCTGTTTTCTATCCACCTAGTGTCTACAATTTCTTTTTTTTTGAAAATCGGTAAATTGGGAGAGAAGACCCAAAATGTGTGTGTTATAGATTCACAAGAAATTATTCTATTTTCAACATTTTTTGAATTTAAAGCAATATTTGAAGAACCAATAATTATTTTTTAAAATAATTCAGAATTAAAAATATACTGTATATTTTAGCAAAAAAGAGTACCGGAAGAAATGAATGGAAAGTTGATTTAGATTATCACCAATAAATCAAGGAAGTGTCATAACTTCTACATTTACTCATAGATTTCCTTCATATTGGCCTTGTTTTCTTTGTTATGATTTCAGATATTTTTTTCTATTTTTATATATTTTTTATTTTTATATTTTTATAACGGCTGCAAACCAAAATAAATAAAAATATTGAAAAAATAATTTTATAAATAAATATAAAATTTCATAATAATTTGATTTGAACTGGGATATAGTCCTGGCTCAAGACCATTTACATGTCACCATGCCATTTGTAAATAAATTTGCATTCTATTAAATATAGATGCAAAATGGTCTTGAGCCAGGACAATATCCCAGTTCAAATCAAATATTGATTACAGACAAAAAAATACAAACGAAAAAACTAAAACAAATGAGCGTTGGCACGGCAGAAGTATTGCTGGGTAACTATACCTGCATACTTACATATGCAACTCAATGAGATGCTTGTAAGATGGCATGTGTACTTTATTACTTGGTGCTATTTTTTAAACGCAAATTCGGCAAGTGAGTTGTGATTCTCGTTCGTTTGTGTGAATTATCTCCTTATAGAGGCCGGGTTTGATGTTGAAATGTCGCTGCGAAGCCACTTGAAAAGACTTTTGATATGGTCGAAATCATGATCGTGGTAGTCTGCAGCCAAGTAATAAATGTCACCATGCCATTTGTAAATAAATTTGCATTCTATTAAATATAGATTCAAAATGGTCTTGAGCCAGGACAATATCCCACTTCAAATCAAATATTGATTACAGACCAAAAAATACAAACGAAAAAACTAAAATTTTATAATTATTTATAATTTTAATAATAATATTTGAATATTTATATTTATTATTTATAATTAATAACTCTTTTCGCGTCTCTGGCTGTTCTCGTTTGATAGATGCCATTTTTAACCCTTTTTGCCCATTTTACCCCTACAAATAAAACTCACTTTAAGGCGTGCGTTTATGCTATAAAGGGAATGCGCATTTCAAATATCAAGTACATATAAACAGACATATTCCAAAGACATGCTGAAATACTATAAATATAAGGAGTAATTTCTGTACTTGTGGGTGACAAATTTTTCCCTGTGGACCGATTTCGCCCATTTGCAATCCCAACCGACCTATAACTATAAGACAAAATTTAGACGTCCTAGATACTTTCGTTTAGATGCTAGCTTGCTTTCAACAGGCGGACGTCTTGGAATTTTATGACGATCAAGAATAAATATATTTTATAGGGTCTCAGATCGATATTTCAAGGTGTTACAATCAGAATGACAAACTTAGTATACACCCATGCTGGAGGTGGAGGGTATAATTAAAAAACAAAGTCAGTCATAACTTGTACGTTTATTCATAGATATTTTTAAATAAGCACTAATTTCTTCTTTAGAATGTTAGATATAAAAAAACAAAACAATCTATTTTTAGATTTTTTTTGTCTTTTTTTGTGACTTCTCCTACGTGAAAATATAAACCACAATTACCTTTAAATACATGTATAAATAGGCATGGTAGGAATTGTACTCCCATGATGACAGTATTACAGGTATCTTTGACGAAAATTGAAATTTTAGTAAAAAATTACAAAAATATTTCCATCAAAAATATTATTTTATTCTCGGACACAACATTAAATTTGTTGTTGCATGGTGTATACAGATAATAAAAAATATTTGATTATTTTTGAGGCTATTATGTGGACATTTTTTGTAATTCGATATAAATAAATTATAATTGATAATATAATTTAAAAGTCCGAATAATTGGAGACCCCATTGTATGTATGTATGTACCCTCCTATCCTGTATACGACTACAACTAGTTGCAGCGTCAGCTAAAAATGCCTCACAGAATTGAATTGAATTATCACACTCGTTTGATTTAAAAGTCTCACATTTTCTCGATATCTTTGCGAGTCTGTGTTGGCGGCATTCGGAGAGCTCATATGGCTAGTGAGCGCTAACTGTTCAGTTATATTTTGAATTTAACGTATCTTTTTAATCATTTTTAATTGATTTTTGGTCATCGTTTGTCATGCATGTTTTTTTCCGATACATATGAATGTGTGACGATTCATTTTTTTACATACATACATATGACATACAGCCATATCGATATACAGACATACTGAGAAGGGGAGCGGTGTCAGTGCAAAAAATTGAAATCAATTTACGCAGCGATTGCGATTTATTATTGGTGATGTGCGAAGTAATTTGATACGTAACGTTTTCGTTTTCATTTCGACTTTTGTTCTGGTGCTATAGTTTTGATCGGACGTCTACGTCTGTCTGCCTCGTTGGACGTCAATTGTGATGTCTGCGGTGCCCCCGTTTAGTTAGCGTACCGAACGCCCATCGTGTTCTTTGTTTATGCCAGAGCTGAAGTTTATCATCGGCAGGTCATAAAGGACATAAATTTTGATTTTTTCCACAATCGTAGGAAACTAGTATCTTTTGTGGAAATACGCGCAGTTATGAAGGAAAATACTTCATAGCATAGGTGCTATACAAATAATTTCGGTTCGAATACTGAGGTTTGACCGACTTAAAATTTTTACGAGTTTTTTCGTTTTGCCCGACCGTGCCACTACTATGTTACCATATTGTAATTTTTAATGGAAACTCTAGGCAACTCTAAGTTCTTCATAGATTTAAGTATTAATCTACTTATAAGAAGTCACTTCAGTGTGTTTAGAAAATACTTGAATAGTAATCTAAAAAGCAATTCTCGTTCGTTTGAATTTCTTAAATTCATCAAATATTATTCTAAACAATCATGCACTAATAGATCTACTCTTTATGACAGACGTATCATTAAACGTTTGAGAATTGCATCATGAAGCAAAGCGACTTATTTGAAGCATTAAGAACCATTTTCCTTCAATTGAATAATCAAATAATAATTTACTTGGTTTGAGAAATTCTGCAATAAATCGATCAATAGTAATTATTAAGTGGAACTCCGTTCTTCATATCTGATCTGTCTTCTAGATCGAAATAACTTCCAAATTTGATGCAAAGAACTTTCCACTTAATCATATTCTAAAAGAATTTGGCGATATCACGGCTAAATATTGGATATAAAGTTCATAAATGTTGAAATAGTTGAAAAGTCCAACAAACATTAAAAATTTTTAGTTGTACTTTGTTGAATACTGATTCAATAAATTGACAGAAAAAATTGTTTATGGATATGAGTCATTCCACAATCACAGCATCGAGGTCAAAAACCGCATCGCTTGACTGAAATGGCTCAAATTTATAATTTTTTAAAAATAAAATTTTCGTCGAATGTATTTACCTTTATCATTTTGAACTATCATTTTGACAGAATAATTTCGATCATATTACCTTCAAGTAGAAGCAGTGGCTTAGGAGCAATTGCCAAAAAATTGATAAAACGACTTTTTCACACACCAAATTTCAACATTCTTTGTACCCTTTTTATCCCTCTGTTCCCTTGAAAGTACGAATTTAGAGAAACCATTTTTTATTTCGTATCTACGCAGTCAGAAGAATGTGTACTCTGAATTTCATGACTCTAGCTGCGGCCATTTAATTGGTACAATCCCCCCCTTTCCATTTTACCCACCTAAAAGTACGAATTTCGAAAAATCTATTTAAAAAATCTATTTTACGTGTCTACGCAATCAGAGGAATGTATACATCGAATTTCATTATTCTAAAGAGTGATTTTTTTGAGGTTAGGATTTTCATGCATTAGTATTTGACAGATCACGTGGGATTTCAGACATGGTGTCAAAGAGAAAGATGCTCAGTATGCTTTGACATTTCATCATGAATCGTCTTACAAACGAACAACGCTTGCAAATTATTGAATTTATTATCAAAATGCGTGCTCTGTTAAGAAAGTTCATTGCGCGCTTCCATTTTATGGTCAGTTTAATCGACCCACTGAAGCGGCTATTCGGGCTATTGTGACTAAATTTCGCACCAAATTTACATTGTTGGACATTAAACCACCAACACGCTTACGTAGAGTGCGAACTGAAGAAAATATCGCAGCTGTATCGGCCAGTGTTAATGATGACCACCAATTTTCGATTCGTCGCCGTTCGCACCAATTGGGTCTCTGTTACTCAAAAACGTGGAAATGCCAAAATTGGACTAAGCGGATGGACCACCTAAGACGCAGCCGCGGTCAACATTTAAATGAAATTATCTTCAAAAAGTAAATGTCATGGACCAATCTAACGTTTCAAATAAAGAACCGATGAGATTTTGCAAATTTTATGCGTTTTTTTTTTAAAAAAAGTTATCAAGCTCTTAAAAAATCACCCTTTAGATTTAGCCGTTTGGTTGGTACCATTTTTATCCCTCTATTTCCATTTTATCTCGAATTGGAAAAAAATTGAAAAAATACTTTACGAATTTGGAAAAAATACTTTAATATTATTTATCCAGTCACTTCATGAAATGTACACACCGAATATCGTGTTTCTAGCTGTTGTCGTTTGATAGGTACCATTTTTATCCCTTTTTATCCCATTTCACCCCCACCAAAAATAATAATCACTTTATTGTGGAATTTTTTTCTGTAAGGGGAATTCGCATACGAAATATCAAGTAAATATTAGCAGACATATTCAAAAAACTTGCTGAAATACTGTCCTTTTAGGGATATTTCCTGTCATTTTAGGGAAAAAAAATCCCTCTGGGCCGATTTAAATCCCAACCGACAAACAACTATTAGACGTATTTACTCGTCCTAGTCATTTAGTTTAGATGGACATGGCTAGATCGTCTTAGAATTTTATGACGATCAAGAATTTCTACTTTATAGGGTCTCAGGTCGATATTTGAAGGTGTTACAAACGGAATGACAAACTTATCCTGGAGGTGGAAGGTATAAAAATTGCGTTAGTTCCATTTTAACTAAAATGAATATGAAAATCTGCCAAAAAAAATCTGTACAGATTTTATAGTCTAATTGTATGTAGATAGTTTCAAATTCTATTTATTTGAAAAAGAATTGGGCCACGAATGTCGAACGTGAAACTGTACGATCAGTGCATCGTCTCGGTTATCATACACATGTGGTTTAATTTTCTATACAACAAAATAAATACCTCTGACAAATGCTCGCGAACATAACTTGTCATCGCAGTAAAATTGAGAAGTGTATGTCGTCCGCATGGAGCTCGGTGCTCTCATGTGATAGCCTTTGTTCCATTTGAACGAAGTGTTCTGTTTAAAGTGTTTGCCGCTGAAGTTCGCTATTTTTTTTTTGGAAATTTTCCATTGTTTAAAATACATCATAATGGCTTTATGCTGTGGCGACATTAGGGAGGGTTAATTTAGGACGAAGAAAGCGGGCATGAAAATAAAATTTTATGCTGACTTGAAATAAATTTTATACAACTACAGATTTGAAACTCAAGAAAAAATCGGAAGAAATGGAAAAAAATTACTTCCTTCTTCAGTTTGTAATGAAGTTTGATTATCCTAAGCTGGTATCTCTAAAAATTAAGTTTTTAGAGATGAACCGTGTAATTGTTAGAGAAAAAAGTCACTAAAATCTGAACTGACCAGACCAAACAAATCAATATGACGAAGGTTAAAATCCAGCTTTTTCGACTTTTTTTGTAAAATCCTCTCACATCAACAATTTAGTACCGTTTAAGTCATTCTTACCCTACTAACGACTGCAAAAATTAATTAAAATGTCGGCTTCAAACGGTTAAATTTTAAATTAAAAAAATAAATAAATAAAAAAATATTTTTTATCTATGAAATTTCATATGTTACATAGATATTATTTTTTTTGAAATTTTCTTCCTTTTTTATAAAAAGTTGTGTTTGAAAATGGCTTCCTTGTTGGAAATTCCCTTAAAATCAAGACTTACCCACTCTAGTAAACATATGGTGAACACCAATGGCGAACTCAAATGAACACAAAACTTTAGCTGTTTCTAAAGAATTTGCCTTCTAAATTTCTTCGAAGGTGACCTTGATGGAGCCACAGCCATCCCCTGTGAAAGCAGAACCCCTTCGAAGTTCACATTAAAATATTCCATTTGCTAAGTTCATTGAACAGATATCACAAAGCTAAACATGAACCTGGTACACATCCCTATAAATAAATATTTACATTTTATAAGGCAACAATGATTATAAACATTTGGTGTAATGCAACATTGGCCTATCACTTCTGGCGGTTTAGTCGAGTCACAAACCCGAGTAATGAAAGTTTTTTGCTGTCAATAAATTAAAGAGCTTTTTGGTTTTGTTTGTAAGCAACTAAATTCAAGTTCAAGTTGATTATTTTCTTCGCTTTACTTGCGGTCGTAGTAAAAGCTTACGCCAGTAGTATTCATTCAATGATGCGTTGAGAATAGAAGCTTTGTTGTTGTTTTATATGTTGGAACAAATGTGAATAAATGTGTGTGCAAATAAAAACATATGCATGTGTGAACGAACTTTATTATGGACATTAGGGTGGATCGATAACACAACAATTGTTGCATTTGTGTAGGCAGAAAAGTTGATTATGGTTTTAAAAATTAATATTATGAAAAAAAAAACACATAGCAAACCTCAGAATTGAACGTTTTTACTTCTCCTGAAAACTAAGGAAAATTTCGAATTCCAAGTGACGATGTTTAATTTCTTCCGCCTTCGAATTTTTAAAATCTCCAATGACCATAAAAAATAACACTATGCAACAAGAGAATGACAATTTTGTGCCCAATACTTAAAAATTTATTTTTTATGTGCATTGAGGCACAGTGATCGATAAAATTAACACACAAAATTATTTTTATACCCTCCACCTCCAGGACCACCTCCACTTTGTCATTCCGTTTGTAACACCTTGAAATATTCATCGGAGACCCCATAAAGTATATATTCTGGGTCGTGGTAAAATTCTAAGACGATATAGTGGCCGAACGAAATGAGCTGGGAGGTTCAAATTTTTCCTAAATGTGTCTCATGGTTGTAGATCGGTTGGGATTGAAAATGTACGAAATCGACCCAGAGGAAAAAATTTTTCCCTCACAAGGACTGAAAATGCCCCTAATATTTAGAGTATTTCAGCCTGTTTTTTGAACATATTAGCTTGTATTTACTTGATATTTGCAATTCGCATTCCCTTCTAGCATAAAAGGGCACAATAGAGTGTTTCTTATTTGTAGGGGGCGAAATGGGACAAAAAGGGATAAAAATGGTACCTATCAAACGACAACAGATAGAAACACGAAATTTGGCGTGGACATTCCTCTAATAGAGTAGATACATGATATAAAAGTAATTTTTCTAAATTCGTACATTTAAGGGGTTAAATGGGGATAGGGGGATAAAAATAGTACCAACCTAACGACTGCACCTAGAATGATGAAATTCGTATGTATACATTCCTCTGATTGCGTAGACACGTAAAGTAAAAGAATTTTCCAAAATTCGTACCTTTTGGGGCTCAAATGGAAAAAGGGGATAAAAATAGTACCTACCAAATGACCGCAGCTAAAATCATAAAATTCGGAGTATACATTCCTCTGACTGCGTAGTCACGAAAAATAAAACGTTTTTTCAAAATTCGTACCTTCAAGGGATACAATGGCTACAGGGGATAAAAATAGTACCAACTAAACGAATACAGCTAGAATGGTGAAATTCGGTGTGTACATCCCTCTAATTAGGTAGATACGTAAAATAAACAGAGTTTAGATAGTCGTACTCTTGAAGGGGCAAAATTGGAATGAGGGGATAAAAATGGTACCAACAAAATGGCCGCTGATAGAATCATGGAATTCGGTGTATACATTCCTACGACTGCATAGCCACGTAAAATATTTTTTTACAAATTCGTACTTTATTTTGTTGCTTTTACGACAAAAAATGGTAGAATCATGAAGTTGTCGTATACTGCGTACATGAGAGATAAGGTATTTTCAAAATTTATACTTTTGAAATTAAAATAGGTTGGAAATACAACCAACCAAACGACTGTAGCTGAAAATACGTTATCTATCCCCCAATATTTAGGGTATTTATGATTGCTCCCTTATATATACTTTATGAATTGTATTATTTCCTTTATATATATACATAGTATACAAATATTGGTAGCCTTGGCTTATTAATTAAATTTCTGATTTTCATACAGTTAAAATTTGTTGCGGACATTCCTCTTGTAGCTTGGAAGCACCACAAAGAAAATAAAGGTTTTAGCTAGCGAAATGGGACAAAAAGGGATAAAATATAGTACCAATGATACGACAACAGCGAGAACCATGAAATTCGGTGTGTACGTCCCAATAATTCGAAGACACGTAAAATAGAGAGATTTTTCGAAATTCGTACTTTTAAGGGACATAATTAAAAAAGAGGGATAAAAATGTGACCTACCAAACTGCTGAAGTTGAAATCATGAAATTCTGTGCATACATTCTGACTATGAAGACTCGAAAAAAGGGTTTTTTTCGAAATTTGTACATTTGTTCGGGGAATGGGGCGAATCTGGGGATATCTTTAAAATTTATACTTCTGCTAAAATTTATACTTCTTTCTAATGGCGACTGACAATCGCCTAATATTTAGGCATGTTCACTTTCACAATTACAACATTGTATTTATTTGCAGTAGTAGATTTTAAACAGTGCGCATAAGTATACATTATAGTTTGAAATAGTAATCAAATATAGTAATGTGCATAAAAATATCAAAATTTTCGTAATATGGTACTGTAATTCTATGTAAAGTCGACATCCTTTAATCTGCTGGTAATACTGTGGAATAATGTGGTGGAGGGTATATAAGATTCGGCCCGGCCGAACTTAACGCCGTTTTTACTTGTTTTAGTTAAAATTTTCGTCGAAGATGTGTTTAATACTTGTATTGTCATTTTTGAAATATTGATTCGATCACACCCGATAATATTTTCAGTTAAAGGTAATTTTGATGGTTACAAATGTTGCGAATTTTCATTTTCACATAGAAACAATCTCAAAAAAATTGTTTATTTGATTATTTTTCGTGCAAATATTTTTTTAATAAAATGTTCCCAATTTTTTGTCATTTGTTCCAAAACCACCATTTCTATATAAAAATGATATTCTCAACATTTGTAGTCATCATAGTTACCTTTAATCGAACAAATAAACGGGTATGATCGGACCTATATTTTCTAAATGAGAATACAAATATTAAAGGTACATTTAACGAAAATTGAAACTTATTAAAAGAAAATATGAAGATTTTATTTTGTGTAGATTTTATGAAACAGAATGTCTGAATTCATACAAAAATAGGTTTGTGTTTTTTGTTGCATCGCTTTATAGACAACTGAGCCTGGTATTCATCACAATCAGATTTATCTCCATTTGTCCAACTAACATAATACGTATTTTCCATAGCATAGTGCTGAAGGTGAGCGTATCTGGCATACTCATCCATTGAAAAAATATATGCAAATTTATATATATATATTTTGAGAAATCAATTTTAAAGTTCTATGCCTTTTTTGAAAGATCTTCAGGAGTACATAATTCCCATTGAAAATTCCGTTTTATGTTACGTTTTACAAACATTTAATTATTTTAAATTTTTGTCTCCATTTTTAAAATGATTAGGGTAGGAAACATACGCCACTTTTTTAAACCCTCCACCTGCATGATGGGGGTATATTCACTTTGTCATTCCGTTTGTAACACCTTGAAATGTTCAACGGAGACCCCATAAAGTATATATTTATATTCTGTATCCTGGTAAAATTCTAAGAAGATTTAGCTATGTCCGTCTGTCTGTCTGTTGAAAGCACGCTAACTTCCGAACGAAATCAGCTAGGAGGTTCAAATTTTCCATAAATGTGTCTTATGGTTGCAGATCGGTTGGGATTGAAAGCGGGCGAAATCGGCCCAGAGGGAAAATTTTTTCCCTAACAAGGACTGAAAATACCCCTAAAAAATTTCCGATTTTTTATACATTTGAAGTTTGTTTCGTACTTTCCTCTAGTAACGTGTAACCCCAAAAAAGATTTAGCGGATGAAATGGGACAAAAGAGATAAAAATAGTACCTTTGAAACGGCAACAGCTAGATGAAATTCGGTGTGTACATCCCTATAATTGCGTAGACACGTAAAATAGAGAGATTTTTCGAATTTTGTACTTTTAAGGGATACAATTGGAAAAGGGGAATAAAAATTGTACCAACTACCGCTGAAGATAAAATCATGAAATTCGCTTTTGAAAGGATTTTTTCGAAAATTGTACTTTAGGCGGAAAATGGGACGAAAGGGATAAAAATGGTATCAATCAAACGGTTGCAGTTAGAATAGTGAAATTCGGTGTGTACATTGCTGTGACTGCGTAGACACGAAAAATAAAGATATCTTTCGATATTCGTACCTTTAGGATCAAAACGGGATACAATTGGTACCACGCAAACGGCTGTAGCTAGAATCATGAAATTCAGTGGTTATACTCGTCTAACTTCGTAGACACGCACAATATGAGGTTTTTTCCAAAATCGTACTTTTAAGGCCAACATTTTAAAAAATGAAAATAGTAGTACCAAGCAAACGGATGTACCTAGAATCATGAAATTAGATGTGTTGATTCCAATATGGACGCGAAACATAACGGATCTCTTAAATTTGCACTTTTCTTATCAAAATGATACAGTCACTCTGTTTGCAGCTGAATCAAGAAATTGCTAAAGGCCTTGAGGGAAAATGTTTCTCTCAAATGACGACTGACAATACACCTAATATTTAGAGTAAATTTTTGAAGATTGCTTCCTCATGTTCACTTTTTGATTACAATCGCAGTATGATATATATATTAGTAGTTACATTACTTATTTGTAAAGTCGACAGTATCTAATCTACCGGTAATACTATGGAATGCTCTCCGTGGTGGAGGGTATATAAGATAACGCCTTTTTACTTGTTTAAACTTCTGTTGCAACAAAGCCAATGATTTTTTTTCCAAAAACTTCTTTTTGAATCTGTCAGCTTTCATTTTTATTCTTTCAATAGCTGTGATTTCCAACTATTCTATTATTTTTATACCCTCCACCTCCAGGATGGGGGTATACTAACTTTGTCATTCCGTTTGTAACACCTTGAAATATCGACCTGAGTCCATATAAAGTATATATATTCTTGATCGTCATAAAATTCTAAGACGATCTAGCCATGTCCGTCCGTCCGTCTGTTGAAAGCACGCTAGCATCTAAACGAAAGGAGCTAGAACGTTAAAATTTTCCATAAATGCGTCTTATAGTCGTAGATCGGTTGGGATTAAAATGGGGTGAAATCGGCCCAAAGGGAAAAATTTTCCCTCACAAGGACTAAAAATACCCGTAATAATCCCTAATATTTTAGCGTATTTAAGCATGTTTTTTCAATATGTCTGCTTGTACTTACTTGATATTTGGTATGCACATTCCCCCTGCAGCAAAAACGTGCACCATAAAGAGATTCTTATTTGTAGGGGGTGAAATGGGGCAAAAAGGGGTAAAAATGGTACATATTAAACGACAACAGCTAGAAACACGAAATTCTGTGTGCACATTCCTCTAACTGAGTAGAGACATAATATAAAAGCATTTTTTCCAAATTCGTACTTTTTAGGGGTAAAATGGGAATAGACGGATAAAAATGGTACCAACCAAATGGCTGTACCTAGAATAATGAAATTCGGTGTATACATCCCTCTGATTGCATAGACAAGTAAAATACACGGATTTTTAAAAATTCGTACTTTTTGGGGTTAAACTGAAAAAGGGGATAAAAATAGTACCAATCAAATGACTGTAGCTAGAATCATGAAATTCGGAGTATACATTCCTCTGGCTGTGTAGACACGGAAAATAAACTGATTTTTCGCAATTCGTACTTTTTGGGGTCAAAATAGAAAAAGGGGATAAAAATAGTAACAACCAAATAACCGCAGCTAGAGTCGTGAAATTCGGAGTATACATTCCTTTGACTACGCAGACATGAAAAATAAAAGGTTTTTTTTCCAAATTCGTACTTTCAAGGGATACAATGGGTACGGAGGGATTAAATGGTACCAACCAAACGGCTACACCTGGAGTAATGAAATTCGGTGTATTCATTCCTCGGATTGCGTAGACACTTTAAATAAACAGATTTGTCGAAATTCATACTTTTTGGGGTTAAAAAAAAAACCGAGTATAATTTCCTCTGACTGCGTATACACGGAAAATAAACGGATTTTTCGAAATACGTACTTTCAAGGGATACAATGGTACAGGGGGTAGAAATGTCAAGGGGGTAAAAATGGTACCAACCAAATGGGCGCAGCTGGAATCATGGAATTCGGTGTATACATTCCTCTGACTGCATAGACACGCAAAATAAAAAGTTTTTTTTCCAAATTCGAACTTTTTCTTTTACGGCAAAAATTGGTTGAATCATGAAGTTATGTTATTTTGCACTTTGCACATGTACGTCTGATAATGGATTTTCAAAATTTGTACTTTTGGAATTAAAATAGAATGGAAGTACAACCACTATCTTCCAATATTTATGGTATTTAAGCTTTTTGAAAATATAAATATAAGAATATTTATTTTTTGTTTTGAAATAGATAATGGTTTGATATAATTAAAATATTATATTTATTTATATAAATATTTTTTCAATATTTGTATTTGTTTTGGTTTGGCTATATTACAAAATTTATATTTTCCTGTAATATTACTGCACTTCTACGAAAACCGACAACCTCTGTGGAATGCAATCCATGGTGGAGGGTATATAAAGTTCGGCCCGGCCGAACTTAACTCCGTTTTTACTTGTTTTAATTTAACTCATGAAAAACAGTCCTGTAAATTTTATTGATTTTAAAATATGTAAATAATACTGAACCTTGGCAATCATATTAAAATCACATTTAACTTATTATTGAACTGTGTGAGATCTATTAATGGCGATTGTACCCCAGGACCACTATAATTTACAAACTATAATTATAATTATTCATCTAGATAATTAAGATTCATTATTAATTTGATTTATGAAAGCCTGCATTATTGATATTTGGGGAATAAACACAAAAGTCCCCAAATATCTTGATGCTTGCTATCTGCTCTTATCAAAACATTATTTATTTCTAGGAAATTGTTTACTTCTATTTATCAAATAAATGAAATGAACCGTTGAAATGTGCGACTTATTTTTGGAATTGTTTCGTAAACGACACTACTGGTGATCTTGTAAACACGAACGTCACAGTATGTAATTTCAGTTGGAATAATTACATATTAGAACAATAGTTGGAAGAAAAAATAAAACAGATTTAGAAACAAATTGAATAATTACTTCTGTGTTTTTAAACTCGTATGGAAGCTGAAGCGGCATTTAAAAGAGGCAAGTGTTGCAAAACACACAAAGTCAAGCGATGGGGCTTAGCTGGGCAGCAGTAGGATTGCCATGTTATCTCAAATATCAAGAGAAATATCAATACTTGCAAGAAATATCAAATTACATTGTAATGTGTCCTCTATACGAGTTCTCTCGAACTAAACCAAATATAAGACTGTTTTAGATTTTTCGTTTGTATTTTTTTTGGTCTGTAATCAATATTTGATTTGAACTGGGATATTGTCCTGGCTCAAGACCTTTTTGCATCTATATTTAATAGAATGCAAATTTATTTACAAATGACATGGTGATATTTATTACTTGGCTGCAGACTACCACAAACATGATTTCGGCCATGCCAAAAGTCTTTTTAAGTGGCTTCGCAGCGACTTTTAAACTTCAAACCCGGCCTCTATAAGGAGATGATTCTCACAAACGAACGAGAAGCACAACTCACTTGCCGAATTTGCATTTAAAAAATCGCACCAAGAATAAAGCACACATGCCATCTTACAAGCATCTCATTGAGTTGCATATGTAAGTATGTGTATATACAGGTACCCAGCAATAATTCTGTCGTGGCAACGCTCATTTGTTTTAAATTTGTCATTTGTGACGCCCTTGGCAGTCACTACACAAAGCCTGGGATCTTTCGAAAAGTTTAAGATATTCTTGAATTGAAATGGATGGATAAACACCAAAGTTATGGAGAATCATTAAGTGTGGTCGCAATCCCTATTTCAGAGCAGCTAGTAAGAAGTAGTAGTCCATTAGAAATATTTTTTTCCTCTTTTAAGAATGGCAACTCTTTTCATAAAACAATAGAGCAACAAATTAAATGAAATATTTCCTTTATTATTTCAAAATTGTTTCTACGTTTATCATAACGTTTCCTGTAGATGTATGTAAATCTTTTCTATGAATATTTTATACAGAAGATTTCCTGGGAAATGTAGATACGAATGTAGGTATGCTATTATAAAAGATTAATTTTAATTATCTTGAGAAGTATACAAAATGATATTTGCTTAAACAATCGATTCTCTGAGATTATATACATATTTTCATACAATGAGAAATAACTTTTCAAATAAGGTGCGGCCAAAGAATTCTTCTAAAGTGGACAAAAAATACGTTTTAAATATTTACGTATGAAACTCTCACAAGACAGCATGTGACAGTAAATTGAAAAATTATATTGTTATCAAAGGATCTTCTAATCAGTCGGGGAGGGGGTCCTAAAATTTAAATTTGTGTTTCGAGTGTACTTGACTGTCTGCAAGAAAAACAAAACCCTCTTCGTAATCTAATCGCTTCAACTTAATTAAAAATAAAATTATCCTTCTATCTTTTTAATAAGTATGTGTACAAAGAAATAGAAATTGAAATTTATTTAATCTTCACTTCAAGTGCTATCTTGCCATTGAGTGTTACAGACTAAAACAATCCGAAGCTACTGAAATTGCGTTTTCATTAAATTATAGTTAAATTAGGAGATATGTGGTGGACTTATGCCTATCTACATGGCACACAAATTCAATAATCGAAAGAAAGTGACATTAGACATAGATAAAATGGACATTATGTTTGCCAGGGACTCAACTATGTGGAACATTCTATCAATATCATCTGAAGATGGCATATGAATTTGCACTATACTGTCGTCCTTAGAAATAAGTCACAAGTGCCAAAATACCAAAAATGAGATAAGGGTAGATTCGGAACCGCACAGCAAAAACTCTCATTACCAAGTAATGTGGGGAACAAGGCAAAACCAAAAACCTAATAATTTATTATCAATAATGGGCTTAATAAGTGATGAAAACAAAATTTTTTATTAAATTATACATTTTGTATCGACTTGTTAACAATCTGAATACAGTATTTAGGGCTGTTTTTCTTTAAGCCTGGATAAGTAAGCTGCGATAACCACAGCACTGCTATTCTCTGACTCGCCACAAAAATGTAGAAAATTAATTTTTAAAATCTGAAGTTCTATGAAAATTAACTCTCCAATATGTACTTATTTAAACCATTATAAGGAAGTAATTATTTCATACTTCAAAATAATGCATTGCGTAACGAGTTTTCATTACTAGGTAATGCTAAAAATAATGAGGTGTCATTACTAAGTTTTTGCTGGGCGTCTGAGTTTCTGAATTTTGTGTAAAGCTTGTAAGACCAATTTTCAACTGTAAATGACGGAAAACGGCGAGCAAAATGACCATATCTAGCATTTCTTACCTAGATAAAAAACTTAAAAGCTAAATATCTCAAAACTACTAAAATGGAGATGTGACTTTCTTCCTTAGGAGGTCAGTATAAGTAATGGACGTATCCAACACCTAGGCAGGGCAACAATTCATAAATATGAGTCAAAAATCCACGGTAGCCAGGGTTCTAAGTTTACTTAGAGTAAATTCTTGGAATCAAGTAAAGCAATCTTTCAACTGTATATATACATGGATGTGTTGACATAAATATCCTATAACACTAGGCAGTCGTGTATATGTTCGATTAAATTAAGACTGCAATTTGAAGCCATCATAGATCTAAATACAGTGGTTTAAATCAAAAAAATAATAAAAATTAGGAATACAATTTTTTTGGCAAACAATATCTTGTTTTACTTTTAATACCCTACATTACATCGAATAAAACAATGTCTACATATAAAATATCTGTGGATAGTACAGTTATGGACCTTATTGTGGAGGTACATGTCGTCTTCACGTATAACTAAATCAATTTAAACAAAATGACACAATTTTTTTTTAATTCCATTACTTCTACAACAAGGTCATAACTTCTACATTCATCCATAGATTAGACCTAGTTTTCTTCGCTAAAATCCCAGCAATTACAAATTAAATAATATGCCACTTAATTTGCAACTAAAAATAACAAATCATAATTTTTAATTAGTTTGCGTCTACAAAGATTGTCATAATTTCTAAATTTATTCATAGATTTTTTCAGTTAGGTCATGTTTCGCTAAAATCGCAACATGTATTGTCTTCTACATTATAATCTTAGGTTTTCATGCTAAGGAATCAATTCAAACTTTGCATGTGGTAAATTTTTTCCCAAACGTAGTTCAAGTTCGAAGATGGTCGAAATTGCCACGCCCCTTCTGGTACCTCCCACACAAATAACCCATATTCATATATTAAATTAAAACTAATGTAGCTTCCACACGGATATTCGGAATACTGTGAAATTTAATATTTGGCAATGATTTTATAGAGGTTACCCTCGCATGCAATAGGGGCGATATTGCCATACCCCTTCTGATACCTGCCCCACAAAGTGGCATAGACTTTGGTTACTATAAAGCCGACATAACATACATACGCGTGGACAAAATAATTTTGCAATTTGATTTTTGAAAAATTTGTTATAATCACTTTAAACATAAAAAATATTTACGCCTTCCCTATCCAAGGTCTCTATTCTAAATGCTTTATAACTCTTTACCGGTGCCTGAAATCCATCATGACTTTATATTTGATCATATTTTTACAATTATTAACAAATGTGGAAGCTGGTCCAATTGGCGCAAACATCTAGTACTTCCAACAAACATACTCTGGCACTAAGCAAAATTTAAGTCCTTCCACACACATGTTCTCTGAGAGTGGGGATATATATAAGTCGGTTTAGTCGACTGACGTCTTATTACTTGTTTTATAGTTATTTCGTGTCAACAAAATATATTTTTTGAAAAAAAAAAATAATTTTTGGAATTTGTTGGAGACTCTTTCTAAACCGCTGTTTCTATGTGAAGCAGTGGTCGGGCTCGGATTTATATTTCCAAAATGACAGTACATAATAAATATAATAAAGGTAATTTCGGTGCAAATTAGAATATTAATATTAATTATATTGATCCATTAACAAATGTTTAATATCGCTTTCGAGTTTAGGAAGCCAAAATACATCACAAATTATTGTACATTGTCCATCGCGAAATTTTTTGTGGCATAGTCTAATCAGTACATTTACAGCGAACCCTTCAAAACACAAACTAAAAATTAATTTTAGTCGGAAACAACCGTAAATTCTTTTGAATCTGCGAATATGTTGTTTATAAGATTATGTTGATTATTTTTTAATCTCCAGTATAATATTTTCAAAGAACAAACAAATATAGATTGATTTTAATGGATTTTGCGAAAAATATTGATTACATCGATTTTCAAATCGTTATTTTTGTTTGTTGCACATTACCGAAATATTCATAAATTTTTTAACATGATTGACGTACCCCTTGCAAACAATGTATGCAACTTTAAAATCGGTTAAGCCAAATGCAAAATACAATGATTTTAATATACAGTGCGACCTCGGTTAACGCAACTAATAGAAATCGAGTCAGTTGCAGATATCGAGGTAGTTGCGGAAACCGAGTCAAAAATTAATTAGGTCATTGCTATTACTCGATTGATGAAATAAGTCAAATTCATTTGTATAAAACAATATTTATTTATTAATGACAGTCTTAGCTTCAATTTTAGATAATGCCAGAGCAATGGTCTCGTCTGTACTACTGATTTTGACTTTCAGGCGGATAATTAGTATCGTAGTTTAAATTTTCAAATATCCAATCATTGATTTGATCATTTGAAATCGAGTAATTTCATGAAGATAATTGGTAACAGAAGCTCTGATTGAATTTTCATTCAGCTCTAATTACGTTCAATGATACGCTGTCTTCATCAGTCCAGTGATCTTTAGGATACATGAACACATTTCCAGCACTTCTTTATAGCGGTAGACAGTAACTTATTCCATGCATTAGATAAGAGACAAATTGCATTTCGTAAATTAAATGTTTGAGTTCAAGATTTAAGCCTTCACTTCCGATCAAATGTGCTAAAATGTTTTTTTTGTTGTTGTAGAGTTTCGTTAATTTTAAAGCATTTTGGTCCATTGGCTGAAGAATAACAGTGCTGTTCGCTGGAAAACACATAACAGTCATCATTCCATCGTCACTTAATAGTTCTCCATCTTTGGGATGACCGGGTGGTCTATCCAAAAGCAGCAGCGCTTTTTTTTTGGAAGTTCTCTGGCTGAAAGGAATGATTGGACCAGTAAAAATTGAAAATTGAACGTACTATACATTCGTAATAAAAATTAAGTTTTTAAACTCTACCCCAGGACCGAATGTATCGTCGAACTAAACTAATGTCATCCATGCATTTTTGTTAGCCTTGTACACAACCGGCTTGTTTTCAAACCCCTTGAATGCTCTGGGATTTGATGATTTTCCAATAACAAACGGTTTAACTTTGTGAATGCCAGATGCATTAGTACAAGCGAGGAATCTTAAACGTTCCTTGCTGACTTTGCGACCAGGGGCATTTGATTCCATGAAATTCACAAGGGTTTTGTATGGCATCAGTTTATAAAATAAACCGGATTCATCAGCATTATTGATTTGATCTGGTGTTAAATCGAGTTTGGCTACTTTATCTCGAAACTTTTCCAGAAACGGATCGACAAGCATTGGCTTATTCGAAAGTTTCTCACCGCAAATTTTTAACATGCGTATGCAATGACGTTTTTTGAAATTTGCAAACCAGCTATTGCTGGCGTTGGAATTACCTCCCTCGGCCTTTATTTTTTATGCAGCTTTCAAAATTTCAATAGAAATAGGCAAGATTTGCTGTCTTTATTTCAGAAACCACTTATAAAAAGAATTTTCCATACAAACTCATTTCAACAGGGGTGTGGAGTCGAGCAAAATTGCTCGATTCCGACTCCAGAAAATTTTTCCGACTCCGACGCGATACAATAATTTTAGAATATGAGTTGCACTAATTGAGGTTTTATTTTTGAAAAGTTGCGTTAACTGAGTCAGCAATGTAAATAATTTGCTTGTTGCAATAATCGAGGAGTTGCGTACATCGAGGGTTGCGGTAACCGAGGTCATACTGTACACTTGTCAGCAGGATTCTCAATTTGTGTAGAAATTTCAATGCCTCTAATTCTATAAATACAATTTTCAGATTTTTTGCTAACGAATAAAATATTTTCTTAAGAAGTGTCTTTCTTGAGATTTTCAGAAAAACCAGAGTCCTTCGAAAATTTCCCTCTCCGGTTTGACATGTAATGACTAATACATGTGCACATAAAAGGCATGGTCTGATCACTTATATATATGCGTATATATGTCTTTATAAATAGTATTAATAGAGAAGCCCACAAAAATTAAAAGGACATTCTAAATATTTGAAAAAAAAAGAAAAATTATTAAAAAAATTCTTCCACAATTAGATTTTGAGAAAATAAAAACTTTTTGACGGATATTATATTTTAAACAATACACACTTTGCAGGTATGGAATGTTAATCCCCTAGAGTGCCAATATCACATTTAAAAAAACACGTACTAAGTTGCTCTTAGTATTTGGCTGAAAATCTAAATGGAACGTTTTCAATCATTTATAGTTTTTGTTACATAATGCTTCACAATTTAATTTCAGCAGAACTGGAATTTTAGTTTCACTTGGCTTTTATAAATATTTCCCTTGATTTGATACTCTTCTTCCTTATCCAATTACTCAAATAATAAAACAATGAATTATTTTAGGGTTTTTGTCCCTAAATCTTAAATATTGACTATTTCTAGCAGCAGTATCATGAAACGACTAGAATTACATGATGTTAGGCCTGTTAGATTAGGCTTTATCAAGTATTCTTATTATAGGCTAGAATAAGAATACTTGATAAAGTGGCATCGTTGTTACCCCTTCGTTTTTCATAAATGAATCAACAAGGAAAAACTTGGCAGCACAACTAACTTTCTTGCCTAGCGAGTAAATTCCATACAAATATTAAGCTCGAACAGGCGTGTTGTCATTTTTTATGTGAGTTTTACATACTCTGAAAACTTTCACTTTCTGAAGAACTAAAAACAAAAATTTTCGTTTTTATTTCCGAGATCTTTAAATGTATTTTACCAGGCCATGAATTCAGAGGAAACGAGGGCAGTGAATTGTTGTCGATATTTCTTTCTTATGAAATTTCTGAAATTTTCCACACCAAAGCTCAAAGTGTGACGACATTTAAATGCTTATTTACAATAACGATGATATAATTCTGGCATTAAATTTCATAAAACAAACATGAAGCTTACAAAAAAAAAAAACATTATTGCAATATGAAATCCCCTGCACATACGAAATTCTCACTCACTTCGAAAATGCTGAATGCAAATATTTTATTTTACAGAGTCTCAATAAAATGAACTTCTAATTGAAAAGCATTGCGCGTACAGTGTATTCGCATTTTCGTTTCAAGATCATCTTCATTAATTTGACATTTAAAATAAAATTTACATTTTATTAAAAACAATATACATAACTGTTATAAAAACAAAAAACATTCAAATGCGATCTTCAAAGGAACAGCAAAAAAATCGAACGTAATCATACTCGAATCACGTAACACCAATGAAATTGAATTAAATGAAATGTATCTTTTGTGAGATATCTTTAATGACACCACCACCGCCCATCTACCGTAGTCACAAATATCGCATATGCCGCAAATAAAGCCATCATTAAATCACATTGTCGCAAACACTTTCAAGTGACGAATTTCAAACACTGGCAGAATATTCGATTAGCGATTTTCAGCGAAAGTGAGTCGTTGATCGCCGAACGACCGAATGCCTGGGCGTTGGATGAGTTTTGAAACAAGTTGGAAATTTTGTGAATACAAAAATCAAAAAACATACAAAATTTCTTTTCTCAACCAGACAGGAAATAATTTCATTTCCATCACAAATGTCACTTGTTTTGTTATTGGACAATATTTTTGCATAAATTTATGTGATTTAAAATGTTGAACCGCATTACATCATTGTGGGTTGACTTTCGTCTCCGAGCATTGCACGATGCATGCCAGTGAAAAAGTTATGGTTTAATTTGAGTTCAATCATGCTTATGCAGTGACAGCTACAAAGTCAGAGTCAGTTAAATCACGGTCACGTTGGCACCCTCCCATACCTCAGGTGTAGAGGAAACACCTTGATGTTGACGAATTCAACATGTAACAATGGGGCAGGGCTTAGAAACTTAAACTTGTACATGGCAATTAACACGCAGAAAAAAATTAATAAAAATATTTTATAATAAATGCTTAAAGTCTGTTTTCGGCTTATCTGTAATTGTACGATATTACGATTTATGGAATAAAAAACTTTTAGAATTTATGGAATAAAAAACTTTTCCCCAAATTTTTATAATTTATAAAAAAATTTTATAATTTATTGAAATTCATTTTTGTCCGTTTCATGGACAAAAATCAGAAAACTGACTTACTTCGAATTTATTTTTGATGCTATTTTAAACGTAATAGCCGCACAAAGAAAAAATCGCAAAGACTTTTTCATAGAAATAGTTTTTTGGCGCCAGAGAATGGTTGATTAGCATGAAAAATTCGGAATTGAATATTTCTATATTTTCTGAATAGCTGAGGGGCGGTACGAATTCTTGATTTTTTCTATATCGTTTTTAATTTATGTTGTTTGTATGTATAGTAGAGTGGTTTCCTTTGAGAGGAAGGAAAAAATGTTGTTGACGTTCCCGACTAAAATGAAAGATTGTTTTGTTTTATGTGTTCTCCCAAAATATTTCGCTTTTATCATTGCCCGTTCGTGAGCTGGACGCATTCAAAATAACCTCTATAAATCAGGTTTTTCTTGAATAAATTTCACGATGAGAATGATGTTGAGAAAAAACCGCTAGAAATTAATATCCGACCCGAGCCTTATCAAACCATATTAAAAACATGCAATATGACCCAGTGTAAAGAACAGATTTATACTATTTTAGAGCAATTTTTGATGCATTTTTTATAAAAACCGCAATAACTTCCACATTTGTAGTTCGATTTATGTTTTTAGGGGCTCGTTCCAGGTCTTGATAACCAATTGCAATTTTTAGAATTTTCTAACCCAAAATTGAAATGGTTGTTAATGTTAAATTAACATACAGGTATCTATGAAATTTAAAGTATATTAAGTAGATGTTCTTCTCTTACATTTGATACCCATATCGTCATTGTATGAAACGCAAAAGTACGAAACTAAATTATTGAAACATTTACATCCTTTGGAAATTAAAAGTCCTGTAAAAAAGACAAACGACCAGGAAATAAAAAACTGAGTAGGAGTTTTCCTATTAATGACCTATAGTTTCACTTCTATATAATATTGTTCTTGGGAGGTAAATCATGTCTCACGTGAAGTTTTCCTCCCAATTTATCCATAGAAAGACCAAAATGTCAGATGCTTTTTTTTTTCAAAAATTAGCTTTTTGTAAGACTAGAATGTGTTTACAATGCAAATAACCCCATATTTTACATTTAACCCACTGAGAACCAACAGTAAGAAAAATATTGACGGCCTTTAATGAGTTAGGAAGTTCTAAAAATTGCAATTGGTGATCAATACCTCTTCAACGATCCAACAAAAACACAAATCGAACTAAAACAAGTAAGGAAATGCTAAAGTCGGGCGGGGCCGACTATATGATACACTCCACTTTCTATCCGAATACAATTCAATTCGGTGAAAAAGTGAAAACGGGAAGGATTTTTGTATTGTAAGTGTATGTGTTTGACAAAAAATGTTAAATCGGAAAGGACATTTGTATGAGGATATATTGAAACCTGGAACGAAAAGGTGAAATATAAAATGTATAGTTTGGCCAAAATCATTTAACTTTTGGGAGCAACATTTGTATTTGGGCTATATTTAAATCTGAACCGCTCTTACCCACTTTCACCATAGTTTTGTTTAGTTGGATAAGATGTTGTGCCAAATTTAAAGAAAATCGAGTACAATATGTGGTTTCTAGAGCGGAAATGTCAAATCGGGAGCGTCATTTGAATGGGGGCTATATCTAAATCTGAACCGATTTGACCTATTTTCACCATAGATGTTCCTAGTTTAAATATAAGATGTTTTGCCAATTTTAAAGAAAATCTGTTGTAATATGTGGTATCTAGAGTGAAAAGAGTCAAATCGGGAGTGAAATTCGTATGGGGGCTATATCTAAATCTGAACCGATTTTCTTCAAATTAAATTGTGGTCGTCCTTGTCCAGAAAAACTTCATTGTGCAAAGTTTCATTTAGTTATGTCTACAATTGCGACCTGTATCTTGATTACAAAAATAGATGGACAGATGGACAGACGGACGGACATTGCTAAATCTACTTAAAAAGTGATCGGTATAATTAACAATGGGTCCATCTCGTTTCCTTTTGGGTGTTACAAACAAATGCACAAAGACATAATACTCTCGTGGAGTGTATAAATATGGAAGTTATTGCGGTTTTTATAAAAATGCAACAAAAATTGCACAAAAAAAGACCAAAGCTTTTGCTAAAGTCTTCAGCAGATCCCATTTGTCATATGTGAGCTCTGGTACTACATAAAAAGAGCTCTGGTACAAGACATACATTCGTTGCGAAAGTTCTGACGTGATGGGGTAGCGTCCATCGAAACTGCGCAGTCAACTTTTAGCTGCAACAATAAGGGTCTCACTTTGCCTTTTTGCTAATTTTGTGTTCTGCTGAAGACTTTAGCACAACCTTTGGCCTTGAACCAAAATATATGACAACACATTTTTAATTAATTTTTAAATATTTAAAATTTAAAGGTCAATATTTAAAAAATCCCAATTTTTGATTGTCAAGAGAAAATATCATAAAATTCGGCGAAATTTTCTGTAAACATCCCTCGCAAAGATTTTTTCATGCAAAGAGTACTTTTGGGATCTATTGTAGAGTGTACTAATGTAAATACATGTAAAATAAATCGATTTTATAGCTTCCTTCGCGAGTAGCTGACGGAAAATATTGTTCAAAAATATATTTTTAGGCGGAATTGGATATTCCATTTTTTTTTTCAATTTTTGAAAGTATTAGTTTTAATTAATTTTTATATATTTAAAATTTAAAGATAAATTTTCAAAAAGTTCCGAATTTTTGTTGGCCAAGAAAAAAGCGTCATAAAATTCGGAGATGTTTTCTCAATAATTTAGTTTAGACATTAAAACAAAATCTTCTCCGTTTCAGGTTTATTTTAATTTTTAAAAAGAGTTTAAAATTAAACGTTTACCCATTAGACAAATATGAATTTAATTTTAAGCTACATTATATATTCCCTACTAAAACTATTTCCGACTATTACTTTTTCGGAGAAATTTTGTGAAGGCAGCCCTACTTGATGTTCCCATTGATTCAGTAAAAAACCAACAACATTCAGTTCATCATTTAGAATTGAAGTTTCACTGTATTTTGACAACTTCTTGTTGTTTTGTCCAATGCTAAAATAGGAATGGAACACTCTGCATCATGTTGTTGTAACCCCATAACAGAATCCCAGCAAAAAAATTGGAAGTACTTCCGTAGGAAGCACATTTGAATCGCATCTCAAATTCCAAATGAGCATTTTTCCCGCTTTTGAAAAATCACACGTATTGACGGGAAATGCAACGTCTATAAAAACATTGCCGAATATATGTATAAGTTATAATAGCTTTAATTTTACGTAGATTAAGGTGATTTGTGTGTTAGGTACTACAATGGGCGTGGCAAAACGTCCAATATTTTGTACGCTTGCGAAAACTTTTTAAATAACAAAATATAGCTGATCCCAGAAACCGGACATGGATGAAACAGCTTAAATAGTCTGAAACTGATTTGGCCAAACATATTTAGGGTCTTAAGTCACTTCTTCAATGTGTTACACTTTTTGTCTGTCCCAAATGATACATACCCTCCTATTCTGTAGATTGAGGGTATAATGAAGTTATTTTCTTTTTTAATTTGATATTCATTTGCTAATTTTAACGTTTTTTGTACTTTCCAAACAAGAGAACATTTCACCGTGGCAGAGACAGGGCTCATTTGTGGATGAACGTATATGTAAACAAGCAAAATTGCGCGATTTTGGGCGATTCCAATATACGTGAGGTTCAATAAGAGACAATACAACCGCAGAATGTCATAGTAAAAAGGCGGCATCATCGGTCCGTGTCGACTCGACCTTGGCGCATTGCATTCGAATCTGCCATCAAATTTATTCAGATAAAACTAAAATATTCCGACTACTTCAAAAGTAATGAAGGCATTCGAACTTCTTTGTTCGCTGACAACATCTAGATCAATTTGTTTAGATTTCGCGAACACGGTAACGTTATACGTCAGTTCCTATGCAATGTTGCTAGAATCGACCCAGAAATTAATTTTGGATTATGATTGTATATCGTGAAACTACCTTGGATGCGATGATACGTGATCACAACATTCCACGTGCTCACGTATCACAATACATATTTGCTGCTATTGTGACGTCTTTGGGCGTTCGGCATCAGTGACAATTGTACGGTCACAACGGAAATTAGTAAACCGCTCATGCACAACACTAGACAACAAACATGGAAACACAAAAATTTGCCTCAACGGTGACAGTTTCAATTTTATTTCAGACATTTAAACACGAGAATTACATTATAATGTTTTGTATGAATGATTTTGTATGATGGTTTTCGATAATATACTGTAGCAAAACCAGACATTTTTTTGATGCACAAATCGAAGCCTCCGAACAACAGTATGATAAGTCTGAAAAGTGAGTTGTGTAGGGCAGGCGTTCAAAAATTTATTTATGTACATATGTAACTAAGTTAGTTATAAATGTTAGAAAATTGTTGAGCATAAATTTTGATTTGAATTGGACGACCATTACCAAAATTTGAGAGAATTTAAGATAAAGACCATAGAATCTAAAAACGTAAAGAACTTGAAAACACGCTAAGTCGACTGCGTTCAATTGAAAACATTGCTGCGACATGGCTGAGAATGTCCAGGAACATCCATCGACATCAACTCGTCATGGTTCTCAGGAACTGAACACTTATCGCACTTCTTAGAGAAGAAGAAGATCTGCAGCCAAGTAATAAATGTCACCATGCCATTTGTAAATAAGTTTGCATTCTATTAAATATAGATGCAAAATTGTCTTGAGCCAGGACAATATCCCAGTTCAAATCAAATATTAATTACAGACCAAAAAATACAAACGAAAAAAACTAAAAGTTATGGAAAAATATTTTTTTTTCATTTTTTTCTGATGTTGCAATCTCACACTTCAAAAAAATGAAAAAAAAAATAATTTTTCCATAACCTATTTTTTCTTGGATTTTTCTTTGTAGCCAGCCCTCATAGAATATGGTTTTTATGAAATGGTATCTTTATATGGTACCTCCGTCTAAATGTATATAAAAACATTTTTTAGGGTCCCACCTATATATACATATAGCAAAATTACTTTCGAGATACAACACAAAGTCATTTTGTAAACTAGTGTTTTTGTTAAGCTAATAATTAAGATAATATTATTTAAATTCTTTTTTTTTTGCATTTAAAAATTTAATTAAACTTTCTATCACAAACGTGTTTCATAGTTCGCATGATGACACTAACATATTTAAAAGACAATTTCACAGACATACTTTTTTGCACAGTGTAACAATTGAAACCAGTTTTTAATTTTTTTATACTTGTGTATATCTGTTTGTTTACTTCTTTTGTTTAAACAAAAAAGACAACAGCAACAATTTTGAGCTCATTCATTCGACAATGGAGGAAAACCAGAAACAAATTCCGAATACTCGCAATTTTTGAAATCGGATTTTTGTTTGGTTTTAAACAAAGAGCTCATCTAACGAAACACACAGACACATCATCACTCACAGCATTCACATCACTCAGAGCACTCACCACACGGCGTTTGAGTGAAGAACAGTGAAGAAAAATGGTTAATTACTTTTTTACTATTTTACACTTCTCCTCTTGTTTTTGTTTTATGTATTTTAATGTTTAGCAATGTTTTTTTATTCTAAAAGAAATTCAGTCTTATTGTTCTAGAAAAAAATAAAAGGTTATTACCTCTGACTCGGCCAAAATGCTACTGAATTGTCAACAGCCAACCAACTAAAGAAGTGAGCTCCGCTGCAATCGTAAACTTCTAGTAAATGCTGATATCGAATTATATCTTTCGTATATACGGACTAGAAATGTGCGATATGTAAAGAGTTTATCGTGTAACAATAGGTAGCACAGCAGCTAAATTTTATCCGGCGCATACGTAGCATGCATGAGTCAAGGTCTAATTGTTGTGGCCAGTCTAAAAAGAAACGCGACCGAAGTATTGGAAATGTTTGATTTTATTTAATTAAATTATATTTAGCACTTTATCTTTCTAACACGCCTCCTCCAGGCTATGTTTAATTCTAATCTTATTTCTTTATTTCAAAAATATAATTAAATTAGAATTTCCCTCTGATAAGTTAGTCTAAGTGCTAAAGGGAGGCGTCGTTCCTCTATTGTAATCGAAAGTGATAATTTTGTAATAAATGCGACGCAAATAGTTTGAAATGTGTATGACACATTTTTCCACCACCTGTGGCCTTGATACCACGACGATGATTAGCCATCTCACAGTCAGTGGAGCTCATAACGAAGTTTTGAAGAAATAAAAATAATTATGCTATTTAAACTTTAAATTATTGACATAAATAGATGTCGGCAGCCCGCAGAAAAAAATGTATTTAGGGGACCGTGAAATACCTATAAATAAATACCTCACATGAGACAAGCTGGATTTTGTCTCAAATAAATAAATGCAAATTTTTGTAAACCATTTCTCAAACCAAGTAAATTCTCATTCAATCTGTGAAAAATTTTGCTGAGGAAAATCTTATTTAATAAAAGGGAAAAAAAGTGAACTCAAAATAAGTTGAATTGAACTAAAAACGGCGATAAGTTCGGCCATGCCGAACTTTATATCGCCTCCACCATGGATTGTATTCCACAGAGGCTGTCGATTTTGTAGAAGTGCAGTAATATTACAGGAAAATATAATTTGTTTAATATAGCCAAACCAAAACAAATACAAATATTGAAAAAATAATTTTATAAATAAATATAATATTTTTATTATTTCAAACCACGCCTATAAGGCAAGGCTACAAATACGAATACATATCGAAATAATACTTCAAGTCAATTCAAAAAATAAATATTCTTATATTTAAAATTTCAAAAAGCTTTAATACCATAAATCTTGGTAGATAGTGGGTGCTACTGTTGGTAGTATTTCCATTCTATTTTAATTCCAAAAGGACAAATTTTGAAAATCCATGTATACATTTACCTCCATGTATCTCACGTACATAGTTCAAAATAACCTA
Source organism: Polietes domitor (assembly GCA_947397865.1). NCBI lineage: Eukaryota > Metazoa > Arthropoda > Insecta > Diptera > Muscidae > Polietes > Polietes domitor. The sequence continues at coordinate 92,072,026 of OX377621.1, read as the reverse complement.
ACTTCATGATTCAACCAATTTTTGCCGTAAAAGTAAAAAGAAATTCCATGATTCTAGCTGTGACATTTAAAATTAAATCACTGTACTTCGATTGCAGCATTCTTTATTCAGACAACCATAAAATCAATACACTTCCCTCCGAACCTTTAATGAACCTTTCAGTTCAATTACCTTTGATGTTTTTGTCAATACGAAAGGTATTTGCGCATGGCAATGCTCTTTGATCATAAACAATAAATTCAATTAATTATATTGAGTTGATTTACACATCATTCACAAACGAACGATTAACAAATTAACACGGAAACCCATATAGATACGCGACATGGCTTGACAACTTGGGTGGTAGATTGGTCAAAACCGAAAAAACCGGTAGATTACGCTAAAGTTATTCTAGATGCGACATGAAAAATCGCCCCAAAAATTTAGTCATTTTTTCCACATGAAAACTCGCCCAAAATAATTTAAAGTAAAAAATTTTCTGATTTTTTCAATTTTTTATGATTCAATCTTCAAATCAAATATTGATTACAGACCAAAAAATAAAAAATATAATATATATAAAATAAAAAGTGGGCCTTTATAGATCACTTTCAAAGTAGATATTCTTTATTGAAATATAACATGATCTGCAAATTTTTATCAAGATCCAATGTAAGATGTGGGTTCTAGAGCGATAATAGTGAATAGCCCCCATTTGTATGGAGGCTATACCAAAACATTGACTTATACAGCTGGCTTTCAACATGCGTATCTCTAGTATAAATGTAGCATTGTGTGGAAAATTTGATCAAGATCCGATGTAAAATGTGCATTTTAGAGCAGTAATATTGTAAATCGGAGGTACATTTGTGTGAGGGCTATATCAAAACATAGACCCATGTGGTGATTCTAAGCCTATCCGTATAATTAAAGGAGGTCTAGCTCCATTATTTCTTGGTGTTACAAACATTTGGCGGAAAACTAACTTATAATACCCTAGTCGACAAAGTTGTGTATGGTATAAAAATATGCTGTTAATTTCATATTTACGAATATATTTTTGATTTAGATGCAAATTCAAATGTGCAATTTTATTCTAGGGTTCAACATTTCAATCGATTCTCGGGTCCGATACTTCGATTCTAAGAATCGGATTGAAAAATAGTTGAGAATCGATTCTCGCCCTTGATTACCATTCACAATTCTCCATATGGAAAATACAGCAAAGTAAAAATTTAGAGCTATTGTTATTTTACAGTTAGTATATAGATATACTAGGGTGGTCCAAAACCATAAACTATGCTGTCAATGGCCTTTTTTCGCCATTTAGAAAATTTAAAAATAAAGGTTTGTATTCCTTGATGCCAATCTGGCTAATTTAACGTACCTAATAAAGCTCACTTCACCTCCATCACAAAACCATGCAATCAATACACTTATCCCTTAACGAGCCATTCAGTTCAATTACCTGTGATGTTTCTGTCAATACGAGGGGTATTGGCGCATGGCAATGCTCTTCGATTACAAACAATACATTCAATTAATTGTATTGGGTTGATTTACACATCATTAGCAAAAACAAATGAACGATTAACAAATTAACACGGTGACCCCTATAGACATGGGTGGGTAGAGTGGTCAGAACCGTAATAGACAAGTGGTAGACACGTTGGGTGAATTCGGAAAAATGGAAATAAATCGATATTTTCTAAACGATTGGTCGGTGTTTAATGTTAATTCACTTTCTGAGGTGTATATCGAGTGTAGACGATGAAGCCATGCAAATTGTAAATTTTATTTTAGTTATCTAGTAAGGTATCCAACTGATTAAATTTTATTCGATTAATCGAATATTTAGTATCAAATATTTGTTCGAATAATCAGAAGTGGCCGATTTCCGTATAACGAATAATTCGATTAATCCGTACCAAATAATCGAATATTCGAAATCTTATACTACCAAACATTTTTGGAGCGAAATAGCACATGGTTTGGAAGGCATCATTCATCATTTTTAATGAAAACTTTGTGAAAATTAAATTCTTGCTTTGCTAGCTCCTGTCAAAGAGAAAATATTGTCGCTGAAATTAGCAATTTGTCTGAACTGAACGAAACAATAAAAATAGTACAAAAAATAGTCCAGCAAAAAAAACGAAAAGTAGAATCGAATGACATACAAGATAATTTTTATATTTATATAAATCGAAAAAATAACTCAAAAACTTAAATACATGCTCTTATTTCTATTGTTCCGACTTCAACAGTAATTGAAAGATTTTTTTTTCGAAATCCAGCTTTATTAAAACACAGGAAAATAATCGCCTTAAATCCAATAGCTTTTTCAAATAAAACGATGAAACTTGAGTTTGTGTTATATATTCTTATTAAAATCTAAATAATATACAGGATGTTTTATTCGATTAATCGAATATTCCAATAAGATCAGTCGACTTTATTCGGTTAATTACAAATTTTGTATTTTCGAATAAACGCTTAATCGAATAATCCAAAAGTACGAATAATAATGATAAACTACTATCTAGCTATTTCGTAGGCTCGCAGTTTGAACTTTGGCAACAAACAAACTTTGCCAAACGAATACGAAATATTCATATAGAGATAAGATCTCAGATTTGAATCGTACCTCAAAAAATCTCTGATTACTTTTATTGTCTTTTTCATAAATAATCTTTATTACTTTTACAATATCATTAAATTAAGACATTGTATATTGGCAAATTTTGTATACAAATCGTGCTCTCTTGAAAAAGTAATCTAATTTCCGAATACCATTTTTCGTAATGATATTCCCCTCGGCTACCACAATTTCGTGTTCTCATTATCTACCTGACGTTCATACGAGTTATACGGATTTCGTCTACCGGTTGGCGTTTATCAAAAGAATCTAACAGTTGACAACAACTGATGATGCTTCCAAGCCTTTTTAAAAAAAGTTATAGGGTGTTTTATAAGCTGCATGAGAGCTATCGATATCGATACAGCTAACTATGCCAAACTACGCTGACGGTTTTCGGTTCAGTAAGGAGTGGCAAGTCATCATGAATGGTTTAAAGATATTTACGTTAAACATAAATCTGTTCAATATAATCGGCCTAGTGAGCAAACAACTCGTGCAGTTATTGATCGGTTTCGCTCTAATTTGACTCTTCTCGATTCAAAGGCAATTCTCAAGCAGTTAACGAATCCCATTACATCCATTAAAAATGATTGTTTGGTGCGGTTTACATGCTGGCGGCATCATCAGTACTTACTCTATCGAAATGAGGAAGGAACTGCCGTTCTGGCGAATGACGGACGCTATGGAGCCATGCTGACTGATTTTTGTTTGATCAATAAGACGGCTCAACACTGCAATGAACAATCGATTTATTGCAAAATCTATTTGGTGACAAATTTCCTTGAGTGCTCCTGTTCACTGGCCCCTCGTTCGTGCGATTTAACAACTCTTGTAGCATTAGAACCCAATATTCAAGCCACCACTGACGCCATACGGCTAAATTTATTGAAAAAGTAGTGGGGAAACCATATGTTAAAAATAAATGCCCTGAAATTGTCGAGCATACTTTAACAAGTAAAAACGACGTTAAGTTCGGCCAGGCCGAACTTTATATACCCTTCACTATGGATTGCATTCCACAGAGGCTGTCGATTTTCGTAGAAGTGCAGTAATATTACAGATTTTTTTTATTATAGCCAAACCAAAACAAATACAAATATTGAAAAAATAATTTTATAAATAAATATAATATTTGTATTATTTCAAACCACGCTTTTAAGGCAATGAAATAATACTTCAAGTTAATTCAAAAAATAAATATTCTTATATTTATATTTTCAAAAAACTTAAATGCCATAAATATAGGTATATAGTGGGTGTTTCAGTTGGTTGTATTTCCATTCTATTTTAATTCCAAAAGTACAAATTTTGAAAATCCATTATCTCACGTACATGTGCAAAATAGTCTAATAGTAAAAGTAAAAACTACGCATTTGGAAAAATCGTTTAGTTTACGTGTCTATGCAGTCATAGGAATATATACAACGAATTCCATGATTCTAGCTGCGGCCATTTGGTTGGTACCATTTTTATCCCCTTTTTCCTATTTTACTCCCTTAAGAGTACGACTTTCTAAAAACTGTTTATTTTACATGTCTACGCAATTAGTGGGAGGTACAAACCGAATTTTATCATTCTAGCTGTAGTCGTTTAGTTGGTACTATTTTTATCCCTCAATACCCATTGTATCCATTGTACGAATTTGGAAAAAAATCTTTTATTTTTTTGTGTCAGGGGAATGTATACTTCATGACTCTAGCTGCGGTCATTTGGTTGTTACTATTTTTATCCCCTTTTTCCATTTTTACCCCAAAAAGTACGAATTTCGAAAAATACGTTTATTTTACGTGTCAACGCAATCAGAGAAATGTATACACCGAATTTCATTATTCTAGGTACAGCCGTTTGCTTGGTACCGTTTATATCCCTCTATCCCATTTTACCCCTAAAAGTACGAATTTGGGAAAAATACTTTTATATTATGTCTCTACTCAGTTAGAGGAATGTACACACCGAATTTCGTGTTTCTAGCTGCTGTCGCTTAATAGGTACCATTTTTATACCTTTTTGCCCCATTTCACCCCCTACAAATAAGAATCACTTTATGGTGCACGTTTTTGCTACAGAGGTAATGCGCATACCAAATATCAAGCAAATATAAACAGACATATTCAAAAACAAGTAAGGAAAGGCTAAAGTCGGGCGGGGCCGACTATACGATACACTCCACTTTCTATCCGAATACAATTCAATTCAGTAAAAATTTGAAAACGGGGACAATTTTTGTATGTTTCCTAATCATAGGCTAATATGACCTGGTTCGATTTGTCAAATCGAAAAGAATATTTGTATCGGGGCTATATCCAAACATGGAATAAAGTGACTAACTTTCAAAATAAGTTCTTCCAGTTCAAATATAACGTGTTGTGCTCACTTCAAAGAAATTCGGATAAAATTTCTGGGACGGATAAAATCTATCTGGGACCGAAATTTGTATTGGATCTATATGTAAATATGAACCGATCTGACCCATTTTCACCATGGGTGTTTCTAGTTGAAATATAAGATATTTTGAAAGATTTGTATTAGATCTGTTAAAATATGTGTTTTATAGAGTGGAAAAAGTGAAATCGGGAGTGAAATTTGTGTGGCATCTATATATACATCTAAACCGATCTGGCCCATTTTTAGCACACGTGTTTCTAGTGGAACTATAAGATATTTTGCCAATTTTGAAGAAAATCTGTCAAAATATGTGGTATATAGAGCGGAAAAAGTCAAATTGGGAGCGAAATTTGTATGGGAGCTACATATAAATCTGAACCGATCCGACCACTTTTCATCATGGGCGTTTCTAGTTGAAATATAAGATAGTTTGCCAAATTTGAAGACAATCTTATACAATATGTGGTTTCTGGAGCGGAAAAAATCAAAACGGGAGCGAAATTTGTATGGGAGCTACATATATATAAATCTGAACCGATCTAACACATTTTTACCACAGGTGTTTCTAGTTGAACTATAGGATGTTTTGCCAATTTTAAAGAAAATCTGTTAAAACATGTGGTATCTAGAGCGGAAAAAGTCAAATTGGGAGCGAATTTTGTATGGGAGCTATATATAAATCTGAACCGATCTGACCAATTTTCCTCATGGGCGTTTCTAGTTGAAATATAAGATAGTTTGCCAAATTTGAAGACAATCTTATACAATATGTGGTTTCTAGAGCGGAAAAAATCAAATCGGGAGCGAAATTTGTATGGGAGCTACATATATCTAAATCTGAACCGATTTTCTTCAAATTAAATAGCGTTCGTTCTTATCCCGAAAAACTTCGTTGTGCAAAGTTTCATTTGGTTCTGTCTGCAATTGCGACCTGTATCGTGATAACAAGAATAGATGGACGGACAGACAGACAGACAGACAGACAGACAGACAGACAGACAGACAGACGGACGGACATTGCTAAATCGATTCAAAAAGTGATTCTAAGTCGATCTGTATAATTAACAATGGGTCTATCTCTCTTCTTTTTGGGTGTTACAAACAAATGCACAAAGACATAATACTCTCGTGGAGTGTATAAACATGCTTAAATACGCTAAAATATTAGGGATTATTATGGGTATTTTTAGTCCTTGTGAGGGAAAAGTTTTTCCCTTTGGGGCGATTTCGCCCCAATTCAATCCCAACCGATCTACGACTATAAGACGCATTTATGGTAAATTTTAACGTTCTAACTCCTTTCGTTTAGATGCTAGCGTGCTTTCAACAGACGGACGGACGGACATGGCTAGATCGTCTTAGACTTTTATGACGATCAAGAATATATATACTTTATAGGGTCTCAGGTCGATATTTCAAGGTGTTACAAACGGAAAGACAAAGTTAGTATACCCCCATCCTGGAGGTGGAGGGTATAACAAAAAAAATCTTTCTAACGATATTTCTGTGTTGTATTATCATTTCAAGTTCTCTAGCTCTTAAAAACACCCTTTATTTTATTGCCTAATATAAACGTGTGGCTTACTAGGATAATATTTGTATGAAATTAACTCGGTAAACAAGAAAATTTCTTGCTACTCGTTTAATGGTGCTGCCAGATTTTTCTTCCTGATCCATTCAAGTAAAAGCAATGAAAAGCAACACTTCCAATTTAATGGGGTGTGAAAACAAATTTTGAAAAAAAAAAAGAAAAAGGAGTTAAGTTCGGCCGGGCCGAACTTTATATACCCTCCATGATTGATTGATTGCATTCCACAGAGGATGTTGATTTTCGTAGAAGTGCAGTAATATTACAGGAAAATACAATTTTTTAATATAGCCAAATCAAAACAAATATTAAAAAAATAATTTTATATATAAATATAATATTTTAATTATTCAAAAAATAAATATTCTTTATTTATATTTTCAAAAAGCTTAAATACCATATATATTGGTAGATAGTGGGTGCAACAGTTGGTGGTATTTCCATTCAATTTTAATTCCAAAGGTACAAATTTTGAAAATCCATTATCAGACGTACATAGTGCAAAATAACCTAACTTCATGATTCAACCAATTTTTGCCGTAATAGAAAAAGTACGAATCTATGCAGTCAGAGGAATGTATACACCGAATTCAATGATTCCAGCTGCGGCCATTTAGTAGGTACCATTTTTACCCCCTTAAGAGTACGACTATCTGAAATCTCTTTATTTGACGTTTCTACCCAAATAGAATTTCATCATTCTAGATGTAGTCGTTTAGTTCGTACTATTTTTATCCCTCTGTACCATTGTATCCCTTAAAAGTATGAAGTTCTGATTCTTCGAAAAATCCGTTTATTTTCCGTGTCAACGCAGTCAGAGGAATGTATACTCAGAATTCCATGACTCTAGCTGTGGTCAATTGGTTGGTACCATTTGTAACCCCTTTTTCATTTTAACCACAAAAAGTACGAATTTAGAAAAATCCGTTTATTTTACGTGTCTTCGCAATCAGAGGAATATATACTCCGAATTGCATTATTCAAGGTGTAGCCGTTTCGTTGGTACCATTTTTATCCCTCTGTACCCATTGTATTCCTCGATAGAAGGAATTTGGAAAAATCCTTTTATTTTCCATTTCTACGTAGTCAAAGGAATGTATACTCCGAATTTCATGACTCTAGCTGTGGTCATTTGGTTGGTACTATCTTTATCCCTTTTTTCATTTTGAACCCAAAAAGTACGAATTTCAAAAAATCCGTTTATTTTACGTGTCTACGCAATCCGAATTTCATTATTCTAGGTGTAGCCGTTTGGTTGGTACCATTTTTATACCTCTATTTTACCTCTTAAAAGTACTAATTTGGAAAAAAATACTTTTATATTATGTATCTACTCTATTAGAGGAATGTACACACCGAATTTCGTGTTTCTAGCTGTTGTCGTTTAATATGTACCATTTTTATCCATTTTATGGCCCATTTCACCCCCTATAAATAAGAATCACTTTATGGTGCACGTTTTTGTTATCGGGGGAATGGGCACACCCAATAGCAAGTAAGGACAAGCAGACATATTGAAAAATATGCATAAATACTCTAAAATATTAGGGATTATTATGGGTATTTTTAGTCCTTGTGAGGGAACAATTTTTGCCTTTGGACCGATTTCGCCCCGTTTCAATCCCAACCGATCTACGACTATAAGACGCATTTATGGAAAATTTGAACATTCTAGCTCCTTTCGTTTAGATGCAAGCGTGATTTCAACAGACGGACATTTGAATTTTATGACGATCAAGAATATATATGGTCTCAGGTCGATATTACAAGGTGTTACAAACTGAATGACAAAGTTAGTATACCCCCATCCTGGAGGTGGAGGGTATAAAAAATATATATTTTGTGTTAAACATTTTGGGCTAAGCCTGGATAATTATTCAGTTTAAATCAAGATTATGTTTATTATTAGTTCAAAAAATTCAATACAAAATATTTTTTTGAAATTTTATTTTGCAAATGTGAAAAAATATTTTTTTATTTTGAGTATTTCTAAACTCTTATTACGTTTTTGTTATCGCAGCTTGTTATCCCGGCCCTATCACTAGTAAGCCCTATCGCTACGTTGCCACTTAATTCTTATTTATATGGATATTGTTTTCCGTGTTGCCATATTATGTAATTTCACCGCTGAAGTCGAATAAAAAAAAACAGATAAACTGTTCGCATTTTGGTGTCAGTGCACCACGCGACTTTGTGTAGTGTTCCATCTGATAAAGTCCGAGGTTTTGGTGTCAGACTGTAATGGAGTGTAATCACATTTTTTTGCAATTAAAAATGTATCACTTTATTGCAATTATCATTGTTATCGCTTCACAATCGCGGTGGATTGTCACAAATCTTAATTGGCATCATAAAATGTGGTCGGCTAGAGCGGCCGTAGCAGTTTTCTATACTGCAAGTAAGTCCGTTAAGACTAATTTTTATTGGCTATTTATTTGGATTTTGAGTACTTATGAATGGGATGTAACAATAGGTGTGTTTTATATAACGTAAGTGGATTATCCGGTTTAACTGGATTTTTCTACACCATTTTCAAGTGTAATTCAAAAGACACCATTTGAAATTCAAAAAATATCTATTGAAATTCAAAAATTCCATTTGAAATTCAAAAAATATCAATTGAAATTCAAAAAATATCATTTGTAATGCAAAACTCGTCATTTGAAATTCAAAACTCGTCATTTGTAATTCAAAATACACCATTTGAAATTCAAAAGTTTTCATTTGAAATTCAAAAATTATTCCATTTGAAATTCAAAAGGTTCCATTTGAAATTCAAAAATGTATACAAACTTATTTAAGAACAAGTAAGGAAAGGCTAAAGTCGGGCGGGGCCGACTACATGATACACTACACTTTCTATCCGAATACAATTCTACTTGGTATAAAAGTGAAAACGGTAAGAATTTTTGTATGTTTCCTAATCATAGGCTAATATGACCTGACCCAATTTGCCAAATCGAGAAGAATATTAGTATTGGGGCTATAGCCAAACATGGAATAAAGTGACTAACTTTCACAATAAGTTCTTCCAGTTCAAATAAAACGTGTTATGCTCAGTTCGAAGAAATTCGGTGAAAATTCGTGGTTTCTGGGGCAGAAAAAGTCTATCTGGGAGCGATATTTGTATTGGAGCTATATGTAAATCTGAACCGCTCTGACCCATTTTCACTATGGATGTTTTTAGTTGAAAAATAAGATATTTTGAAAGATTTGAAGAAGATCTATTAAAATATGTGGTTTATAGAGTGGAAAAAGTGAAATCGGGAGTAAAATTTGTGTGGGAGCTATATATAAATCTGAACCGATCTGACCCATTTGCACCATGACTGTTTATAGAACAAATATAAGATATTTCTCCTAATTTGAAGAGGGTCTGTTAAAAAATGTGGTTTCTAGAGCGGAAATAGTCAAATTAGGAGCGACATTTTTATGGGGGCTATATATAAATCTGAACCGATCTAACACATTTTTACCACAGGTGTTTCTAGTTCAAATATAAGATGTTTCGTCAATTTTGAAGAAAATCTGTTAAAATATGTGGTATCTAGAGTGAAAAGAGTCAAATCGGGAGTAAAATTCGTATGGGGGCTATATCCAAATCTGAACCGATTTTCTTCAAATTAAATAGCGTTCGTCCTTATCCTGAAAAACTTTTTTGTGCAAAGTTTCATTTGGTTCTGGCTACAATTGCGACCTGTACTTTGATTACAAGAATAGATGGACAGACGGACGGACGGACGGACGGACGGACGGACATCGTTAAATCGATTCAAAAAGTGATTCTAAGTCGATCGGTATAATTATCAATGGGTCTATCTCGCTTCCTTTTGGGTGTTACAAACAAATGCACAAAGACATAATACTCTCGTGGAGTGTATAATTATTACATTTGCAATTCAAAAAGGGTAAACAAAATTATTTAAGCATAAGGTTGGGTTGTCTTTTGAATTTCAAATGATGTCTTTTGAATTACAAATGATGACTTTTGAATTTCAAATATTGTCTTTTGAATTACAAATGACGAGTTTTGAATTTCAATTGATATTTTTTGAATTGCAAATGGATTTTTTGAATTTCAACTGTTGTCTTTTGAATTTCAAGTGATGTCTTTTGAATTACAATTGAAAAAGGTGTAGATGAATCGTCGGTATTGCAAACAAAATTGTGATCAAACAACTCAAACTCAAATACAGATAACACTGTAAATGAAATTTTAAAAAGAATTTTTTAAAGAGGAATATTTCCTGAGATTTTTAGAAAAATCGGAGTAATTTGAACTGTTTGCTGTCCCGTTTGACATGGAATGTCTCTCATGGAATATAGCACCAAAGGTACAATCTATCATAAAAAGCATTACGAGATTAGAAAGCGCACGTCTACGCCATTAATCAAAAATTGCTAACCTCATTCTTGCCAAATGGCTAATATAGCAGAACTGTTATTAACAGAAGAACAAAACCCTTAATTTATGCACAATTTTGGAGCATTTGAACGAATTTGTAGATGTATTGGATTTATATAAAAAATAAAATAGTTAATTAAAACAAATGCCCAATACTAGGTTGTTTGTTTTTTAAACTACCAAATAATGTTTGGAGAATCACAAGCAAGAAACCCCGTTATTTTTAAATATACCCACATAAATTTATACAACAAGTTCAAGTTGGTCGTTAATTTGCAAAACATTTGTATTGACTTGTCAGTGGCAACAAACAAAAAACACGCCTTTGTTTAAATAGATATGCATAACGTTACAGACTAGGGTGACCCTTATTTGTCAACGTTTGGGTTCCAATAAAAAAAACATCTGTGCAAATTTTTTTTCAATACGAAAATTGCAAGGCAACCCGCAGGTTTAATTTTAAATGGAATTTAAAGTTATTTCATATTTATTTTGGTTCGATTGTTAAATTACCAAAAATGTTTATTTGGTTCATGGTTTGAACATTCACGATAATGTGTTATTTTGAGTATATGGGGGTGGATGTAGCAAAAAACTAAGGACCACCCTAATGCACATATACACATTTTGATATCTACGCATATGTAAATAACATCGTCACCTTCAAAATAAACAAATGTCAAAAATAATAAGGTCGGGTTTTACAGTAGCAACCTACTACAACGAATTGTCCATAGTTCTATGGAATCTCTAATTGCACTACACCTTTTTCAATTGTAATTCAAAAGACATCACTTGTAATTCAAAAGACATCAATTGAAATTCAAAAGACACCACTTGAAATTCAAAAATTCCCTTTGCAATTCAAATGATATTTTTTGAATTTCAATTGATATTTTTGAATTTCAAATGGAATTTTTGAATTTCAAATGGTGCTTTTGAATTACACTTGAAAATGGTGTAGTATAATTATTTTCAAAAAATTATTTTTAACTATCAAGGCTTTACCATGCCTCAGATGTGCTACAAATATTCAATTGCCGCTTGTTAATTGGTTTAGTTCAAAAGTCTGTTATTAGCAGAAGAGATTGTTTACTCACTATCAGCAGGCGCTTTTCTGCTATTACAGCAACTTTTCTGCTATAACAAAAGTTTATTGCCGTTTTGTTTCAGCATTCATAAAGCTACAAATTATTGCTTCTAATTAAAATATAAAATAAGATCCAAAATAAGCGTTCCGAATTTACTATACTTATATACCATCAGGCGCGAAAAAATGTCTTATATTTTCCATGTTTCAATTTTAATGTTTTCGACCCTTTTAGTTCATATTGTTTATTTTAGTGTGTTTAAAAAAAATCTTTATGAAAAAATCTTGTTTCCAGCGAAAATACGTACAATTTTAATTTATGTATGTATGTAAAGAGTGATTTTTTTGAGGTTAGGATTTTCATGCATTAGTATTTGACAGATCACGTGGGATTTCAGACATGGTGTCAAAGAGAAAGATGCTCAGTATGCTTTGACATTTCATCATGAATCGTCTTACAAACGAACAACGCTTGCAAATTATTGAATTTTATTATCAAAATGCGTGCTCTGTTAAGAAAGTTCATTGCGCGCTTCCATTTTATGGTCAGTTTAATCGACCCACTGAAGCGGCTATTCGGGCTATTGTGACTAAATTTCGCACCAAATTTACATTGTTGGACATTAAACCACCAACACGCTTACGTAGAGTGCGAACTGAAGAAAATATCGCAGCTGTATCGGCCAGTGTTAATGATGACCATAAATTATCGATTCGTCGCCGTTCGCACCAATTGGGTCTCTGTTACTCAAAAACGTGGAAATGCCAAAATTGGACTAAGCGGATGGACCACCTAAGACGCAGCCGCGGTCAACATTTAAATGAAATTATCTTCAAAAAGTAAATGTCATGGACCAATCTAACGTTTCAAATAAAGAACCGATGAGATTTTGCAAATTTTAAGCGTTTTTTTAAAAAAAAAAAGTTATCAAGCTCTTAAAAAATCACCCTTTATATGTATATTAATACTGCTCTTCAAAACATGTGCATGTTTGATTGTTTTATGTTTAGAATTTTTTATTATAAGGGAGTCATATTTCAGAAGCTTTGTTGGTCTTGTACCAAATATCAAAAAAGTCTTGAGTGCTTATGTTTATGCGATACAATTATAACAAGTAAGGAAAGGTTAAAGTCATTCGGAGCCGACATTACAATACACTCCACTCTCTATCCTATTACAATTCAATTCGGTAAAAAGTGAAATCGGAAAGGATTTTTATATCCTGTAAACGTATGTGTTTGACAAAAAATGTTAAATCGTTAAGGACATCTATATGGAGGTATATTGAAATATGGAAAGTTGTGACCCGCTTTCACCATGTATGTTTATAGGTGAAATATAATATGTAAAGTTTGGCCAAAACCTGTTAAACATTTGGGAGCAACATTTGTATATATATAAATAAATTTATTTATAAATCTGAACCGATCTTACCCACTTTCGCCGCAGATATTTCTAGTCAGATTATAAGGTGTTAATTTGAAAATCGGATACTACATGTGCTTTATAGAGCGAAAAAAGTCAAATTAGGGGCGACATTTGTATGGGGGCTATATCAAAATCTGAACTGATCTTACCCGCTTTCATTATAAGTGTTTCTAGTTAGATTATAAGATGTTGTGCAGAATTTAAAGAAAATCAGGTACAATATGTGGTTCCTATAGCGGAAGTCAAATCGGTAGCGACATGTGTATGATATGTGCAGATATCTAAATCTGAACCGAGTTGCCTGAAATTAAATTCGTCCTTGATCCACAAAACTTACTTGTGCCAATTTTTGTTAAGATCGGACTTAAATAGCGACCTGTGCATTTGATTACAACAATAGATGGACAGACAGACGGGCATTGCTTAATCGACTCAGAAAGTGATTCTAAGCCGATCTGTATAATAAACGATCTAACTTAGTCCTTTTGGGTATTATAAGCAAATGCATCTAGAGGAGTGTATAAAAATATGACTTTTTGCACTAAATGTATCCTATATTCCAAAGGTGAAATCCGGCAAAAATGTGGAATTCTTCAATCCATCTAAATTAGGGTTTGCATCCCGGGATTTCCCGCGGGAAAATTCCCGCCATCATTTCCACAATAAAATTAAAAATGTTGTATAAAAATTTAGATCACATAGTTTTTAACCAGGTATATTGTAGTTGGATGATAAAATATTTTTAAGCTGAGTTCGGATTTAGACTTTCACTTTTTCGGATTTTTCCTGTCAAGCTCCATATGAAAACAAATAAAATCCGAGAAAAATAGATTTTGGGCATTTATGCGAACGCGACAGGACAAAGAACAAACATTTCTTTTAATGCTCTACTCACTATTAATGTTAACGATCGTTTTCCGTCGCGTCCACATTTTCCAATAAAATAAGAAATATCTGATCTTTAATTAATTTTGAAACTTGAAAAGATGAAACTTGAATTGATCTCACATTGCGCTTTGTTATATGAATTCTGTAAGAGGTTTGCTATGAAATATATATATTTATTTTACTTAATAAATGTGAATGTTTTATTGGAAAAAATAAGCTTAACTCATGGTAAACAGTATGTTGATGATTTCCCGTGCTGTCCCGGGATCCCGGGAAATTGAAAAATAATTCCCGTTTCCCGGGAAATAAAAAGTACGGGAAAATGCAAAACCTAAATGTATATTTTGTTCTTTAATCGAAAAAAATATGTTGGTCCAAAATCATAAGTTTTCTAAAAAAATTATTTTTTAAAAATTCATTTAACACAGTTTTGGCGCTACAATAAAGCTGAAAAAACACAATTTGTAATTAAGTTAAGGCGAGAGCAAAATCTCTTAAAATGTAAGAAAAACAGTCCGACAAATTCAAAAAAAAAAAAAAGAAATAAAAGATAATATGTAAAATCGTTTGTAGACTTTTGTGGTATAGTGTAATTCTAAAAAAAAATTGTTAACAAATATAAAAATTTTATTTTTCTTTAAAGTCGAAAAATACGAAATTAGTCAGCTTTGGACTAATTTCTAAAATATATTCGATGTTAATATCGCAAAATAATACTTGGGTCCTTGTCGAATTTTGGCTAAACATTGCTTAATGTATTTGCCGGACAAAAGCACACAGATTTCTTAAGTTTTCTTAAATAAGCTATATATCTATCGAATGATCCTGGTTTCTTTTTTAAATCCGATGGAAACCGGTTGATAACCAACTATGTTACAGGCTTATAAGGTATGAAAACCGGTTTTTACCCTAACTTATGATGGGAGGGGTGTCTGGTAAATTTCAAATACAGATTCTTGTTCTATGCGGCAATTCCTAACGAAAAATAATATATCTTCCCAGAGTTTTTGAACTGTCACACAGTGTTATCATCGTAGTTTATTGTCTATAATTATAACAAATGTCTAATTTTTTAAAATACAATGGTTCCATAACATATCTCAGTTGTTTTCATGAGGAAAATGGGCCTGACAACTAAAAAAAAATATTTTTAAATCTGGGCTACTTTTAAAGAAATTTTTATATTTAATTACTTTACATGCTAAGTATATTTCTTTTTACAAAATCTCTTAATTACAATCAATTAAGAAAAGAAAAGTGCATGTAGAACAAAAAAGTCTGAATGTAAGGTTATCACATTACATAGTTAAAAACATATGGAAACGTACTTGCGCTACATTAGGGCTGATTTTCTTTAAGCCGGGATAACAAGCTGCGATAACAAAAACGTTAATAAAAATTTAATTTTTTGCTTTAAACAAAAAAAATATTTTTTCACATTGCCGCCAACTACAATATAAATATATGTATCAAAAGAATTTTTCAAAAAAATATTTGGTGTTGACTTTATTGGACTTAGCCTCGATAGCCATAATATTGACTTACAATGGATAATTATCCAGGCTAAGTCAAAAATTTTTAACACAAAATTATTTTTTCAAAATTTCTTTTCACACACACTTTGATATTGCTTTTGGCGACAATTTTAAAAGAGATTTTATTATTTTGAGTGAAATATTAACATTTTATTTATATTTTTGTAATCGCAGCTTAGTTATCCAGTCTTAAAGAAAAACAGCCATATTATCTTTTAAAATGAATTAACCGCGTTAGAATGTTTCGTTCTATTTCACAGATATTTTGCATTTTACAAGATTCAGCCTAAACCTACTTTTATTTCGCGTACGTAAACGACCATAATGTTTATTGAAAACTAAAATTCGTTGCAACCCATTATCGAATTACAAAATATGCGGGGTACATCAAAAGCGTACGAATGTACTTTCCCGACTCGCGGAAATGCCCATATGGTGTCAATTCGAGTATTACAAATGTTTGCTAAACTATGGGGGATTTACATCTTTCACTCTACGTTGATGATTTCTCTGCACATTATATGCTTGGCCACCAACTATTGAATTCGTGATTAAAATCTAAATATTTAAACGAAGAACTATACTCGATCGTTCATAGAAAAATTTAGTTGCAACCGGTGTTTACTATAGAATCAAGCATAATATAAATTGCAATGTAAAATATACTTTACATCTTTCATATATTGTTATGAGTGTGAGGCAAATTAGCTGCCTAATACATTGTTAAAATTCAATTAGATTACAAATTTCAAAATCACAAGTTTTCCAAGAAAAAACGAAATGAGCAATCATCGAATTCATTTAAAGATAATAACGTTTTATCCATTTTGCTTTTATTCGAATTCGACAACTTACTTGATCCGTGGATCCATTAGCCGGTGTTCCATTGCCTGACGGCTGCCCTTTCCTTTGCGTTATCTCCGTCGCCGCTACCGTCATCTTATCGCTGATCGTCGTATGGGTTTTTGGTTTTTTTTTCTTTTCAGTGGGGAACTCAAATTAAACCGGCGGTTCCCCCAAAATAAACCTTACGTTGTACGTATAATTAAAAACTTCCGATTCTCGCAACAACCGCACGTAAAGATATTGTGTGTGTGTGTGTGTGTGTGAATTTTAAATAATGGGAAAACACGTTAATAACAATAACAATCTGATACAATAACAACACAAGAATGAGATTACGAACAAAAAACGATTTTAAGTAACAAATGTTAATGCTTTAAACAGCAAACGTTAAATAAATTAAAAATTCTTTAAAAATTGTTTAAAAACAAAACAGTATAAACAAACTCGGTTTCCAAGCTGTTCGTGTCGCCGACGTACTCCGTGATCTGTTCGCATTTACACTCAAAATCAAAGCCGCTTTTAATGCCAACGGCGACGAGCGTGGAGCAAGCAGACTGTAACAATACGGGCCGTGGAAAAAAACTCACTCAACAGAGCAGCGTATATCTGCTCTGGTCGTAACCATTACACTCAGTAGCAGTTGGCTAATCACATACTCTGAGTTGTGTTAGCTCATTTTTGCCATAATCGTAGCATTGAATTTGACGTTTATAACGTTTTTTTTGTTTTCTTTTGTATGCTCGAGTATTTTTTTATTGTTTTGTGGGGCTTTAGTGGTTTGTCGCAGCGATAATGCTTTCGGACACAAATCAGTCAATAAATAAATTCAGCATTTAGATTTACGATTTTATCGCCAATTCAATAGGTTTTGGTTTCTATATCCGCGCTCTTGCCATAAACGCAGACACAGAGAGAAAGAGAGGGGTAGAGTTTGTCCAGTAACTTTAATTTCAGCCGGAACGCATCAGATGTAACTCTACACTTTCAGTTAACAACAAATGAGACAATTTGTGATATAGCGCGGAATTCAGGTGAATCGCCTCGGTCTATAACATATGTTGGATTGATTTAAGATTTATTATATAAGATGACTGTTAAATTAGACTGGTCACCTTAATATTTCAATGAATTTAAGGAACACCCAATGCACAACAATGCTGCCACCTTATCAAGTCTCTTAGTTGTCTAGTAAGTAAACCAATATACAGATGACGTAGTCATATTGGTAGGAGGGAAATTTCTACCAACAATCAGCGATCTGTTGCAGGGAGCATTGAGGAAATTATTTGATTGGGCTAGAGATAGTGGCCTGGGCATTAATCTTAGGAAAACTGAGCTAGTCCTATTCACAAGAAGAACCAAATGAAACTTTGCACAACGAAGTTTTTCGGGACAAGGACGAACGCTAACAGGGCCACATCGGTACAGGTTTATATATAGCTCCTATAAAAGTGTCTCTCTCGATTTGATTCCTTCCGCTCTAGAAACCACATATTTTAACAGATTTTCTTCCAATTTCAGTTCACCGGAGCTGTTTCAGGTCGCTTCAGATATATATCTGTAATATATATAGTTCCACAACAAATTTCGCCAACGAATTGATTATTTCCGTTCTATAAATAGCATATTTAATATTTCAAATATGGCGAAAGTGGTCCACATCGGTTCAGATTTATATATAGCTCGCATATAAATAACTCCCCCGATTTTATTCTTTCCTCTAGAAACCACATATTTAACAGATGTACATCAAATTTGGGAAAAACGTCTAATATTTAAACTAGGAAACTTAATCTAAAATTGGGTCAGATCGGTTCAGATTTATATATAGCTCCCATTCAACGTTTGTGTTCAGATTATCTTACAAAAAACATATAGAAGTATGAAATTAGTAGTATATTCTCCTCTTATAGCTGTATTGTATATAACCCGGTTCAAATGTAGCGACCTTTTTATACCACACACAGGGTATACTGACTATTTGGTATATGATAACCTAAAGTCGGCCACGCCCGACTTTAACCTTCCTTACTTGTATTCTTCCTACATTAATTGTTCCCAAAATCGCAGTTGTGAATGCCACAAAAACTACAACATTTCCTTGCCGAAATATAAAAAATATGAAAAACTCTTTTAGCTTCTGTGCATATGGTCTAATATTTTTTGTAGAAAATAAAATAAGCTAAAATACATAAAAATAACTTTAATTTGGTTATTATGTTATGTTTTTCAGGATATTCAAGGATTAATACTATTTTTAATTTCTTGAACCACAAGGACATTGCTATTTACACCTTTCAGGTGATACCATTACGTGATCCAATGTTATGATATCATTAAGATAATCATCTCCTCATAAACCCACCCAAGAACACCAACTTTGAACCACTGTAAAACAACAACGTCAAAGGTACCCTTATTATTTTGAACTTATTATTAAGGTTATTATGAGGGCTACAAATCTTGCACATGTCTCTTCAACGTAGTGGTAGTGGTTTAAAAAAATTAAAAAAAAAAAACGATTTACCGAGCTAAACTAAATTTTATCACAAAAATAATAATATATCTGAGAATAGCAAACAATTCCACCACTTTTTAACTACACGTTTTTAAAAATCAAAAATTGCCTAAAATCAACACAGCCAATATCTTTGCAATAGGTGGATAATTGCAATCAAATCACTTCAATCGTTGGTGTTACTGACCGTATTTCATTGGCTAATTTGCTACACACCTAAGAGATAGTATTGTTTGCTTTCAATTGATTCCTGATAATTGAAAAGGCTAAAGACAGGCCGGACGGTTATATGATAGCCTCCATTTTCTTCCCCATTACAAGGATTTTATTATCAATCCCAGATGTTTTAAAATATCATATATAAAGTTTAATGCCGGAAACATTCTAAATTAGTTTGTGCTTTTATAGACCCCAAAACAAAATGTGTTGATTATATACTGTTTTAGAGTGATTATATACTGATTTATATACTAGAGCAATTCAATTCTCCATTGCTAAAATCTATCATAAACTCGGGATGATATTTATCTTCCGGGGTGTTTAATGTTCCTACGTCAAATATGTGTGTATAATGCTCATTAGTCCAATCGCTAGGACGTTTATATGGGACCTGTATACAAATCGTGTACAGACGTGGTCCACTTTTTCTTCATATGTTTGTAATAATATGTAAAGGTGAAATATATATAATATATGAATATAATATATGTGAAATCTAACCAAAATCGTATGAAGTATGGGGCTTCTAGAACGGCGAAAAGCCAAACCGGGAGAGATCTATATTAAAACATATGGGATCTATATTAAACAAGTAAGGAAAGTCTAAAATCGGACGGAGCAGACTATATGATACACTCCACTTTCTATCCTATAACATTTCAATTCGGTAAAAAAGTGAAATCGGGAAGGATTTTTGTATCCTGTAAATGTATGTGTTTGACAAAAAATGTTAAATCGGTAAGGACATCTGTATGGGGGTATATTGGAACATGGAACGATGTGATCCGCTTTCAGCATGTATGGTTATAGGTGAAATATAATATGTAAAGTTTGGCCAAATTTTGTTAAACCTTTGGGAGCAACATTTGTATATATAAATAATTTTACATCTAAATCTGAACCGATCTTACCCACTTTCACCATAGGTGTTTCTAGTTAGATTATAAGATGTCGTGTAGAATTTAAAGATAATCCGGTACAATATGTGGTTTCTAGAGCGGAAAAAGTCAAAGCGGGAGCGACATTTGTATGGGGGCTATATGTAAATCTAAACCGATCTTCCTCGCTATCACCATAAATGTTTCTAGTTCGATTATAAGGCGTTGTGGTTTCTAGAGCGGAAAAATTCAAATCGGAAGAGACATTTGTATGGGGGATATATATAAATCTGAGCCGATTTGCTTCAAATTAAATAGCGTTCGTCCTTGATCCACAAAACTTACTTGTGCCAATTTTTGTTAAGATCGGACTATAATTGCGAACTGTAATTTGATTACAACAATAGATGGACAGACAGACGGACAAACAGACAGGCGGACATCGCTAAATCGACTTAGAAAGTGATTCTATGCCGATCTGTATAATAAACAATGGACCTAACACGTTTCCTTTTGAGTGTTACAAACAAATACACAGAGACATAATACTCTCGTGGAGTGTATAAACATGTATATGGGTTCTATATTAAAACATGTACCGATAATAAATTTCAGCACAGATGTTCTGACAATTTTGAACAAAATCGGCTAAACAAAATATATAATAATGTCTAGAGCGAAAAAAGTCAATTCGAGAAGGTCATTTGTATGGAGGCTATATCTAAATCTGAAACGATATGTTTTAAATTCAATAGTTTCCTTAATCCACCATCCTTTAATTACTCCGGCTGGCTTAGATACACCAGATGAAGCAATTTAGCGTTGATTGCCTGTCCGTCCGTCCATCCATCTAAAGCTTGTGACTAAAATATATGTCGCAATAGTTGTCCGCTCGCCTAGATTTTTGGGACGTGTGTTATTGAATCTGAAGAAAATTGAATAAGATTAGTTATAATATTATATATATATGGGATATTAATCATTCTTTCCCGATCAAGTTATATTTCATCGAATAATACCTATTGTGAAAGTGAACCATATGGGTCCTTGTTTTCATAACACTATGTTGATATACATATTACATTGTATTATGATATATAAAAGGTGATTTTTTAGCTATTATCCTTTTGGCAACACTGGTTTAAACAGCTGACGCACATTTCGTGTTTTGTTTCACTGTCAAACATCTTCAGTTTGGTCTATAATTTAACCATGAATCGTCTTACAAACGAACAACGCTTGCAAATTATTGAATTTTATCGCGCTTCCATTTTATGGTCAGTTTAATCGACCACTGAAGCGGCTATTCCGGCTATTGTGACTAAATTTCGCACCAAATTTTCATTGTTGGACATTAAACCACCAACACGCTTACGTAGAGTGCGAACTGAAGAAAATATCGCAGCTGTATCGGCCAGTGTTAATGATGACCATCAATTATCGATTCGTCGCCGTTCGCAGCAATTGGGCCTCTGTTACTCAAAAACGTGGAAATGCCTAAATTGGACTAAGCGGATGGACCATTTGAGGCGCAGTCAAGGTCAACATTTGCATGAAATAATCTTCAAACATTAAATTATATGGACCGTA
This sequence comes from Polietes domitor, assembly GCA_947397865.1. Taxonomy (NCBI): domain Eukaryota; kingdom Metazoa; phylum Arthropoda; class Insecta; order Diptera; family Muscidae; genus Polietes; species Polietes domitor. Next base: position 92,050,035 of record OX377621.1, on the reverse strand, counting down.
CTATCGATTCAAATAAAGATTTCATGAATTTTTCCGAATTTTATGTGTTTTTTTTTTAACTTTCCTATAGTTTTTAAAAAATCACCCTTTACTTCAATTTCGCGGTGGGTATTTCTCGATGAAATATAACATGGCCGGGAAAACACACTTATTACCGATTTACAGTCCGCATAATACTTAAGAATTAAGACTTATTTTCATAAACATTTTATTTCGGTTTGAAACACCTACAGTCGGATAACGTCCGCTAATATATTCAATTAATGATACTTATGATGGCTACAAATATTGTAACTTTTACTTTCACATCACGACAGAAAGTCTCAAAAAAAAAATTTGGCACAAAAAAGGCTCGGCGAACAGTGAACCCAATGAAAAACTGGTCACAACTAGAAATGAGCACGTGAGTGATTGAAGGAAGTAAAAATTTAGTAATTTAACTGTAGTTAAATATTCCCAAAGTTTTCATTCCACAAAATAGTATTTAATTTGACTTTAATCGTGCGCAGGTATTACAGTTGCTATCTATATATATAACCATGACCAGCCACCAGACAAAACGGCTGAAACGGCCAGGGTCAAGAAATTTTCATTTTTTTTTCAAATTCGTACTTTTAGGGCGTAAAATGGGACAAAAAGGGATAAACGGCGAACCTTCGTCCTGACTAAACGGCAGTAGCTGGAAACATGAAATTAAGTGTGTTCCTTGCAATGACCATGCAGGCGAGCTAAAAATGGGGATTGTTCGAAATTTGTACTTTTAAGATAGGAAAGAGGCAAAAGTGGATACAAATTGTACTATTTTAAGTATTGCAGCTATATTCATGAAAATCTGTATCTACATTTCTCTGACAATGTAGACTTGCAACATCAATGGATTTTTCGAAATTTGTACTTATAACGGGTTAGCGGAACAAAAAGGGATAAAAATGGTACCAGCTAAAGTGTTACAGCTAGAATCATGAAATTTGGTATGTAACTTCCTCTGACCATGTATAAGCACATTAAACTGGATTTTTAAAAATTTGTACTTTAAAGGATTACGAGGGATAACGGGATTACAAGGGATAGTTTACCCCCTTAAGAGTATGACTTTCGAAAATCTCTATATTTTGTGTCTACGCAATTAGAGGGATGTGCACACCGAATTTCATCATTATAGCTGCAGTCGTTTAGTTGGTACCATTTGTATCACTATGTACTCATTGTATCCCTTGAAAGTACGAATTTGGAAAGAAACATTCAATTTTGGTGTATACGCAGTCAGAGGAATGTATACACCGAATTCCATTATTCTAGGTGCAACCGTTTGGTTGGTACCATTTTTATCCCTCTATTCCCATTTTACCCCTTAAAAGTACGAATTTGGAAAAAATACTTTTATATTATGTCTCTACTCAATTAGGGGAATTTTTCTTTTCTATAAAGAGGACCATAAATTCTATACATGCCAGCAAAAGAGTTTTTTTTTCAAAAAATATATAATTCTCTCTATTTTTGGGGACTATTCCCAAAAATCTGTTTCTATGTGAAAATGAAAATCGCAACATATGTAGCCATCATACTTCAATTGAATATATAAGCGAATGCAATAGGAATCCAATTTCCAAAATGAGAATACAAATATTATCGGTATGGGAATTTTAGGAACAAAATTTAAAAAATATATCAAAAATTTTTTTATTGATTTTATCTAAGACTATGTACACAAAAAAATATTTTGTAAGTCTCAGTCACAAAATTTTGTTTTTTTGCATAGTGTGATTAATGCCTCGCAGTCCATGTAACTAGCATTTGTTTTTTTATACCATACTTTTATACTTATAATAATACCCTATTCGTGGACTAGGGTATTATTATAAGTTAGTTTTCCGCCAAATGTTTGTAACACCAAGAAATAATGGAACTAGACCCACCTTTAAGTATACGGATCGACTTAGAATCACCAGCTGAATCGATTTACCGATGTCTGTCCGTCCGTCTGCTGTCCATCTAAGCTTGTTCGAAAGTTACGAAAGTTTTGGCCAAGGACGATCGGTATTGAATTTGGATGAAATCGGTTCAGATTTAGAAATAGCCTCCATACAAATATCCCTATAATTTACACTATTACTGCTCTAGAATACACATTTTACATGGGATCATGACCAAATGTTCAGAATCGTGTTATATTTGAACTAGAAACAGCTCACAGGAAAGTGGACCACATGGATCTATGTTTTGATATAGCCCCCAAACAAATGTACCTCCGATTTACAATATTACTGCTCTAAAATGAACATTTTATATCGGATCTTGATCAAATTTTCCACACAATGTTACATTTATACTAAAAACACGTATTTTGAAAACCAGATATATAGGTCAATGTTTTGGAGTAGCCCCAGTTTACACTATTATCGCTCTAGAAACCACATCTTACATTGGATCTTGACAAAATTTTGCAGATCATGTTATATTGCAATAAAGAATACCCACTTTTTAATGTAGCGCCCTTACAAATGGGCCCCGATTAATTTTAATTATTACCTCTCTAGGACCCACATTTTTTATCGGAAGTTTTTCAAATTTTGCAGATTATATTATATTTCAACTAAGAATATATATTATATATTAATATATATATTAATATTATATTTCAACTAATTATATGTCCATACTTTGGAATAACCCAAATGGGTCCCATTCTACTCTATTACTCCATGTTGTAACAGACCTCCTTTCAAATGTCGATCTGATTCATCCTATTACTACTGTAAAATTTGTATTTGTCTGGCGGAAAATTGGATCAATATTATTACCATATTCAATATTACTTACCATATCACAGTGCAACACGAAAAAAAATAACCATATACGGACACCGCTACATGATAAAAGACCAAAAAAAAAAGACCCGTGTTTTTTTTTCCCCAAAGTCATGCACTTTTTTTTATGGGCCCCCAGAGATTTGAGGCCTCGGTGTAATTTTTGGAAAAAAGTGATCATATTCTCAGGCTCATGTCTTGCAAACCGTTCGGAATTTTGATTTACTCTCTGAGGCAAAGTTCTAGCTCTTGTCATAAAGAACAAAAATTGTGAACATATAAAATCAAAAAAACTTCATCTTCAACTTAATCTTTTTTCCCCTGTTCAGGTCCATAGGTAGCAAACCGTTGAAAATTCAGGGAAACAATCAACTACAAAAATGTACCTAAGATCTCAATAAACAACTTTCTAGAACATATGAACTTCCTAGGAATTATTCTTAACATAGTTTAGGTAGCGCTTAGGTAGCCGCAAAAGTGAAAAATTGTTTATTCCAGTATTTCTTACCCACACGACATCATCGATGCCATTCAACAAACAACAACAAAGTCGTCGGTCCAAAAATTTGCACTAACAAACACATGACAATTCAAAGCAGCGAAGTAGTCGCAATCCATTTGTACCAACAACATTAACAACACATATGTAGCCGCAGCACACAATATAAAAGCGACACGACGCTCACATTGAGGCAGTACACAGCGATACGTCAACGAGAACTCAGCGGACAAAGTTATAGAAAAAGTGCTACAGCATAATTCACACACAACATTGGCAACTAACAATTTCAATATGCAATGTGAAAAAATTGATTTATTTTACTACGTTTGCGGTCATCAAATCAGAAAACAAAATTCTAAAAGATTTCAAAAGCAAAAGAATCTTTTAACTAGTGAATTCATTATAGCATATAAGTTGTTTTTCGACGAAGTAGACTTGACCTTGACTTGATGTAATTCGTGGAGACCAAGAGGAAGTGTGGAGGAACAAATGAAACAACATAGACTGAGGAATAAACCTTTAATTGACAATACTCAAGACATCTTGCTGCCACCGCTCCACATAAAATTGGGAATTGTTAAAAAATTCATCGAAGTGGCCGTTGTAAATTGTCCAAACGCATTCGACTATTTGAAAAGCGTTTCCCAAAGCGTAGCGATGACAAAATTAAAAAAGGTATTGTAGTAAATTTAAAACGAATTTTTGTTCACCTCATTGTACTATTTACACTACGTTTATGTTTTCTTTTCTGTCTTTATTTTTTTGTCTTCATTTAACAGGCGTACTTAATGGCCCTGACATTAGAAAGTTATTCAAGAGTAACTTTGATTCATCGCTTGATGAAAATCATTGAATGGCATGGATTTACCTTCAGCGTGTATGCACCAGGGTCTTGGGAGGGGATCGAGACGCGGAACCGGAAGCAAGAGAATGGGTGAAAGAAATGCTGTATTATTTTGAGAAAATCGGCACATCGATGACCTTAAAGCTGCATTTTCTTCATTTTCATTTTGACGATTTTATTAAACAACTCCCTACCGAATCCGATGAGCAAGGAGAACGGTTTCACCAAACCACAATGCCCATGGAAAAACGGTACAAAGGCAAAAAACTCGACGCATTGCTTGCAGAGGTAATATCAATTTTATTGATCATTGTTTTGCATTCCTTTTTTGATTTCTTTTCTAATTCATTTCAGGTATGTTGGTGGAGTCACAAGATCACCCTGTATGATGTTAATGAAGTATATGAAGAAGAAAAAACTGATGGTGGATGGCAGTCTGGAAGCAACGTGCCTCTGCACACCATAAGTTCTGAATCAGAGTCAGATTCGGACGATTCGGAGGACGATTTGGATCCACAACTTAAGAGAGTGCGATATGCATGTCCAGGGCCATCAACATTATAAACATAATACGAATATTTTTTTATTATTTTTGTATTAGATAGCATAGTATGTCAATGTTGAAGTAAAGAAAAAACAAATGAAATTAAAAAATTTTTGGGAAATTTTTCAATTTTGCGGCTACCTAAGCGCTACCTAAACGGTGTTAAGAATAATTCCTAGGAAGTTCATATGTTCTAGAAAGTTGTTTATTGAGATCTTAGGTACATTTTTGTAGTTGATTGTTTCCCAGAATTTTCAGCGGTTTGCTACCTATGGACCTGAACAGCGGAAAAAAGGTTTTTTGCGATTTTGACCTAGAAGAGGAAGTTTTTTTGATTTTATATGTTCACAATTTTTGTTCTTTATGACAAGAGCTAAAACTTTGCCTCAAAGAGTAAATCAAAATTCCGAACGGTTTGCAAGATATGAGCCTGAGAATATGATCACTTTTTTCCAAAAATTACACCGAGGCCTCAAATCTCTGGGGCCCATAAAAAAAAGTGCATGACTTTGGGGGGGAAAAAAACACGGGTCCTTTTTTTTTTTGGTCTTTTATCATGAAGCGGTGTCCGTATATGGTTATTTTGAAATGACTTCAAAAATGTTGCACAGTGTATTCGTTAAATATGACTAAAGATGAATTTATAGTATTCTTTATAATTTATATGAACTTCATAAAATTGCTCCCATGAAATACCTAGGTTTAGTAACAAAAGCGAGGTATATACGCTGGGAGTGGTGTAGGGTATCATATAGTCGGCCTCGCTCGACTTTAGCCCTTCTTTACTTTTTTTATCGGGTTTAGTACCGTAACTATTCTGATATGGTTGTAAAGCATTCTTTGGTTTCTTTTTACGGTAACTGGTCGTATTTATAAATAAAAAAATCAATTACAGCGGTTGTGATAAGATGATGACGATAAGCTCTCATACAGTTCACCTGTTCCACGTACATATAAAATATATATATATATTATCTTTATGCACTTTTAAAATGTTTCCGAGATTAGCTTGTACTTTAACACAATGAAAGCCTCTTATGTATGTATGTTAGCATTGCTAAAACTCTTGAGGTTGTCAATAATTTTATACACTCTATCACACTGTGATATAGATTAGTATACCACAGTACTTGTTTAGTATACCAATCGACTTAAACTTTTCTTTGATGAGGAATTATTCAAAACTTCTTTGTAGAATGTTTATTGTAAGGAAGGGATGTTCAATTATGTATCTCTGTAGACCATTGCTTGATTGTAATTAATTTTTTGGTCAACTTTGTGTGTTGCTTGTTTGATCATGACAGACTCCGATCTACTGTATCAATAGAAGAGGCCTTCTGTATCAATAGCAGTGATTCCGTTCAATAGCAGAAGCTTGTCCAACTGTACACCCAAGAAATTAGATTGTACAACAATTTCAAACTTGTTCCAAAATTACGGGGTTCTGACAATAAATTCTGAAAGTGGAGACTAAAAAATATACATATGTCGGCGTTTTGACAGATCACATCGGAATTTGTTTTTATAGACGATTAAAGTTTCCCAACTCTGGCCTCTTCATGCAGCATATCGGTGTATAAAACTATGTTTTCTTTACATCTGAGGTATAGGGTATGTTCAGCAACTTTATGATAATAATAGATATAATTATAATATAATATAATAATAGCTGTAGACCCTACAGGGAAGAAGTGTATTATGTTTGCCTCCTCAACATTGTCCCTAAACATACCTCCTCATTTAGGGTCTACTGCGGGGCAGTTTTGGGCCTTTCTTTCATAAAAAAATATAAAAAATAGGCCGCCTTAAGGATTGCATATGGTGTTCTGAAAAAATATAGGGGGTGGGTCTTACATTTGACCCCACTAGCGGTCTTCTGGGGCCAGTAAAAACTGTGGGGACAAATTTTATAAAAAAATATTTATTGTATGGGAGCCCCCCCCCTTAACGAGTGGGTATAGTGGTTATGTGTGTTCGAAATAAATGTTGGGGATGGCAAATTAATGGGGGTCGACTACGAGATAGTTTTGGGACTTTTCCTGTATTTTTACCACTTACCTTTGACCCCGAGCGCCCACTTTTTGGCTTATGAATTTTATTTCCGAACCTCATAAAATAGGGGGTTCTAGCTTATCAAAATGCAAAAGTCGTACAGTATCCCACCCCCTACTGAACAATAACTAAATTAATCATTAATGGGAAATCTTGAATTTGATTGATTTTTGGCGTTTGTGTTAAGTTTTGGTGTGTTCTGACATATATAGTAAAATTTTATGGCAAACATTTTCGGGGTATTTTTTTACAATTTGTTAAAAAAAGCCAAAAAATACCGTTATGAGGGAAAGTTAGAGGGTTTATATATTCTACAAAAATATTCGCCATATCATTATCTACAAAGTTGCTGAACATACCCTATGCCTCAGATGTAAAGAAAACATAGTTTTATATACCGATATGCTGCAAGAAGAGGCCAGAGTTGGGAAAGTTTAATCGTCTATAAAATCAAATTCCGATGTGATCTAAAAAACGCCGACACACGTATATTTTCTCCTCTTTCAGAGTCCATTGTCAGAACCCCGTAATTTTTTTCGTTTTGTACTGTGTTATTATCCGACTATTGTTTTCTTCCATTCCAGATGGGATGAACATTAACGTAACCATGTAATTATATCAAAATTTACCAAACAGACGAGCAAGTCACCAAGAAGCCCGAAGAAACCTCAGCTTGGGGAACTACTGATCTTTTAATTTTTTACAAAAACGCGAAAACCGTTGTTTTAATATATGCAAAGATGTAATATTTTATATTATTTTTATTTTTTAGCTTATTTAATAAAATGTAGTAAAAGCTTGTTATGCTTCCGTTTTTAATTTATTATTAATGATCAGTTTTTCCATTGATATTTATATTCAAAATGAAATGGAGAACGGAGAAATAATATTTTCAATGGAATTGAATGAATTTAGCTTAAATTGTCAATTTCTTTGCAATTGTTCAGGAAACTGCAATTGAAAAATGGACATGGCAGAAATTTCTACTGCATGCATGTTGCAAGGGACATTGTTTATTAATACACACGCAAAAAAATCCGCTGGATCCGTTGGATAGATCGCGAGAAAATTACAAAACAAAAGTGTCATGCATACAAAATCATTTTAGCCATATCTCCTGCGAAAAGGAAATTTTGAAAAATATGCAATCTGTATTTTTTGTTTATCGCGCTCTACCGAAACAACCACAATTTTGGTCAAAAATTATTGATCTTCAAACAAATAATAATAACGAATTTTAACCCTAGTAATTTCGTTGTATAAGCTGGCGTGTAATTTTGCTATTTAAGCGTGAAGTGTTTTATTTAAAAGTCAGAGGGGCCATCCTCTGACATTTTCCGTCAAATATTTTTGTAGAACATTTCATTCCTTAAATGTCCTTTTTAAAGGACTTTTCTTGATTTTCTCGAAAAAGGGCCAAATTAACCTATAAAGAGATGAGTTAGAGGGTTAAGGTCTTCCATAAAAATAATCCTCATATGATACCACCATATAGTTCTGACAATAAGAATTCTGTCAGACATTAATTTACAACAGTTTTTTCACTTAGTCTAATGTTCCCTTCGACCAAGATGAAAACTTTGGTCCACTGTAAAAAGAAACTCAGACCAGCTATACTATAAGTTTATTCTACGAAAATGGTATACTCAACATGCCCTTTCAGAATTATAGGGTCGCTGTTCTGTTCCAATCAAAAAGTCTAAATTTGTTGGACAGTGTAATTCATTGCAATATTCAAAATATAACATCATTATTTGTTTTGTATGGCATATAGTCCCATTGCGTGTCGTCTAAAATCAAATATTTGTGTTTATCATGATTACAGATGAATTGATAACAAAATTGAAATCGCCCAAATTTCACTCTATTCCGCTTCTGTCTCGTTCCAGTTTTTACTTTCTCCGTAACGAAACGATCATAAAGTTATAAATCATAGCGCAAGAGTGTGGAATGTTCATAAATTTGTTAATAGCAAACACATTATAGATTAGCAACAATATTAAAAGTTGCTTAACAATTCCATGCAAAGGTTGTTTGTCTTTGGAGTAGCTAACTTCATAACAAGTAAGGAAAGGCTAAAGTCGGGCGGGGCCGACTCTATTATACACTCCACTCTCTATCCAAATAAAATTCAATTCGGTGAAAAAGTGAAAGCGGGAAGGATTTTTATATTCTGTAAATGTGTGTGTTTGACAAAAAATGTTAAATCGGAAAGGACATTTGTATGGAGGTATATTGAAACATGGAACGAAATAGGTGAAATATAATATGTATAGTTTGGCCAAAATCGGTTAAACATTTGGGAGCAACATTTGTATCTGGGCTATATCTAAATCTGAACCGATCTTACCCACTTTCACCATAGGTTTTTTTAGTTAGATTATAAGATGTTGTGCCAAATTTAAAGAAAATCGGGTACAATATGTCGTTTCTAGAGCGGAGAATGTTAAATCGGGAGCGACATTTGTATAGGAGCTATATCTAAATCTGAACCGATCTTACCCAATTTTTGCATAGGTGTTTCTAGTTGGATTATAAGATGTTGTGCCAAATTTAAAGAAAATCGGGTACAATATGTAGTTTCTACAGCGGAAAATGTCAAATCGGGAGCGCATTTGTATGGGGGCTATATCTAGATCTGAAGCGATCTTACCTAATTTCTGCATATGTGTTTCTAGTTGGATTATAAGATGTTGTGCCAAATTTAAAGAAAATCGGGTACAATATGTCGTTTCTAGAGCGGAGAATGTTAAATCGGGAGCGACATTTGTATAGGAGCTATATCTAAATCTGAACCGATCTTACCCAATTTTTGCATAGATGTTTCTAGTTGGATTATAAGATGTTGTGCCAAATTTAAAGAAAATCGGGTACAATATGTAGTTTCTACAGCGGAAAATGTCCAATCGGGAGCGACATTTGTATGGGGGCTATATCTAAATCTGAACCGATCTTACCGAATTTCTGCATAGGTGTTTCTAGTTGGATTGTACGATGTTGTGTCAAATTTAAAGAAAATCGGGTACAATATATCGTTTCTAGAGCGGAAAATGTCAAATCGGGAGCGACATTTGTATGGGGGCTATATCTAGATCTGAACCGATTTGCCTCAAATTAAATAGCGTTCGTCCTTGATTCACAAAACTTACTTGTGCCAATTTTTGTTAAGATCGGACTATAATTGCGACCTGTCGTTTGATTACAACAATAGATGGACAGACGGACAGACAGACGGACATTGCTAAATCGACTCAGAAAGTGATTCTAGGTCGATCGGTATACTTAACAATGGGTCTATCCCGCTTCCTTTTGGGTGTTACAAACAAATGCACAAAGCCATAATACTCTCGTGGAGTGTATAAATATCACAGTGTCCCGTCCAATATATAGCAACTAAACCATGCATCTAGCTGATTACACAGTTCAACAGAACTTTTTACACATCAGCCAAACTATATTTTTATGAAAGAATTGATCAAGCATACCAAAAGCGCATACGCGGTTTTTCATTCTCTGGTCGAGTTTCCTTTCAAGAAGATATCGAAGTTGCAAGGGGAGTGTCCGTTTTTATGCAAGCCCTATAATAACAATATGGGTATCAAATGAAAGAGAAAGTATTTGTTAAAAATACTTCTAGTTCCATGCTTCTATTTGTATCAGTTTAGCAATAACAACCATTTCAAGTTTTGCCCTTTAAAGAGTTAAAGTTTTACGTTTAGTTTATACTTGTTTTACTTTTTAAGGAAGAAAACTTAAAATGGCTATTAATCTTCCTCTAGAAGACAGACATTAAATTAAAATTTTGTTGGGATTTTGCACATACCATTATATTTCACCAGGGAACATATGTTGTAAAAGTGGATCACATCGGTCTCTCCTGATTTAAGTTCTTATCGGCTTTTAAGTGCATTAAGATGGACCTTATTTTTTATTTACGATTTTCCAAACCGTAGCCGTAGAAAAAAATTGACAAAAACTATGAGCACGGGCGTTAGGTCTTATCGCCCAAAGCCCAACTAACTTCTTTGGACGTTTTGACGTAATGTTTGGGCTTTATGACCTTTTTTGGGCTGTTCTTGTACAGCTCCTATAATTTATCCTATTACTGCTCTAGAATACACATTTTACATTGGATCTTGATGACATTATCAGGATCATGTTATATTTGAAGTAGAAATAGCTAACGTGAAAGTGGATACATGGGTCCACGTTTTGATATAACCCCATATAAATGTATCTCGTATTTACACTCTACTATTTCATCGGCGTTAGGTCATAACGACCAAATCGATTAATGTCATTTCTGGCTATATAGGACAAACGGAAGTGGTATAGCCCACACAAACTATATATAATTTTACGTAGTTTAGCGTGATTTGTGTGGGAGGTATTTGAAGGAAACCCGTCATATTTAGAACACTTAAAGTTATTATAAAACTTTTATCAAATACCAAAATAGAGCTGATTCCAAATATCCGTGTGGAATTTATATGGGTTTTAATTTAACATTGGAATATGGGCTATTTGTGTGGAGGTACGAAAAGGGGCGTGGCAATTTCAGCCATATTCGAACTTAAACTAAGTTTGGGAAAATTATTACCATGTGCAAAGTTTGAATCGGTTCATTAAATCCTTTCGAGAGTCATCGTGTACACCAGCCACACAGACGGACGGACGGACGGACATGGCTTTAACATCTTAAAATGTTGTGAAACGGATTTGGCCCAAACATTCTTAAGGTCTTAAGTCACTCCTTCAATGCGTTACACTTTTTTCTGTCCCAAATGATATACAGTTGAGCATCGATTATCCGGGATGGTCGGGACCGGAAGCGTTCCGAATAATCGATTTTACCGGTTAATTGAGGTAAAATTTTTTACTCGTTTTTACATAAATGTTTGTTTTATTTATACAATAAGCACACTTATAAGATATAATACTTATACATTTTTAATTATTACTTACGTAATTACTTAAAAAAATCATTAAATGTGGTTTGTTTTTTCTTCTTAAACTGAATATTTTATGCCAAAAGCTTCTCTTGGACACGGTAGATTTGAATTTTATCTTGTTCTGTTCTCTTTGTTCCCGGATAATTGAGGTAATCACGGTTAATCAATTGACGTAAAAATATTTTCCTTTCGTTATCGATCCCGGATAATTGATGTTCCCGGTTAATTGAATCACGGATAATCGATGCTCAACTGTATTCCCTCTTACTGTATAGTGAGGACCCATGGAAGTTTTAGCCCATAAGATTACAAAAATATTGTACTCTGTGTAGCCGTCTTTCGTCATACCATAGAGAGGAAAATCTTTAGGCTCGTCCGAAGAACGGGCATAATACCTTTACTCGGCCTATCCGACTTTGGTGGAAGAGTTTAGTTACTTACTTACTTAGGCTGGCTCTACAACATGTTGATGGTCTTGACCAAAGAGAGGGCTCTGTTCAACAGCTGTTTACCGAGTCCAAAAAGCCTATCTTTGCCTGCACTATCCTTCTATTTTATATCAGTGCTGACATCATCTAGTTCTGTCCTCCCGACACAGCGCACATCCCATGTTAATTAACGATGAGATTTCCAACATTTTATCAATGAAGATGTTGAAGAAGTTTCCCGACAAGCTGTCACTCAGTCAGAGACCTCTTGTAGTTGCAAATGGATCGGAGATGTCACTTCCTGCTTTAACTGAGGATTTCGTGTCGCTCAGTGTCGTTCTGCAAAGACGTATAAGTTTTGCTGGTTTTCCATACGCAGAATGGTTTCCAGCAGCTTATCTCTTGTCTCTTATAATCGATTAGCTTCTCTTGGGTATTTTCCAAGATTTGTCGCAGGCCATAATCCAATAACTTTCGCTCTAGTACACATTTTTGAGTTCTGTAAAAAAAAAATAGACAAGGACCCAAGGATTATATTGAGATATTAAAAATCTGGCAATCGAATATATTTCAGAAAATTAAAATTTTCATATTTTTGCTTTTATGTTTTTTAATATATTTTTAAGTTTTTGTTCATAATGCGAAGAAAAAATTTTATTCTTTTTGTTTTACAGAATTTCACCTTTTTCCGATTCTGAAATTTGCGTAGAAAAAATTTTAATTTTCTTTTTGTGTTACAGAATTTCACGTTTTTTAGATTCTGAAATTTGAAAATACATAATTTCTTTTTTTGACTCTGTCAAACTGTTTCTCAAACATTTTAAGAGATTTTTGTCTAATTGTGTTTTTTACAGAACTCACAAATGTCTACTAGAACAAAAGTTATAGAATTTTGGCCGATGGAATTTGATTCTGAACTACTGTGCGATGGTTTACTTATTCGGCCTATATCCACACTAATAGAGATGGATCAGATCGACCAGTTCATACGTCAATCTTCCACCCAGTATACTTGAGAGTATCTTATATGCTATGGATGGGAGACTTAGTTGGCACATACCGCCTTGTCTCCTTTTTATACACTCCACGAGAGTATTATGTCTTTGTGCATTTGTTTGTAACACCCAAAAGGAAGCGAGATAGACCCATTGTTAATTATACAGATCAACTTAGAATCACTTTTTGAATCGATTTAGCAATGTCCGTCTCTCCGTCTGTCTGTTCATCTATTCTTGTAATCAAAGTTCAGGTCGCAATTGTAGCCAGTTCGAAACGAAACTTTGCAGAATGAAGTTTGTCGGGATAAGGACGAACGCTATTTAAGTTGAAGAAAATCGGTTCAGATTTAGATATAGCCCCCATACGAATTTCACTCCCGATTTGACTCTTTTCAGTCTAAATACCACATATTTTAAAAGATTTTCTTCAAAATTGGCAAAATATTTTATATTTCAACTAGAAACATCCATGGTGAAAATAGGTCTGATCGGTTCAGATTTATATATAGCCCCCATACAATTTCGCTCTAAATTTGAGTTTTTCCGCTCTAGCAACCACATATTCTATAAGATTGTCTTCCAATTTGGCAAAACATTTTATATTTAATCTAGGAACACGTATGGTGAAAAAAATCAGATCGGTTCAGATTTATATATAGCTCCCATACAAATTTCGCTCTCAATTTGAGTTTATTCGCTCTAGAAACCACATATTTTATCAGATCTTCATCAAATCTTGCAAACTATCTTATATTTCAACTGGAAACATCCATGGTGAAAATGCGTCACATCGGTTCAGTTTTAGATATAGCCCCCATACGAATTTGACTCCCGATCTGACTCTTTTCACTCTAGATACCACATATTTTAACAGATTTTCTTCAAAATTTGCAAAACATCTTATATTTCAACTATAAACATCCGTGGTGAAAATAGGTCAGATCGGTTCAGATTTATATATAGCTCCCATACAAATTTCGTTCTTAATTTGAGTTTTTCGCCACATATTTTAAGAGATTTTCTTCAAAATTGGAAAAATATCTTATATTTCCACTAGAAACACCCAGGGTGAAAATGAGTCAGATCGGTTCAGATTTATATATACCTCCAAATATTCTTCTCGATTTGACCAATTAGGTCAGGTCATATTAGCCAACGATTAGGAAACATACAAAAATTCTTCAAGTTTTCATTTTTTTACCGAATTGAAGTGTATTCGGATAGAAAGTGGAGTGTATCATAAAGTCGGCCCGCCCGACTTTAGCCTTTCCTTACTGGTTTTGAATCGGATATGACAAACAAATCCTTAATTTATTTTTTCCCCATTTTTGGGGCATTTTATCATTTTTGGTTATTTCCTAGCGCCATAAACTGTATCACATACACAATAAATACATATTCAATAAGAACAATTTTCTCCAAAATTTATATTTAAGATAAGTTTTTATTACAATCAGAGCAGTATTGCTTCATTTAACTACTGTGAAGAGCATAGAGCCGTAAGTAAGAGCAATATCGAAGTAAATGTAAATTAAAAATTGTTAGTGGTCGCTTAGCTAGTTCGGACAGTTCTTACCTCTGACCTCGTATGAAATCACACTCCAAAGTGAGAAAGCTAAATTTAAAATATTAAAATAGTTTTTAATTGCGCAATGTCAGCCAGCCAGCTTGATCACTTCCACTTGTCCGACTATGTAAATGCACTTGTAAGCGATGTAATTAACTTTAATTAACCGAATACATGCGGCATGTAAAAAAAATCAGCAGCAAACAAACTAAAATTTTATTTTACAACAAAATAATTGTGACCTTCACGATCATCCCCAAACAACACACAAGTGTACTCCATCATATTCAGGGTAATCAAAAAATCAAATAAAAATTATGCCCCACTGATCCAGTCTCCGCTGATTGCATTGGAAATGATTTATCGAATTGTATATGAAGACAGACTTGTTTTATCACACTTGATTTGATTACTAGTGGATTGTGAAAATTTCATTCTACGTATGAACATAAATAGTTTTGAAGAATTTTTTATTTCGATATCAAATCAGAAATATACACTCGTATCGTATCGCAACCAATTAAACTTTATGGAGCAAATATCGCCACACTTGAGTGAGTATAAATACGATCATATGGGTAGACATAGAATTTTGTTTTTAACGAGTTAATATTATTAACCTTTGTGTTCACTTCAAAGTTTATTGACTTCGGGTTTGCACCCCACAAAAGTGTTGCTTTTTATTTTGAATTAGAACTTATTTAAAATTGTCTCTCAGTCGTCCGTCGTCTGTTGACATCACATATGTGTACATTAGTATTTACATTATTTAATGTAATCTGACATGTTTGGGGTGACCACATGCAGCGACGATGAGCAGTAGTAATTTTGTGTAAGTTATCCGGACATGAAACGCCATCGCATTATTATTCCCATTTTAGGAATGGGGATTATGTCCGCTTTCGAATATGGTTATTATTATGTCTACTGCCTAAAGGGGACTGTTTTCTGTGAGAATATCCCGATTAATATTATAAAAGCTTCGGTTCGATTGAATATTTGCTCATAACGCCTAAACGGTCGAACCGGTTTTAATGAAGTTGGCTACAGACAAATGGATAGAATATATTCAACACATTTCCCAGCACTATGTAGACCCGCCCATGACGTCCCTCCACTTAACTTATAATACCCTACACCACTTCGTGGTCTAGGGTATTATAAGTTAGTTTCGCGCCAAATGTTTGTAACACCAAGAAATAATCGAGAAATCGAGAATCGCCAGCTGAGTCGATTTAACGATGTCTGTCTGTCCGTCCGTCCGTCCCTACGTCTGCTGGCCATCTAAGCTTGTTCGCACTCTACAGGTCGCAATTGTTGTCCGATTGTCATGAAACTTGGCAGAAGTTATTTTTTCTGGCCAAGGACCATCGGTATTGAATTTGGAGGAAATCGGTTCAGATTTAGATATAGCCCCCATACAAATGTCGGTCCCGATTTGACATTTTCCGCTATAGAAACCACATATTGTACCCGATTTTCTTTAAATTTGGTACAACATCTTATAATCCAACTAGAAACACCTATGCCGAAATTGGGTAAGATCGGTTCAGATTTAGATATAGCTCCCATACAAATGTCGCTCCCGATTTGATATTTTCTGCTCTAGAAACGACATATTGTACCTAAAATTGGGTAAGATCGGTTCAGATTTAGATATAGCCCCCATACAAATGTCGCTCCCGATTTGACATTTTCCGCTCTAGAAACGACATATTGTACCCGATTTTCTTTAAATTTTGCAGAACATCTTATAATCGAACTAGAAACACGTATGCAAAAATTGGGTAAGATCGGTTCAGATTTAGATATAGCCCCCATACAAATGTCGCTCCCGATTTGACTTTTTCCGCTCTGAAATCCACATACTGTACCCGTTTTTCTTTAAAATTGGCACAACATCTTATAATCCAACTAAAAAACCGATGGTGAAAGTGGGTAAGATCGGTTCAGATTTAGATATAGCCCTCATACAAATGTTGCTCCCGAATGTTTAACCGATTTTGGCCAAATTTTAGATATTATATTTCACCAATAAACAGACATGGTGAAAGCGCGTCACATCGTTCCTGGTTTCAATATACCCCATACAAATGTCCTTTCCGATTTAACATTTTTTGTTAAACACATACATTTACAGGATGCAAAAATCCTTCCCGATTTCAATTTTTACCGAAGTGAATTGCAATGAGAATTGTTTGGGTGATGCCCATATGTCCATACTTTGGTATGACTTTGGTATACTACTGTATAATTTGTATTTGTCTGTCGGACATTATATTCATATAATTTATATAATTTGTATGAACTACATAAAATTGTTCCCATGAAATCCTGGGTTTAGTAATCAAAGTGAGGTACATACGCAGGGAGTGGTGTAGGGTATTACATAGTCGGCCCCGCCCGACTTTAGCCTTTCCTTACTTGTTTCTCCAAATTCATCTGTAATTGGGTATAAAGTAGAGGCCCGCCCGCCTTTAGCCTTTCCTTGCTTCTTATATCATCCACTTTATGATAAGGGAGGAGGAAATATCGATCGGAGACTCCATAAAGTATATGTATTCTGAGTAAAATTCTAAGATGATCTAACCATGCCCGTCTGTCTGTTAAAGTCAAGGAAGCTGCCGAAATGAAAGGGCTAAGAGGTTCAAATTTTCCGTAAATGAGTCTTATTTGTGCAGATTGGTTGGAATTGAAAGTGGGCGAAATTTCTAACAACAACTAAAAATACTCCTAATATTTAGCTTATTTAAAAATTTGTTGGAAAATGTCCGCTTCCTCTTGTAGCCTGAAAGCACCAACAAATAAAGGGTGTTTTTTATTGAGGTATAGAAGTTCGAATTGAAATAAAACACAAGAAAATCGTTTTAATGTCCATCAATTTGGCTTTATTGGAAGGATAATTTTATGCCACTAATGTTTAAATATGATTTCGGGCATGTGGCCGCCGCGGCTGGCTCGAATATAGCCAGTTCTACAGGTCCAATTTTCAACCACTCCAATTACTGTGCACGGTGGCGAATCGATTCATTCGGGTCCTCTTCAACAATTTGCTCTACAGCGGCAATTGTTTCTTCGGTGCGCACTGTTCGACGTCTCTGCGGATGCGTATTATCACATAGAGTAAACGTAGTGCGAAAACGATCCATGGTTAACCGAATTAATTGCTCTGATGGACGATTATGTCGACCATATGGACGGAGCTTGTGGTGAATTTCGCGAACTGAACCATTACTTTCGAAATAAATTTGCACGATTTGCAAGCGTTGTTCTTTTGTCAACCTGTTCATGAAGAAATGGCAAACCAAACTAAATATTAATCACTTGACAGCTGACAAAATGGCCGCCCAATAAAAACACCCTTTACATACAATTTTAATCGAACCAATTTGGACGAAAAGGGATAAAAATTGTATCAATGATGCGATAACAGCTAGAAACATGAAATTTGGTATGCACATCCCTCTAATTGCGTAGACATGCAAAATAAATTGATTTTTCAAAATTCGTACTTTTAAGGTATACAATTGGAAAAAAGGGATAAAAATGGTACCACCCAAACCGTTGACTGTTATTTTTCGTCCGTTATTCATCATTTAGGCACCATTCGAAGGGTATTGACTACTCCTATTTATTATACCCTCCATCTCCAGGATGGGGGTATACTAAATTTGTCATTTCGTTTGTAACACCTTGAAATATCGACCTGAGACCCTATAAAGTATATATATTCTTGATCGTCATAAAATTCTAAGACGATCTAGCCATGTCCGTCTGTTGAAAGCACGCTAGCATCTAAACAAAAGGAGCTAGAAGGTTCAAATTTTCCATAAATGCGTCTTATAGTCGTAGATCGGCTGGCATTGAAACGAGTCGAAATCGGCCCATAGGGAAAAATTTTTCCCTCACAGGGACTAAAAATACCCATAATAATCCCTAATATTTTAGCGTATTTAATCATGTTTATACCCTACACCACTTCGTGGACTAGGGTATTATAAGTTAGTTTCGCACCAAATGTTTGTAACACCAAGAAATAATTGAGCTAGACCCACCTTTAAGTATACCGATCGGCCTAGAATCACCAGCTGAATCGATTTACCGATGTCTGTCTGTCCGTCCGTCTGTCCGTCTGCTGTCCATCTAAGCTTGTTCGCACTCTACAGGTCGCAATTGTTGTCCGATTGTCATGAAACTTGGCAGAAGTTTTTTTTCTGGTTCAGATTTAGATATAGCCCCCACACAATTGTCGCTCCCTATTTCACTTTTTCCGCTTTCGAAACCACATATTGTACCCGATTTTCTTTAAAATTGGCACAACATTTTATAATCGAACTAGAAACACCTATGCTGAAAGTGGGTAAGATCGGTTCAGATTTAGCTATAGCCCCCATACAAATGTCGCTCCCGGTTTCACTTTTTCCGCTTTAGAAACCACATCCCGATTTTCTTTAAATTTGGCACAACATCTTATAATCCAACTAGAAACATCTATGCAGAAATTGGGTAAGATCGGTTCAGATTTAGATATAGCCCCCATACAAATGTCGCTCCCTATTTCACTTTTTCCTCTTCAGAAACCACATACTGTACCAGTTTTTCTTTAAAATTGGCACAACATCTTATAATCCAACTAAAAAATCTATGGTGAAAGTTGGTAAGTTAGATATAGTCCTCATACAAATGTTGCTCCCGAATGTTTAACCGATTTTGGCCAAACTTTACATATTATATTTCTCCAATAAACATACATGGTGAAAGCGGGTCACATCGTTCCAGGTTTCAATATACCCCCATACAAATGTCTTTTCCGATTTAACATTTTTTGTCAAACACAAACATTTACAGGATGCAAAAATCCTTCCCGATTTCACCTTTTTACCGAATTGAATTGTAATGAGATAGAAATTCCGTCCTCTTTAGCCTTTCTTTACTTGTTTGGGAGATGCCCATATGTCCATACTTTGTATAACCCAAATGTTGCCCCATTCTGATCTATTACAGCTCTACAAACTACATCTTACAGCAGATCTTCATCAAAGTTTGCAGATCATGATATTTTCAACTAGGAATACCTGCCGTGAATGAGAAATATATAGGCGCATGTTTTGGACCAGGCCCAAAATGTTGTTATAGGCCCCTTTTGAAATGTCGGTCCGATTCATCCTATTACTACTGTATAATTTGTCTGTCAGATAATTGGATCAATTACCATATTATTAACAATATTCGTTAAATATGACTAAAGATGAATTTATAGTAACAGTATAATTTATATGAACTACATAAAATTGCTCCCATGAAATACCTGGATTTAGTGATCAAAGCGCATACGCAGGAAGTGGTGTAGGGTATTATATTTTTTGAATATGTCTGTTTACATTTGCTTGATATTTGGTATGCGCATTCCCCTTATAGCAAAAACGTGCACCATAAAGTGATTCTTATTTGTAGGGGGTGAAATATGGGCAAAAAAGGGATAAAAATGGTACATATTAAACGACAACAGCTAGAAACACGAAATTCGGTGTGTACATTCCTCTAATTGAGTAGATACATAATATGAAAGTATTTTTTCGAAATTCGTACTTTTAAGGGGTAAAATGGGAATAGAGGGACAAAAATGGTACCAACCAGAGGCTGCAGCTGAATAATGAAAATCGGTGTATACATTCCTCTGATTACATAGACAAGTAAAATACACGGATTTTTCAAAATTCGTACTTTTTGGGGTTAAAATGAAAAAGGGGATAAAAATAGTACCAATCAATGACCGCAGCTAGATTCATGAAATTCGGAGTATACATTCCTTTGACTACGTAGACATGAAAAATAAAAGGTTTTTTCCAAATTCGCACTTTCAAGGGATACAATGGGTACGGAGGGATAAAAATGGTACAACAAAGGGGCTACATATAGAATAATGAAATTCGGTGAATACATTCCTCTGATTGCGTAGACGCTTAAAATAAACAGATTTTTCGAAATTTGTACTTTTTGGGGTTAAAATGAAAAAGGGGATAAAAATAGTACCAATCAAATAACCGCAGCAAGAGTCATGAAATTCGGAGTATTCATTCCTCTGACTGCGTAGACACGGAAAATAGACGAATTTTTCGAAATTCGTGCTTTTTGGTGTTAAAATGGAAAAAGGGGATACAAATAGTACCAACCAAATGACCGCAGCTAGAGTCATGAAATTCGGAGTATATATTCCTCTGACTGCGTAGACACGTAAAATAAACGAATTTTTCGAAATTCGTACTTTCAAGGGATACAATGGTACAGAGGGATAAAAATAGTACCAACTAAACGACTACAGCTAGAATGATGAAATTCTAATTGCATAGAAACGTCAAGGGGTCAAAATGGTACCAACCAAATGGGCGCAGTTGGAATCATGGAATTCGGTGCATAAATTCCTCTGACTGCATAGACACGCAAAATAAAAAGTTTTTTTTTTAATTCGTACTTTTTCTTTTATGGCATTGGTTGAATCATGAAGTTAGGTTATTTTGCACTATGTACGTCTGATAATGGATTTTCAAAATTTGTACTTTTGGAATTAAATTAGAATGGAAATACAACCAACTGTAGCACCCACTATCTACCAATATTTATGGTATTTAAGCTTTTTGAAAATATAAAATTATAAGAATATTTATTTTTTGAATTGACGTATTGGTAGCCTTGCCTTATAAGCGTGGTTTGAAATAATTAAAATAATATATTTATTTATAAAATTATTTTTTTCAATATTTGTATTTGTTTTACTTTGGCTATATTAAAAAAAATATATTTTCCTGTAATAATACTGCCCTTCTACGAAAACCGACAACCTCTGTGGAATGCAATCCATGGTGGAGGGTATATAAAGCCCGGCCGATATTAACGCCGTTTTTACTTGTTTTTCATTACACCTCTTACAAAATGTTTCTAAAAAATATGAGTTTTTAGCTATCACCTAGAAAATCCGAAAAAATCAATATAAACGCCCAATAATTCTACCATTGAGATATTATTGAGACAAGAATAAAAAAAATTATTTAAGTTGCTTCAGAAAAAATTGGTCAAAATGCTACATAAAAAATTATACGGGAAAAAATGTTTTTAGTGGTATTTTCAGGAGCGTTTAGCTCACAGATGGCTTGATCCCTAGTGACGAAATATTTTGTAGATCATCATTAAACAATCCAATGTTCATTTCTGGGGGAAACCGCTGTCCTGAGGGAAAATGTTTCTCCCTAATGACAATGGACAATACAATAATACTTAGGGTACATTTTTGAAGATTGCTGGCTCATCTTCACTTATTGTTTACATTTGCAGTATTATAATTATATTTAGTAGTGGACTATTATTATTATTGTACTGAAGCAATGCGATTTATTTAAAACAATGCGCACAAGTATGCATTTTAGTTTGGAATAGTAAACAAATATAGTAATGTGATTCGGCCCGGCCGAATTTAACGCCTTCTTGCTTGTTTTTTATTTGGTTTGGCTATATTATAAAAATGTTAAATTTTCCTATAATGTTACTTCCTTTTACGCGAATTCGGCAGGCTCTAATCTGCGGATAATACTGTTGAATGCACTCCATGGTGGAGGGTATAAAGAATTTGGCCGAATGCTCTTTTCACTTGTTTAAACTCATATAAATTATTTTATCTTTATTCATTTGAAAACTAATGAATGTGGCAAGTTGCACTTCTTACTGAAACCACACAGTGTTGAAAGGGATTCTCTTTTGGCGCAGCTACTCAAAGAAAAACTCTTTCTATATACTTTCGAAGTTCTTCTCTTATTTGGTTAAAACTTATTTTCTTACGATACAATTAATGCAGATTCTGTCAACATTTCAGCAATAGTATATATTGTATTTTATGATTCTTCAAAGTTGGGAATTTACATGAATGCCGACAATAACTCAACTTCTGTTTCAATGTTGTCCAAAGCCGTGTATTTATTTTCATGTCACTTTACGGTGCGTACTCTATGAACCCATTTTAGTAAGCATCTATTTATCTAATTTGTAACTAAATCCCTTAATTGAAAGAAAGACAGATGAAAGATTTTGTGTATATGTGATAACTTTATATGACAACTTTTTTTATTGAAATCGACATCTCGGAAAGGTTGAGAAATATGAGTAGACTATCGCAATGCGTAACCCTCTGCAGCGATTACGCGATGTCTCAAGTCATACATGGGGCCACCCTATCGCAGAAGTACACTTTTATATAAGATATCCCCGCAGTCTTAATTGAAAAATTACTTCACCACATTGTAGAAGTAGCACACATGCACACTGATATGTCAGCATTCTGAACGAAATTGTTGGCGTCCTCTCATAGGGATGCCAAAACCGAATTACCCCCGATATTTAAAGTATTTAAGCAATTTTAAAACAAGTAAGGAAAGGCTAAAGTCGGGCGGGGCCGACTATATTATACCATGCACCACTCCCTGCGTATATACTTCGCTTTGATTACTAAACCCAGGTATTTCATGGGAGTAATGTTATGTAGTTCATATAAATTATACAGTTACTATCAATTCATATTTAGTCAAATTTAATGAATATGGTAAATAATAAAGTATTTGATCCAATATTCCAGCAGATATTCCGAGTAAAGTAAATATAAAATGTTGTGGAAAAATTGATCAAGATCCAAAGACAAATACAAATTATACAGCGGTAATAGGATGAATCGGATTGACATTTGTAGGGGGTCTATAACAACACTTGAGGCCTGTGCAAAACATGCGCCTATATATTTCTCATTCACTGTAGGTATTCCTAGTTGAAACATAGAATGATCTGCAAAATTTGATGAAGATCCGATGTAAGATGTAGTTCCTAGAGCTGTAATAGAGCAGAATGGTTCCCCATTTGGGTTATACCAAAGTATGGCCATACGGACGGAGCCGACTATATGATACACCCCACTTTCTATCTCATTACAATTCAATTCTGTAAAAAAGTGAAATCCGGAAGGATTTTGAATTATATAAATGTATGTGTTTGACAAAAAATTTTAAATCGGAAAGGACATTTGTATGAAACCTGTAATGATGTGACCCCCTTTCGCCATGTATGTTTATTGGTGAAATATAATATGTTAAGTTTGGCCAAAATCGGTTAAACATTCGGGAGCAACATTTGTAATGGGGCTATATCTAAATCTGAACCGATCTTACCCACTTTCACCATATATGTTTCTAGTTCGATTATAAAATGTTGTACCAATTTTAGAGAAAATCGGGTACAATATGTGGATTCTAGAGCGGAAAAAGTCAAATCGGGAGCGACATTTGTATGGGGGCTATATCTAAATCTGAACCGATCTTACCCACTTTCTGCATATGTGTTTCTAGTTGGATTAGAAGAGGTTGTGCCAAATTTAAAGAAAATCGGGTACAATATGTGGATTCTAGAGCGGAAAAAGTCAAATCGGGAGCGACATTTGTATGGGGGCTATATCTAAATCTGAACCGATCTTTCCCGCTTTCAGCATAGGTGTTTCTGGTTCGATTATAAAATGTTGAGCCAATTTTAAAGAAAATCGGGTACAGTATGTGGATTCTAGAGCGGAAAAAGTCAAATCGGTAACGACATTTGTATGAGGACTATATCTAAATCTGAACCGATCTTACCCGCTTTCAGCATAGGTGTTTCTAGTTCGATTATAAAATGTTGTCTCAATTTTAAAGAAAATCGGGTACAATATGTGCTTTATAGGGCGGAAAAAGTGAAATAGGGAGCGACATTTGTATGGGGGCAATATCTAAATCTGAACCGATTTCCTCCAAATTCAATACCAATCGTCCTTGGCCAAAAATAGTAACTTCTGCCAAATTTCATGATAATCGGACAGCAATTGCGACCTGTAGAGTGCGAACAAGCTTAGATGGACAGCAGACGGACGGACAGACAGACATCGGTAAATCGATTCAGCTGGTGATTCTAAGCCGATCTTAAAGGTGGGTCGATTATTTATTGGTGTTACAAACATTTGGCGGAAAACTAACTTATAATACCCTAGTCCACGAAGTGGTGTAGGGTATAAAAATGAATTGATATCTTCCAAGGGTGCAATTATCTTGAAAATCGGGGAACCGATCAATCTTTCTAAATATCTATTTCATTCTTCAAACGCTTTTAAAGGAAAAAAGTTATGTTGGTTCAGAATCAAACATTTTTCAAAAGAAATCACAATTCTAAATTTCTAATAAAGCAAATTTGAGTGTAAAAATGTTCGATAAAGACGAAAAATAAATTGAGTTTTTTCAGTTTTCAAAATCTGATAGAGGTTAAAATCTAAAAAAAAAAATAATTAACAAATACGAGAAAATGTGCAAAATAAAAACAAACTAAATTATTTTTGTTAAATCGAAAAATAGTCATCATTGCGTTAATTTCTAAAATAATACAAAATATATCCCAAAATAATCGTTGGTTCTTTGTTTTTCAATTTTTTACAGAACTCTAAAATGTTCACCAGAACAATATGTATTGCATTGTGGCCGATGGAATTTGGTTCTGAACCACTGTGAGCCGTCCTATGGGAAATCCAACTCTTCAGTCGTGATTCCCTCTAGGATTCTCTTCATTCCAAATTATGCAATATTGCTTAGAAACATGTCTATTGAGTCACAAATGATCATCGTTCTTACTGAAAAGAATATGGCAATTTCCGAAATTACTCGCTTAACAAGAAAGTTGTTCGCTACATGCTTAGCGAGTATGACGCTGCCAGATTCCCCTCCCCCTTGATTAGCTTAAGAAAAATCAAAGGGTAAGAAGGTTGCCACCTTATTAAGTCTAATAATAGTAAGCTAGTAAGCCTAATCTAAGAGCTCTATGAGCTGGAACTTTTAAATATGTTTATTGATAAATCGACATAAAAAAGAACTCTGCTCAGTGTTTAGGAATTTTGAAACAGCAAACGATCGAGGATACATATGATATGGTCTAAGATCAAAATGGTTTAATTTCTGACTTAGGAGTTCCATTCATTCTTCTATTTCTTTGTATTTAATGCCGCATTGTGATAGATTTTGTGTGTTGCCATATCTTTATTTAAGCAATAATCCCCAGTTTAATTCTACACAAGTAGCAGGAGGAAATCCAGTTTTCTACGATAGTGAAATTTCGGTGGGGAAAAATCCCAAACCGGCGGCTCTATTCATACCTTTCAACTTGTTGATGATGTTGCGTTTCAAGCTACGGGCGCATTACGTGAGCGCGAATGAATATCCAAAGACGATAACGCCTATCGTACGCATCCAGAAGATGTTTGGATTTCTTGTGAACTTCTCACAGAATTTCCGTGCTTTTTGTTGTTGTATACAAAAATTAGCATTGTATTCAATTGAACATAATTTATATCTGTACTGAACGAAATTTTCTTCAGTGTAAATTACTTTAAAGTGACGACAAATTGAATTTATGGGATTACTTTAAATTAGGTGCACATCGCGCGAGATTTGGTTTTGAATACCAAATGTGAAAACCGCAAGAAAAAACGGGGATTTTTTTATAAATAATCGCTCATCATGATTATTGTGTCTTTCTTCTTCTTTCCTTTCTTTTATCAGCAGATTCTTCAATTAAGCAGTGCTGACGAACTTTGCGGCGAGTCAGGGCGTTGGGTGAACACAGAACACGGCAAGTCAATTGCCGGAGATATTTTATGGGTGTCAATGTCCAAGAAGGATGGTCAAAAAAACTGTTGACGTTGAATCGGATACAATTAATCGAAATGAAACCCAATGCTTGAGATTAATTTTTGGATATCAGGGCCATATAGAATGTATTCAGAACATTTTCTCAGACTAAGGTAATTGAAATTTGGAAAATACGATAATTTAAATATAAAAAAATCTTCACTAAAGTATGTTTAATACATAGAGGTGGCCAAATCTAAGTAAACAACGTAAGAAAACGTCTACCAGCCATTATTTAATTAATGCCCAGCTTTGTGAAAACTACATTCATGAACAAATAATACCAAATTTTGATATCAAATTAAACTAAGGATTTGTTAAACCCATTGTAACTTTTTATACCATACACCATAGGCTATAATGGCTTTGTGAATTTGTTTGTAACACCCAAAAGGAAGCAAGGTAGACACATTGTTTATTATGCCGTTCGTCCGTCTGTCTGTCCATCTATTCTTGTAATGACGATACAGGTCGCAATTATAGTCCGATCTTAACGAAAATTTACACAAGTAAGTTGTGTGGATCAATGACGAACGCTATTTAATTTGAGGCAAATCGGTTCAGATTTAGATATAGCACCCATACAAATGTCGCTCCCGATGTGACATTTTCCGCTCTAGAAACCACATATTGTACCCGATTTTCTTTCAAATTGGCAGAACATTTTATAATCGAACTAGAAACACCTATACTAAAAGTGGGTAAGATCGGTTCAGAATAGATATAGCCCAAATACAAATGTTGCTCCCAAATGTTTACCCTTTTTTGGCCAAACTACATGTACATATTCTATTTCAATTATTTCGTTCCAGGTTTCAATATACCTCCTTACAAATGTCATTTCCGATTTAACATTTTTTGTCAAACACATACATTTACATGAAGGATTTACAAAAATCCTTTCCGTTTTCACTTTTTTACCGAATTGAATTGCATTGGGTTAGAATGTGGAGTGTATCATATAGTCGGCCCCGCCCGCCGTTAGCCATTCCTTACTTGTTCCGCTATAGAAACTACATATTACGTCAGATTTTATTCAAATTTGACACAACAACTTATAATCCAACTAGAAACACGTATGGTCAAAGTGGGTAATATCGGTTCAGATTTAGATATAGCCCCATACAAATATTGATCCAGATTTATCTTTTTCCAATCTTGAAACCACATATCGTACCCAATTTTCTTTAAATTTGGCTCAACATCGTATAAGGCAACTAGAAACACATGTTGGGAAAGCGAGTAAGATTGGTTCAGATTTAGATGTTGCTACCAATTTTTCTTTTTCCACTCTATAACCGATTTTCCTTAAATTTGGCACAACATCTTATAATTCAACTAAAAATAACTGTTGGGAATGAGGATAAAATAGGTTCATATTTAGACATAGTCTTTTCTTTAAATTTGGCACAACATCTTATAATCCAACTAGAAACATATATGCAGAAATTAGGTAAGATCGGTTCAGATTTAGATATAGCCCCCATACAAATGTCGCTCCCAATTTGAGATTTTCCGCTCTATAAACGTACTCGATTTCCTTTAAATTTGGCACAACATCTTATAATCCAACTAGAAACACATATGCAGAAATTAGGTTAGATCGGTTCAGATTTAGA
Source organism: Polietes domitor (assembly GCA_947397865.1). Lineage (NCBI taxonomy): Eukaryota > Metazoa > Arthropoda > Insecta > Diptera > Muscidae > Polietes > Polietes domitor. Next base: position 92,021,990 of record OX377621.1, on the reverse strand, counting down.
TATAGCCCCCATACAAATGTCGCTCCCGATTTGACATTTTCCGCTCTATAAACGGCATATTGTACTCGATTTTCTTTCAATTTGGCAAAACATCTTATAATATAACTAGAAACACATGTGCAGAAATTAGGTAAGATCGGTTCAGATTTAGATATAGCCCCCATACAAATGTCGCTCCCGATTTGACATTTTCCGCTCTATAAACGACATATTGTACTCGATTTTCTTTCAATTTGGCAAAACATCTTATAATATAACTAGAAACACATGTGCAGAAATTAGGTAAGATCGGTTCAGATTTAGATATAGCCCCCATACAAATGTCGCTCCCGATTAGACTTTTTCCGCTCTAGAAACGACATATTGTACTCGAATTTCTTTAAATTTGGCACAACATCTTATAATCCAACCAGAAACACATATGCAGAAATTAGGTAAGATCGGTTCAGATTTAGATATAGCCCCCATACAAATGTCGCTCCCGATTTGACTTTTTCCGCTCTAGAAACGACATATTGTACTCGATTTTCTTTAAATTTGGCACAACATCTTATAATCCAACTAGAAACACATATGCATAAATTAGGTAAGATCGGTTCAGATTTATATATAACCCCCATACAAATGTCGCTCCCGATTTGACTTTTTCCGCTCTAGAAACGATATATTGTACTCGAATTTCTTTAAATTTGGCACAACATCTTATAATCCAACCAGAAACACATATGCAGAAATTAGGTAAGATCGGTTCAGATTTAGATATAGCCCCCATACAAATGTCGCTCCCGATTTGACATTTTCCGCTCTAGAAACGACATATTGTACTCGATTTTCTTTAAATTTGGCACAACATCTTATAATCCAACTAGAAACACATATGCAGAAATTTGGTAAGATCGGTTCAGATTTAGATATAGCCCCCATACAAATGTCGCTCCCGATTTGACTTTTTCCGCTCTAGAAACTACATATTGTACTCGATTTTCTTTAAATTTGGCACAACATCTTATAATCCAACTAGAAACACATATGCAGAAATTTGGTAAGATCGGTTCAGATTTAGATATAGCCCCCATACAAATGTCGCTCCCGATTTGACTTTTTCCGCTCTAGAAACGACATATTGTACTCGATTTTCTTTAAATTTGGCACAACATCTTATAATCCAACTAGAAACACATATGCAGAAATTTGGTAAGATCGGTTCAGATTTAGATATAGCCCCCATACAAATGTCGCTCCCGATTTGACTTTTTCCGCTCTAGAAACGATATATTGTACTCGAATTTCTTTAAATTTGGCACAACATCTTATAATCCAACCAGAAACACATATGCAGAAATTAGGTAAGATCGGTTCAGATTTAGATATAGCCCCCATACAAATGTCGCTCCCGATTTGACATTTTCCGCTCTAGAAACGACATATTGTACTCGAATTTCTTTAAATTTGGCACAACATCTTATAATCCAACCAGAAACACATATACAGAAATTAGGTAAGATCGGTTCAGATTTAGATATAGCCCCCATACAAATGTCGCTCCCGATTTGACATTTTCCGCTCTAGAAACGACATATTGTACTCGATTTTCTTTAAATTTGGCACAACATCTTATAATCCAACTAGAAACACATATGCAGAAATTTGGTAAGATCGGTTCAGATTTAGATATAGCCCCCATACAAATGTCGCTCCCGATTTGACATTTTCCGCTCTAGAAACGACATATTGTACTCGATTTTCTTTAAATTTGGCACAACATCTTATAATCCAACTAGAAACACATATGCAGAAATTTGGCAAGATCGGTTCAGATACAAATGTCGCTCCCGATTTGACATTTTCCGCTCTAGAACCCACATATTGTACCCGATTTTCTTTAAATTTTGCACAACATCTTAATATCTAACTAAACTAAACTATGGTGAAAGTGAGTAAGATCGGATCAGATTTAAATATAGAACAAATACAAATGTTGCTCCCAAAAGTTTAACCGATTTTATCCAAACTATACATATTATATTTCACCTATTGCGTTCCTGGTTTCACTATACCCCCATACAAATACCCTTTCCGGTTTAAAATTTTTTGTCAAACACATACATTTACAGGATACAAAAATCCTTCCTGTTTTCATTTTTTACGAATTGAATTGTAATCGGATAGAAAGTGGAGTGTATCATAGAGTCGGCCCCGCCCGACTTTAGCCTTTCCTTACTTGTATTATATTAATTTATTTCTTGATTTCGCTTTCATATAAACAAATTGACCTACTACAGCGCATCATCGTTGCCGTCATATACTTAATATATTCTATATTTAGAATTTATGTCATAATTTTTTTGAAATAAATTGGTATAACTTAACCCTCTACAAGGGTGCCTTAGGGCACTCAAATCTTGAATTTATTCTATAATTGCTTATTATTACAAAAACAAACTTATAATAGGGCTGTTTTTCCTTAAGCCGGAATAACAAGCTGCGATAACAAAAACGTTAAAAAATTATATTTTTTCTCAAAATAAACAAATAATTTTTCAAATTGTCGCCAACTACAATATAAATATTTTATTGACTTTATTGGACATAGCCCCGATAGCCATAATTTTGACATACACTGGATAATTATCCAGGCTAAGTAAAAAATTTTTAACACAAAATTATTTTTTCAAAATTTGTTTCACAGACACATTGATATCTCTTTTGGCGACAATTTTAAAAAAGAATTTTTTATTTTGAATGAAATTTTAACATTTCATTTAGATTTTTGTTATCGCAGCTTAGTTATCTCGAACAGCAGACATAGTAACACTTTGTTTAATTTTGTATAATTTTAACAAAATTGGAATGGAAACAAATGAAAAAGTGGTTCATTTGCAACACTTTAAAATAAAATTTTAAGTCAAAAACAAAACAAAGGACATAACTCCTATGACAACTCCATGTTAAATTCATTGGTAAAGATCCCAATTTTAACTACTTCCGAATCACAAGATGAACATCTTTTTGACTTCTTTGGGTGCTCTCTTTTTGCTGGGGATGTTTGGTTTTGATTTTATTTTCAGTTTTGTGCACGAAGTCCGAAAAAAAGTGAAATTTTGTGTGTGAATTCTTTCTATTCCAAACTAAATATTAAATATTATTAAATATTATATATATTTCTGGGCCCGGATCTAATTATGTTATATTTTTTGATAAGTTACGACTATCTAATTTCAAGATATGTACTTGTGAATGTGAAAAAAAATGTTTTGTGTGTTGAGGACGCAAGGACTTCTCATCCTTTATCATCTGGCTCTCGAACTAAATTAGCAAATGACTTTCTGATTATTTTTCTGAGTTTATTTGAGCACAATTTTCCCAGAAAAAATATGTGAACATATATTTTTTTTTCATTATTAAAAAAATGCCGGTTAGAGGGTTAACTTTTCCACTTTTACATTGTTTAAACTAACAGACGTATCTGAATATTTTTTTCACATTGTGACGTATCTTGCTTTAAGACTAAAAATGGATCTAATGCAAGCTAATGTATTTTTTGTTCTATAAATTACACAGTGCAACACGAAAAAAAATAACCATATACGGACACCGCTACATGATAAAAGACCAAAAAAAAAAGACCCGTGTTTTTCTTTTTCCCCCAAAGTCATGCACTTTTTTTTATGGGCCCCCAGAGATTTGAGGCCTCGGTGTAATTTTTGGAAAAAAGTGATCATATTCTCAGGCTCATATCTTGCAAACTGTTCGGAATTTTGATTTACTCTCTGAGGCAAAGTTCTAGCTCTTGTCATAAGGAACAAAAATTGTGGACATATAAAATCAAAAAAACTTCATCTTCAAGGTCAAAATCACAAAAAACTTAAAAAAATTCGATTTTTTTTAACCTTTTTCCCCTGTTCAGGTCCATAGGTAGCAAACCGCTGAAAATTCAGGGAAACAATCAACTACAAAAATGTACCTAAGATCTCAATAAACAACTTTCTAGAACATATGAACTTCCTAGGAATTATTCTTAACACCGTTTAGGTAGCGCTTAGGTAGCCGCAAAAGTGAAAAATTTTCCAAAAATTAGATTTTTTTCCTTTTTTGCCCTGTTCTGGTCCATAGGTAGCAAACCGTTAAAAATTCAAGGAAACAATCAACAACAAAAATGTACTTAAGATTTCAATAAACAACTTTCTAGAACATATGAACTTCCTAGGAATTATTCTTAACACCGCTTAGGTAGCGCTTAGGTAGCCGCAAAAGTGAAAAATTGTTTATTCCAGTATTTCTTACCCACACGACATCATCGATGCCATTCAACAAACAACAACAAAGTCGTCGGTCCAAAAATTTGCACTAACAAAACACATGACAATTCAAAGCAGCGAAGTAGTCGCAATCCATTTGTACCAACAACATTAACAACACATATGTAGCCGCAGCACACAATATAAAAGCGACACGACGCTCACATTGAGGCAGTACACAGCGCGACGTCAACGAGAACTCAGTTTTTTGCGATTTTGACCTTGAAGATGAAGTTTTTTTGATTTTATTTGTTCACAATTTTTGTTCTTTATGACAAGAGCTAGAACTTTGCCTCAGAGAGTAAATCAAAATTCCGAACGGTTTGCAAGATATGAGCCTGAGAATATGATCACTTTTTTCCAAAAATTACACCGAGGCCTCAAATCTCTGGGGGCCCATAAAAAAAAGTGCATGACTTTGGGGAAAAAAAAAACACGGGTCTTTTTTTTTGGTCTTTTATAATGTAGCGGTGTCCGTATATGGTTATTTTGAAATGACTTCAAAAATGTTGCACAGTGTTATTCAGCGCAATAGGTTTAAGAACATAATAAATAAGACAGATTAAAAATTGGAGGGATACAATTCTCTAAACCATAACAACTGGAGAGTTTATGTAATATTTCTAAAATCCGTTTTGGCAGTTGGTCAGATTTGCGCTGAGTTAAGTGTGAAAACCAAGGAGTGGTAAATAAAACACGCCTATTATTTGCTCTGAAAGGCAGCCATAGTGACACCGTTTTTGTTATCACAGGGCAAAAGGAACATTTTAATTTCCGATGCGGCCTAATGACTGTGAATTTGAAGCCCAGCCATCTGTTCCATGCTAATTCCCTGTTTGCTGTGATTTGATTTTTTTCCACCGCTAATAATATAGGCGATTACAATGAATACAAATTAGTTACTCGATATCTGACTAGACCTGTCAAGATAGTCGTGTTCGTATTGAATGAGTAATCAAATCATTTCAGCGGGAATTCAAGTTGGCATATACATACACATACACGATTACGAGTACATCAAACACTGGCGTCATACGTAGTCGATCATAATTGTCAGTAAACATGTAATTGCTTTCAAAGAATCAGATGAGGGAAGCAAGTCGAAATGTCAATAAAACTGAAGCGATTTGTATTCGAAGTTATTGAATAGTAAATTATGCAAAAATTTCTATTAAAGGTAGCACTTTCACTAAAACTTGTGGCCAATAATGTAGCAAATATCCGAAACAATTGGCCAACAAAATGTAAAACTCATTCCAAAAGAGAATTAGGCCTCTCTCCACGGAAAAAAAATTGAAGTATATGGTGGGCCATTTAAAATTTGAACTACTGATTACTTTGACTTTGAAAGGTCGAATAACATTCATTTATTATACCCTTCACCTCCAGGATGGGGGTATATTAACATTGTCATTCCGTTTGCAACACCTTGAAATATCGACCTGAGACCCTATAAATTATACATATTCTTGATCGTCATAAAATTCTAAGACGATCTAGCCATGTCCGTCCGCCCGTCTGTTGAAAGCACGCTAGAATCTAAAGCTAGGCCTTCCCAATTTTCCATAAATGCGTCTTATGGTCATAGATATTTTGGGATTGAAACTGGGCGAAATCGGACCAAAGGGAAAAATTTTTCCCTCACAAGGGCTAAAAATACCCATAATAACCCCCAATATTTTAGATTATTTAAGCATATTTTTTAAATATCTCTGCATGTACTTACTTGATATTGGGTATGCGCATTCTCCTTATAACAACAACGTGCACCATAAAGTTATTTTTATTCGTAGGGGTGAAATGGGGTAAAAAGGGATACAAATTTTACATATCAAACGACAACAGCTAGAAACACGAAATTTGGTGTGTACATTCCTCTAACTGAGTAAATACATAATATAAAAGTATTTTTTCGAAATTCGTACTTTTAAGGGATAAAATGGGAATAGAGGGATAAAAATGGTACCAACCAAACGGCTGCACCTAAATAATGAATTCCTCTGATTGCGTAGACACGTAAAATAAATGGATTTTTCGAAATTCGTACTTTTTGGTATTACAATGGAAGAATGGGATACAAATAGTACCAACCAAATGACCTCAGCTAGAGTCATGAAATTCGAAGTATACATTCCCCTGACTGCGTAGACACGAAAAACAAAAGATTTTTCAAATTCGTACTTTCAAGGGATACAATGGGAACAGAGGGATAAAAATGGTACCAACTAAACAGCTAGAATGATCAAATTCGGTATGTACATCCCTCTAATTGCGTAGACACGTAAAATAAGGACGTTTTAGAAAGTCGTACTCTTAGGGGGTAAAATAGGAAAAAAAGAGATAAAAATGGTACCAACCAAATGGCCGCAGCTAAAGGGTGATTTTTTAAGAGCTTGATAACTTTTTTTTTTTAAAAAAACGCATAAAATTTGCAAAATCTCATCGGTTCTTTATTTGAAACGTTAGATTGGTCCATGACATTTACTTTTTGAAGATAATTTCATTTAAATGTTGACCGCGGCTGCGTCTCTTAGGTGGTCCATTCGGAAAGTCCAATTTTGGGCAACTTTTTCGAGCATTTCGGCCGGAATAGCCCGAATTTCTTCGGAAATGTTGTCTTCCAAAGCTGGAATAGTTGCTGGCTTATTTCTGTAGACTTTAGACTTGACGTAGCCCCACAAAAAATAGTCTAAAGGCGTCAAATCGCATGATCTTGGTGGCCAACTTACCGGTCCATTTCTTGAGATGAATTGTTCTCCGAAGTTTTCCCTCAAAATGGCCATAGAATCGCGAGCTGTGTGGCATGTAACGCCATCTTGTTGAAACCACATGTCAACCAAGTTCAGTTCTTCCATTTTTGGCAACAAAAAGTTTGTTAGCATCGAACGATAGCGATCGCCATTCACCGTAACGTTGCGTCCAACAGCATCTTTGAAAAAATACGGCATACGGTAAATACGGCAAACAGTGCATTTTTCGGGATGCATGGGCAGTTCTTGAACGGCTTCTGGTTGCTCTTCACTCCAAATGCGGCAATTTTGTTTATTTACGTAGCCATTCAACCAGAAATGAGCCTCATCGCTGAACAAAATTTGTCGATAAAAAATTTCGAACCGAACACTGATTTTGGTAATAAAATTCAATGATTTGCAAGCGTTGCTCGTTAGTAAGTCTATTCATGATGAAATGTCAAAGCATACTGAGCATCTTTCTCTTTGACACCATGTCTGAAATCCCACGTGATCTGTCAAATACTAATGCATGAAAATCCTAACCTCAAAAATATCACTCTTTAGAATCATGGAATTCGGTGTATATATTCCTTTGACTGCATAGACAAGCAAAATAAAAAGATTTTTCAAATTCGGAAATACAACCTACAGTAGCACCCACTATCAACCAATATTTATGGTACTTACGCTTCTTGAAAATATAAATATAAGAATATTTATTTTTTGAATTCACTTAAAGTATTATTTCGATATGAAAACGTATTGGTAGCCATGCCTTATAAACTGGGTTTGAAATATGGGGCTTTGGTCATTTCGATGAAGTAGACAAACTTCAAATATACTTTTTAAAAAAAATTCTAAAGCTGCCAAAAAATACACCAAACTATATACTTATGCTAGAGACTGCGGTAGAGGAGAGTCATATATATACGCTAATGCTACATCTGGAATATATAGGCAAGATAATGCATAAATATCATGAAACAAGATTACCCAGGCAATTAACACGTATAGTAATGGAACGAGAGATTTTCTGGGTTAAATGATTGAGAGAAATAACTAGAAGCATAAATGTACAATGGCCATGAGTTAACCCAATGCAAGAGCACTACTCATTATATTATACTGAATAATGTACACATATATATAAGAAAACAAATATGAATTAATAATGAAAAAATCTAAAACCTAAAAAAAACTACACTTCTACGAAAATCGACAGCCTCTGTGTAATACAATCCATGGTGGAGGGTACATAAACTTAACGCCGTTCTTACTTGTTTTTATTTTCAGGTTTACGTTTGACATTTGCAAAATGGGACGATATACGCTCAAACAAAATTGCGAAATATTGAAAATTTATTTCCAAAGTAGTGAGTCTTTAACGCAAACTGTAAGAAATTTGCGTTGAAAATATTTATTATACCCTCCACCTCCAGGATGGGGGTATACTAACTTAGTCATTCCGTTTGTAACACCTTGAAATATCGACTTGAGACCCTATAAAGTATATATATTCATGATCGTCATAAAATTCTAAGACGATCTAGCCATGTCCGTCCGTCCGTCCGTCTGTTGAAAGCACGCTAGCATCTAAACGAAAGGAGCTAGAACGTTCAACTTTTCCATAAATGCGTCTTATAGTCGTAGATCGGTTGGGATTGAAATGGGGCGAAATCGGCCCAAAGGGAAAAATTTTTTCCTCACAAGGACTAAAAATACCCATAATAATCCCAAATATTTTAGCGTATTTAAGCATGTTTTTTGAATATGTCTGTTTATATTTGCTTGATATTTGGTATGCGCATTCCCCTTATAGCAAAAACGTGCACCATAAAGTGATTATTATTTGTAGGGGGTGAAATGGGGCAAAAAAGGGATAAAAATGGTACATATTAAACGACAACAACTAGAAACACGAAATTCGGTATGTACATTCCTCTAATTAAGTAGATACATAATATAAAAGTATTTTTTCCAAATTCGTACTTTTAAGGGGTAAAATAGGAATAGAGGGATAAAAATGGTACCAACCAAACGGCTGTACCTAGAATAATTAAATTCGATGTATTAATTTCTCTGATTGCATAGATAGTAAAATACACCGATTTTTCAAAATTCGTACTTTTTGGGGTTAAAATGAAAAAAGGGGATAAAAATAGTACCAATCTAATGACCGCAGCTAGAGTCATGAAATTCGGAGTATACATTCCTCTGAGTGTGAAGACACGGCAAATAAACTGATTTTTTGAAATTCGTACTTTTTGGGGTTAAAATGAAAAAAGGGGATAAAATTAGTACCAATCAAATGACCGCAGCTAGAGTCATGAAATTCGGAGTATACATTCCTCTGACTGCGAAGACACGGAAAATAGACGAATTTTTCGAAATTAGTACTTTCAAGGGATACAATGGTACAGAGGGATAAAAAAGTTTTTTTCCAAATTCGTACTTTTTCTTTTACGGCAAAAATTGGTTAAATCATGAAGTTATGTTATTTTGCACTATGTACGTCTGATAATGGATTTTCAAAATTCGTACTTTTGGAATTCAAATAGAATGGAAATACAACCAACTATAGCACCCACTATCTACCAATATTTATGGCTTTGAAAATATTTTTGAAAATATAAATATAAGAATATTTATTTTTTGAATTGACGTATTGGTAGCATTACCTTATAAGCGTGGTTTGAAATAATTAAAATATTATATTTATTTATAAAATTAACTTTCCAATTTTTGTATTTTTTGTTGGTTCGGCTATATTAAAAAAATTATGTTTTCCTGTAATATTACTGCACTTCTACGAAAACCGACAACCTCTGTGGAATGCAATCCATGGTGGAGGGTATATAAAGTTCGGCCCGGCCGAAATTAACGCCGTTTTTACTTGTTTTTTTTCAGTTCATCATTCATGAAGCTTATTCTCACCTCGGTGGCTATGCCAATAAGCAAAATTGCCGCATATGGGGTTCAGAGAACACACACACATGACTATGGAGAATTGTATTCTGAAAAATTGGGTTGATCGGATAAGGTACTGCTGAACCAGTCTATGAATGATTCCTTCCTTTCCTTTATTAAATGACAAAGTTCAACATTTGCAATTAAAATTGAAATTTGAAAAAAAAAAAATAAATCGGTACTTTTTTATAGCGGATTCTAATTCAAAGTTTTAAGTGACCCACCTATACTTCCAAACTATGCTTCGTTTATATATAGATCTTTCGAAAAATGTATGGTGGAAGGAACCTAATTAGTTAACAAATTTTTCGGCAGCTTAGCCAACAAAAAATTCATTGATAATGCAAACGTCCAAATGATCAAATAATCATTGAAACACTTAATAAAAACCACACAATCACGCCTAAATGTCTGACACATTCTGTAGTCCAGTTCACAAAATATCGTCTGATCTGTTTAGCACAGCAAAAACATCATGAGCTTGAATATAATTCACTTAGTAACACTTGAATAATTTCTGATAAAATTTGTTAAAAACTCTAAACCCGTTCTCAGGTACGAAGAAGAGCTTACGATTCAACTGAAGATTATCCAATTCATTTCTCATTATACCCTCCAGTATGGTATTATATCTTTATGCATTTGTTTGGGACACCCAAAAGGAAACGAGTTAGACACATCGTTTGTTATATAGATCGGCGTAGAATCACTTTCTAAGTCGATTTAGCAATGTCCGTCCGTCTGTCTGTCCAACTATGGTTGTAATCAAATTACAGGTCGCAATTATTGTCTTATCTTAACAAAAATTAGCACAAGTAAATTTTGTGGATCAAGGACGAACGCTATTTAATTTGAGGCATATCGGTTCAGATTTAGATATAGCCCCCCATACAAAAGTCGCTCCCGATTTGACTTTTTCTGATAGAAGCCACATATTTTACTCGATTTGATTTAAATTTGGCACAGTACCTTATTATTTAACTAGAAACATCTATTGTGACATTGGGTTAGATCGGTTCAGATTTAGATATAGCCCCCATACAAATATCGCTCTCGATTTGACTTTTTTCCGATCTATAAAGCACGCTCTATAAGTACGATTTTCTTCAAATTTGGCACAACATTTCTTAATCTACCTAGAAACACCTGTGGCGAAAGCGGTTATAACCGGTTTTTTAAATCAAAGTACGAAAATATTTAAATTAACGTTACTTTAACTTGTTTACGTAGAATCCTTCTTATAATATAATCGCAATACCAGTATACAATTCAAGTGATAATCTTGTAAGTGATTTTTTGTTTGTTTTTGATAAAGCTTGTCGTAAGTCTTGTTGTCAAATGCTGCACTGATACGGTGCAATGTTCACTTATTTACCAAAAACCGGTTAACCGACACGAAAAACCCGGTTTTCTCGGTTAACCGAAAATGACCATTTTAGAAAAACCGACCGACTGTTGCAGGTGAAGATACCGGTTTCGGTTTTGGACACCCTAGTATATACGATTTTAGACACATTCTCCATATCACGATATTTCACTTACAGTAGAAGTGGAGGTTAACGCAAACATAAAGCTCCGCTCATATTTTTCTTCCAATTAGTTTACATATCAATCAAGGTTCATGTTATTACAGCAAATATTGATTAAACTTATCTTGATATTTGTTCCCAAGACACAGTTGCAATGAGAGAGGATTACACCGATTACCTGTTCTTGAACACTTAATGTTTGGATCAGCTTCTAAAATATTTTTCTGGGAAGGTTTCTGGTACGTTTTTTGTTATATGGAGGCGAGGTTTTCCTGGATATTTGACATGTGTCTACATTTTTCCACACGAAATTAGCTCGGTTAATGCAGACAGACAACTCATTCTGAATTGCTCATCAATGCACTGACCTACTAATGTTGTTACCGACAAATGAGGCAATTTATAATACAAACCAGATGACGATCCCAGAATTTCTAATAAAACCAATAATAATATCGACAAATCGAATGTTTTCGATAAATTATTCGTTATTATAAAATCGGAGTATTATGTCTTTGTGCATTTGTTTGTAACACCCAAAAGGAAACGAGATAGACCCATTGTTACTTATACCGATCGTCTTAGAATCACTTTCTGAGTCGATTTAGCAATGTCAGTCAGTCTGTCTGTCTGTCTGTCTGTCTATCTGTCTGTCTGTCCGTCCGTCCATCTATTCTTGTGATCACGATACAGGTCGCAATTGTAGACAGAACCAAATGAAACTTTGCACAACGAAGTTTTTCGGGATAAGGACGAACGCTATTTAATTTGAAGAAAATCGGTTCAGATTTAGATATAGCCCCCATACGAATTTCACTCCCGATTTGACTCTTTTCACTCTAGATACCACATATTACAACAGATTTTCTTTAAAATTGGCAAAACATCTTATATTGCAACTAGAAACACCTGTGGTAAAAATGTATTAGATCGGTTCAGATTTATATATAGCTCCCATACAAATTTCGCTCCCGATTTGACTTTTTCCGCTCTAGAGACCACATAATGTATCAGATTATCTTCAGATTTGGTAAAACATCTTATATTTCCACTAGAAACACCCAGGTGAATATCGGTCAGATCGGTTCAGATTTATATATAGCTCCCATACAAATTTCGCTCCCGATTTGACTTTTTCCGCTCTAGAAACCACATATTGTATCAGATTGTCTTCAGATTTGGTAAAACATCTTATATTCCCACTAGAAACACCCATGGTGAATATCGGTCAGATCGGTTCAGATTTATATATAGCTCCCATACAAATTTCGCTACCGATTTGACTTTTTCCGCTCTAGAAACCACATATTGTATCAGATTGTTTTCAGATTTGGCAAAACATCTTATATTTAAACTAGGAACATCTATGGTGAAAATAGCTCAAATCGGTTCAGATTTAGATATAGCCCCCATACAAATTTCGTTCCCGATTTGACATTTTCCTCTGTAGAAACCACATATTGTACTCGATTTTCTTTAAATTTATTAAATTTCGCTCCCGATTTGACTTTTCCGCTTTAAATGCTACATATTGTACTCGATTTTCTTTAAATTTGGCGCAGCATCTTATAATCTAACTAGAAACACCTATGCAGAAGTTGGGTAAGATCGGTTCAGATTTAGATATAGCCCCATATAACTGTCGCTCCCGATTTGACATTTTCCGCTCTAGAAACTCGATTTTCTTTAAATTTGGCGCAGCATCTTATAATCTAACTAGAAACACCTATGCAGAAATTGGGTAAGATCGGTCCAGATTTAGATATAGCCCCCATATAAATGTCGCTCCCGATTTGACTTTTTCCGCTTTAAATGCCACATATTGTGCTCGATTTTCTTTAAATTTCGCACAACATCTTATAATCTAACTAAACAAAACTATGGTGAAAGTGGGTAAGATCGGTTCAGATTTAAATATAGCCCAAATACAAATGTTGCTCCCAAAAGTTTAACCGATTTTGGCCAAACTATACATTTTATTTTTCACCTATTTCGTTCCGGGTTTCAATATATCCTCATACAAATGTCCTTTCCGATATAACATTTTTTGTCAAACACATTCATTTACAGGATACAAAAAACCTTCCCGTTTTCACTTTTTCACCGAATTGAATTGTATTCGGATTGAAAGTGGAGTGTATCATAGAGTCGGCCCCGCCCGACTTTAGCCTTTCCTTACTTGTTTTTTAATTAGAATTTAATCACCCTTATTTGGTGGCGAAATGGTTAGGTAAATTATTATTGAACTCTAGTTCCTGTTCCGATTTCAACCTTCCCTTACTATAGTAAAAGGCTTCTGAATATATGGCTTTTGTGGAGAAGCATACAAAAACTGTCTCATTGTTTTATATAGGCGGGGCTCGCCGCAGCTGGGAACTTTTAACTTCAAATAAATACAATAGGGCTGTTTTTCTATAAGCCGGGGTAACAAAAATGTTAATAAAAAGTTAATTCTTTACTCAAATTAAAAATCATTTTTTACATTTTCGCCAACTGCAGTAAAAGTATTTGTATTAAAACAAATATTCAAAAAATATTTTGTGTTGACTTTTTTGGTAACCATACATAACCTAAGTCCAACATTTTTTCAAAATTTGTTTTCGTACACACATTGATATTGTGATTTTAGTAAGATTATTTTCGAATCTAGGAACGGGAGAGAGGTGTGGGATAATAATCCATTAACTCGTGTCTGAACATTTGCACAGCACCGTTGTATTTTATTAGGAGTCAATGGATTTTTTGTTGGCCAACTTGACGAAGGTTTTGTTAATCAATCAGGTCCCTTCCACTCTAATAAATCCTGCACTATATCATACCATATTTGTTCAAAATCGTGAGCTTTATACACCAAACAGAAAAGTACATATCTTGCCAAATTTCATCCATGTCGTAGAGAAGAGCCAAAGTTTGTGTGATCGCTTCACATGGAATTACTCATACACCAATTTTCAGCGTTCTAGCGAAGGAAAAACAAACAACTTTCCAGCTGTCATGCACATATATCACATGTCATTTCTTTTATATTATTTTAGGAAAAACATTTGGATGTAAAGATAACGAATTCGTCGGAATCAGTCACAAACATTTACATTTACAATGACATGCAAGTTTGATGAACCTAATACTTGGGACAGTTTAATAGATTTACCCCCAAATTTAGCATATCTAGTTGGAGATAACTAACAATTACAGATGTCAAACTTCTCACAATCTGACAGCCGTAACTGACGGCTAGATCTAACATTATGTTAAACGGATAATGTTGACAAATTTAGGATAATTTATGTTATGATTTTTATTTATGTATTTATTGTTAACATTTATTATAGCCATATGTATACATATGTAGGTGCCAGATAGGCAATAAATTTGAAATAATATCTGTGTTCTTCGTGAATTCGCACTATACTTTTAGTGGACCGAAATGGATAAATGGTGCCAGTGACACAACATAAATAATATCAAGTAAGGAAAGGCTAAAGCCTGGCGGTGTCGACTATATGATACCCTCCACTTTCTATATGAATACAATTCAATTCGGGAATTCCTTCAATGGGAAGGATTTTTGTAAGTTTCCTAATCATAGGTTGATATTACATGACCCATTTTATCAAATCGAGAAGAATATTTGTATCGGTGCTATATCCAAACATAGGATGAAGTGACCCACTTTCACAATAGGTTCTTTCAGTTCAAGTAAAACGCGTTATGTTGAATTTTAAGAAATTCGGGGAAAATACGTGGTTTCTGGGTCGGAAAAAATCAAGTCGGGAGCGAAATTTGTATGGGAGCTATATATCAATCTGAACCATTTTCACCATGGCTGTTTCTAGTTGAAATATAAGATATTTTGCAAGATTTGAAGAAAATCTGTAAAAATATGTGGTTTATAGGGTAGAAAAAGTCAAATCGGGAGTGAAATTTGTGTGAGAGCCATATATGTATAAATCTGAACCATTTTCACTGTGGGTATTTCTAGTGGAAATATAAGATATTTTGCCAAATTTGAAGAAGATTTGTTAAAATATGTTGTTTCTAGAGCAGAAAAACTCAAATTGAGAGCGATCTAACACTTTTTCACCACAGGTGTTTCTAGTTGAAATATAAGATGGTTTGCAAGTTTTGGAGAAAACCTGTTAAAATATGTGGTAACTAGAGTGAAAAGAGTCAAACCGAGAATGAAATTCGTATGGGGGATATATCTAAATCTGAACCGATTTTCTTCAAATTAAATAGCGTTCGTCCATATCCCGAAAGACTTCGTTGTGCAAAGTTTCATTTGGTTCTGGCTACAATTACTACTTGTACTCTGATTACAAGAATAGATGGTCGGACGGGCAGACAGACGGACATTGCTAAGTCGATTCAAAAAGTGATTCTAATTCGATCGGTATAATAAACAATGGTTCTATCTCGCTTCTTTTTTTGTGTTACAAACAAATGCACACAGACATAATATTTTCGTGGAGTGTATAAAAAAAGTGAAATTCGAACTTTTCAGGGGGGAAATGTGGAAAAAAGGATAGAATTAGAACCGACTAAATGGCTACAGCTAGAACAAGTAAGGAAAGGCTAAAGTCGGGCGGGGCCGACTCTATGATACACTCCACTTTCTATCCGAATACAATTCAATTCGGTGAAAAAGTGAAAACGGGAAGGTTTTTTGTATCCTGTAAATGAATGTGTTGGACAAAAAATTTTATATCGGAAAGGACATTTGTATGAGGATATATTGAAACCTGGAACGAAATAGGTGAAATAGAAAATGTATAGTTTGGCGAAAATCGGTTAAACTTTTGGGAGCAACATTTGTAGTTGGGCTATATTTAAATCTAATCCGATCTGACTCACTTTCACCATAGTTTTGTTCAGTTAGATATTAAGATGTTGTGCCAAATTTAAAGAAAATCTGATACAATATGTGGTTTCTAGAGCGGAAAAAGTCAAATCGGGAGCGAAATTTGTATGGGGGCTATATCTAAATCTGAACCGATTTAATCCATTTTCAACACAGATGTTTCTAGTAGAATTATAAGGTAATGCAAAGTAATTTGAAGCAAATCAAGGGGTCTATAGAGTGGAAAAAGTCAAATCGGGAGCGAAATTGGTATGGGAGCTATATATAAATCTGAACCTAGTTGAAATATAAGATGTTTTGCCAATTTTAAAGAAAATCTGTTGTAATATGTGGTATCTAGGGTGAAAATAGTCAAATGGGGAGTGAAATTCGTATGGGGGCTATATCTAAATCTGAACCGATTTTCTTCAAATTAAATGGCGTTCGTCCTTGTCTCGAAAAACTTCATTGTGCAAAGTTTCATTTAGTTATGTCTACAATTGCGACCTGTATCGTGATTACAAGAATAGATGGACAGACGGACGGACATTGGGTCTATCTCGTTTCCTTTTGGGTGCACAAAGACATAATACTCTCGTGGAGTGTATAATAATGAAATTCGGCTGTACATTCCTCTTGCTGCAAAATGATAAAATTTTTGAAATATGTACATTTGGTGGGATACGGGGAGAAAGAGGATAAAAATATTACCATTCGAATCGCTGCAGCGAGAATAACGAAAATCATTAAATACTTCGCTCGCAAAGCATAGACTTGAAAACTAAGGCGATATTAGTACTTTTGGGTCAAAATGGACAAAAAAGGATAAAATTGGTACAGACCAAATGGTTGCAGCTATAATCATGAAATTCAGTGTGTACATTCCATCTATATATATATATAAATGAATCTGTGTTTGTATGTTTGTTTGTTTGTTCTTTATAGCAGCCTAAACTACTGAACCGATCTTCTTGAAATTTTCACAGTATGTTCATGCTGAACCGGTGGTGAAAATACGCTATATAATTTTTTGATATTTTCAGTGGGCGTGGCACCTCCCACACAAGTTGGGGATTTATTAGTTTTTTATAAATTAGCATATTCGGAATACTGTTGCAGCTAGAGTCTTGAATTTTTGTGAACGTTCACTAATTGTTAGTCTGCACAGTTGTGTCAAAACGGGGCGATATTGGAAAAGTGGGCGTGGTACCTCCCATACGAAGTTAAAACCTATTATTGAATATTGTCAGTTCTATGACACCTAGAGTGCTGTAATTTTGTGTAACTGAATCTAGCATAAACATGCGTAGTTGTGCCAAAAATGGGCGGTATTGGAAAAGTGAGCGTTGCACCTCCCATACGAAGTTAAAACCTATTATTGAATATTGTCAGTTCTATGACACCTAGAGTGCTGTAATTTTGTGTAAGTGCATCTAGCATTAATGTGAATAGTTGCGCCAAAAATGGGCGGTATTGGAAAAGTGAGCGTTGCACCTCCCATACGAAGTTAAAACCTATTATTGAATATTGTCAGTTCTATGACACCTAGGGTGCTCTAATTTTGTGTAAGTGCATCTAGCATCAATGTGCATAGTTGTGCCAAAAATGGTTTGTATTAGAAAAGTGGGCGTGGCACCTCCCATACGAAGTTAAAATCTTTTATTGAATATTGTCAGTTCTATGACATCTAGAGTGCTGCAATTTTGTGTAAGTGCATCTAGCATCAATGTGCGTAACTCTGCCCAAAAAATAGGCGATATTGGAAAAAGGGCGTGGTACCTTCCATACGAAGTTAAAACCTATTATCGAATATATTCAGTTCAATGACATCTACAATACTTATCTTTTGTGTCAGTGCATCTAGCATAAACCTGCGTAGTTGTGCCAAAAATGGACGGTATTGGGAAAGTGGGCGTGGTAACTCACATACGAAGTTAAAACATATTATCGAGGTAGGTGTCATAGACCTAGAGTGCTGAAATTTTGTGTGAGTTGATCCAGTGTAAATAGTTGTGCAAAGATGGGCGGAAAGTGGGCGTGACCCTTCCCATCTGAAATTAAAACCGGTTTAAGAGTATTTCGACACCGAGATGGGCGGAAAGTGGCCGTGACCCTTCCCATACGAAATTAAAACCAGTTTTTTGTGTATATTCTACATCGATATTCCTATATTGTTGTGTGAATTAATTTAGTTGTAACCTGCTTAGACAATGTACAAATGGACTGGATTTGAAAGATGGCGCATTTTTGATTTGAATTTTGTAAAATTACACGTTTTCTTTGGATTTTCTTAGCACAATAATAAAGAAAGGTTACAAAAAAAGAAATATTCATTCGTCAAAAGCTGACTTAAGTCAAGAAAAAGGAAATTATATTATTTTTTTATACCCTACACCACTTCGTGGTCTAGGGTATTATAAGTTAGTTTCGCGCCAAATGTTTGTAACACCAAGAAATAATCGATCTAGACCCACCTTTAAGTATACCGATCGGCTTAGAATCACCAGCTGAGTCGATTTAACGATGTCTGTCTGTCCGTCCGTCCGTCTGCTGTCCATCTAAGCTTGTTCGCACTCTACAGGTCGCAATTGTTGTCCGATTGTCATGAAACTTGGCAGAATTTTTTTTTTCTGGCCAAGGACCATCGGTATTGAATTTGGAGGAAATCGGTTCAGATTTAGATATAGCCCCCATACAAATGTAGCTCCCGATTTGTCATTTTCCGCTCTAGAAACGACATATTGTACCCGATTTTCTTTAAATTTGGCAGAACATCTTATAATCCAACTAGAAACACATATGCAAAAATTGGGTAAGATCGGTTCAGATTTAGATATAGCCCCCATACAAATGTCGCTCCCTATTTAACTTTTTCCGCTTTAGAAACCACATATTGTACCCGATTTTCTTTAAAATTGGCACATCATCTTATAATCCAACTAGAAACACCTACGCAAAAATTGGGTAAGATCGGTTCAGATTTAGATATAGCCCCCATACAAATGTCGCTCCCGATTTAACATTTTCCGCCCTATAACCGACATATTGAACCCGATTTTCTTTAAATTTAGCAGAACATCTTATAATACAACTAGAAACACGTAAGCAAAAATTGGGTAAGATCGGTTCAGATTTAGATATAGCCCCCATACAAATGTCGCTCCCTATTTAACTTTTTCCGCTTTAGAAACCACATATTGTACCCGATTTTCTTTAAAATTGACACATCATCTTATAATCCAACTAGAAACACCTACGCAAAAATTGGGTAAGATCGGTCCAGATTTAGATATAGCCCCCATACAAATGTCGCTCCCGATTTGACATTTTCCGCCCTATAAAAGACATATTGTACCCGTTTTTCTTTAAAATTGGTACAACATCTTAGAATCCAACTAAAAAACCTATGGTGAAAGTGAGTAAGATCGGTTCAGATTTAGATATGTTTAACCGATTTTGGCCAAATTTTACATATTATATTTCACCCATAAACAGACATGGTGAAAGCGGGTCACATCGCTCCAGGTTTCAATATACCCCCGTACAAATGTCCTTTCCGATTTAACATTTTTTGTCAAACACATACATTTACAGGTTGCAAAAATCCTTCCCGATTTCAATTTTTTACCGAGTTGAATTGCAATGAGAATTGTTTGGGTGATGTCCATATGTCCATACTATGGTATGACTTTGGTTAACTACTGTATAATTTGTATTTGTCTGTCGGACAATTGGATCAATTACCATATTATTTACCATATTCGTTAAGTTTGACTAAACATGAATTTATAGCATATAAATTATATGAATATAATTTGTATGAACTACATAAAATTGCTCCCATGAAATACCTGGGTTTAGTAATCAAAGCGAGGTACATACGCAGGGAGTGGTGTAGGGTATTATATAGTCGGCCCCGCCCGACTTTAGCCTTTCCTTACTTGTTTAGTTTTTGTGTTGTTTTATTAGTGAACAATTTGATTGACTTTGTATGTGTTTTGAATGTAGTACTTTCGAATTCCTATTAGGTAAGTTATTCTTACGTAGAAAGTTTTTTGTTTTGGTTTGGTGAACAATTTTATTGATTTTCTATGTGTTTTGAATGTAATGTAATTTCATCTTTCTAATGATGTTTATACACTCCACGAGAGTATTATGTCTTTGTGCATTTGTTTGTAACACCCAAAAGGAAACGAGATAGACCCATTGTTAAATATACCGATCGTCTTAGAATCACTTTCTGAGTCGATTTGGCAATGTCCGTCTCTTTGTCTGTCCGTCCGTCCGTCCATCTATTCTTGTAATCACGATACAGGTCGCAATTGTAGACAGAGCCAAATGAATCTTTGCACAACGATGTTTTTCGGGATAAGGACGAACGCTATTTAATTTGAAGAAAATCGGTTCAGATTTAGATATAGTCCCCATACGAATTTCACTCCCGATTTGACTCTTTTCACTCTAGATACCACATATTACGACAGATTTTCTTTAAAATTGGCAAAACATCTTATATTGTAACTAGAAACACCTGTGGTAAAAATGTGTTAGATCGGTTCAGATTTATATATAGCTCCCATACAAATTTCTCTCCCGATTTGACTTTTTCCGCTCTAGAGACCACATAATGTATCAGATTGTCTTCAGATTTGGTAAAACATCTTATATTTCCACTAGAAACACCCATGGTGAATATCGGTCAGATCGGTTCAGATTTATATATAGCTCCCATACAAATTTCGCTCCCGATTTGACTTTTTCCGCTCTAGAAACCACATATTGTATCAGATTGTCTTCAGACTTGGCAAAACATCTTATATTTAAACTAAGAACATCTATGGTGAAAATCGGTTCAGATTTAGATATAGCCCCCATACAAATGTCGTTCCCGATTTGACATTTTCCTCTGTAGAAACCACATATTGTACTCGATTTTCTTTAAATTTGGCACAACATCTTATATTCTTACTAGAAACACCTATGCAGAAATTGGGTAAGATCGGTTCAGATTTCGATATAGCCCCCATATAAATGTCGCTCCCGATTTGACTTTTGCCGCTTTAAAAGCCACATATTGTGCTCGATTGTCTTTAAATTTCGCACAACATCTTATCATCTAACTAAACAAAACTATGGTGAAAGTGGGTAAGATCGGTTCAGATTTAAATATAGCCCAAATTCAAATGTTGCTCCCATAAGTTTAACCGATTTTGGCCAAACTATACATTTTATATTTCACCTATTTCGTTCCAGGTTTCAATATATCCTCATACAAATGTCCTTTCCGATATAAAATTTTTTGACAAACACATACATTTACAGGATACAAAAAACCTTCCCGTTTTCACTTTTTCACCGAATTGAATTGTATTCGGGTTGAAAGTGGAGTGTATCATAGAATCGGCCCCGCCCGACTTTAGCCTTTTCTTACTGGTTTTTGTTTAGGTAATGGAAAGGAGGAGAATCACACTTAACAAAAAATCAATTTGATTTTGACATTTTTTTAATTATTCGCCGTAAACTAACGTTCTCCATGAAACATACCAATTTCTTTAGTATCTCAGGGAAGAACCTTGATTATAATTGGTACATATATTACCGATCAGGACAAAAATTTTTTTGAAAGCAGATTTTAATTTTACCGTTTGTTTTTTTTTTTTGCCTGGCGAGGCGGGGTTCAGCTAGTCTATTATATAGACGGGCAATATAAAGGAATTTTCGGGAAATTGTTTTTTTAGAGATGATGGCGCAAACGGCTGCAGTGAGAATCGCCAAATCAGGTGTTTACATTACACTGCGAACGTAAAAGTTAATGGATTTTCGTAAATCGTACTTTTTAAAATAAGAATGGGACCAATAGGGCGTACCTCAAAAAAAAAGTTCGCCGTACACCTTCGAATATGAAGTATTATTGAAAGGTAGTTTCAAAAAAAAAAATTTTATTTTTTTATGCCGAACGTAGGGGTCGCGCTTTTACATTTTTCTATATAACTTGTATTTATAAACGGATTTTAAAGTGTGATGTTTTGTCTCGACGAGGCCGATTTTTTTGTCTTTGAAGTCATTGAGCTCAAGCACCCCCTTCTGGTACTTACCCATCATTTCTCAGTTGCTACTACCCTAATGTACCACTCTAATAATCGAAAATTAAAGCTCGCATAAAATCATGAATCATGTTTGAGCTCAATGACTTCAAAGACAAAAAAATCGGACAAAAACATCGATGTATCACACTTTAAAATCCGTTTATAAATGCAGAAGTTATATAGAAAAATGTAAAAGCGCGACCCCTACGTTCGGCATAAAAAAATAAAAAAATTTTTTTGAAACTACCTTTCAATAATACCTCATATTCGAAGGTGTACGGCGAACTTTTTTTTTTTACTTGTAACCTGGTACGCTCTAGGGACCAACCAATCGGCTGTAGCTGGAACGAAATACGATATTCCTCCTCCTGTGACTGTGGGGAAGGATGAAATTGAAAAACTATCCTCCCTAACAACGACGAATCTCAGCTGCTCTGGGATCAACGCACTTTAAAAGATTTAAATGCAGGGAAACACCACAAGGAGTGTTTAGTCCCCACTGCTCTGGAATCTTGCCACGAATAGCATCCTGCTTGCGTTGGATAATCTCAGAGTTAAGGTTGTAGGGTATGCAGATGTTGTGGCAATATAAGTTAGTGGTAAGTTCTCAAGTACGCTCAGGGATATCCTTCAGAGAGCGAGATGGGCAAATGAAAACTGACG
Source organism: Polietes domitor (assembly GCA_947397865.1). Classification (NCBI taxonomy): domain Eukaryota; kingdom Metazoa; phylum Arthropoda; class Insecta; order Diptera; family Muscidae; genus Polietes; species Polietes domitor. Next base: position 91,998,875 of record OX377621.1, on the reverse strand, counting down.
GAAGTAAATCCATCAAAAACAGAGATGGTACCCCATATCTTTAGGGGGCGTACTATTTCCATTTTCCGGCTGTGCAAGGTATCTTGGTGTATTGTTGGACAGAAAATTGAAATTCAAGCGCAATATCCTCGAAAGAGCAAGGAAAGCTACCATAGCACTATACGCCCGTAAGCAGGTAATAGGCCGGGCAGTGCGTCTTAAACCTCGTATTGTACACTGGTTGTATACTACGGTTGTCAGACCAATTATGTTGTACGGAGTTATTGTCTGGTGGAGGGCTCTGGAAAAGCCCACTTATTGCGGAATTTTAAACAAAGTCCAAGGAATGGCCTGTCTGTGCATCACTGGTGCACTGAGAACAACACCATCGGATGATTTAACTGTCTTGCTACATTTGCTGCCTCTGGACATCTTAAGTAGAGAGTCTGCTGCAACCACGACAGTACGTCTGAGGGAACTATCACAGTGGTCAGGAAGTGACTGCGGGCATAGTGTAATCCTGTCTAGGATGCCTGAAATTGCAAGCTTACACGACTAGGGACAACCTTACAAATACCAGCGTCACTGGAATCTGTTGGCATGACGCTAGCATCTTGTAAACTCATTCTGCGGCATAGGTCTCTTGTGACAACTAATAATATGTGAGCTTCACTCTGCAACTATACACGTTCCAGGAACATTTGTCCCAAGTTAAACCTAAAACGGTCCCAAGATCTGTTATCGTTGTCAAAAAGGCACGCCTCGCTGATCGTGTCAATCATAATAGGTCACTGTCTGTTTGGCAGACACGCAGAGAAACTGAATGTTGTGACCGATGATATGTGCAGAAGGTGTGAGGATGAAGAGGAGTAGGTATCCGTAAAACATCTCCGATGTGTTTGTCCAAGGCTTGCCAGAGTAAGATTGGACACACTAGGCTCCTGTTCTTTTATGGAAATAGCTAATTTGACAGATGTCATCATTAGACATCTTATGACCTTCTTAAGACAATCGAAGTGGATATATCCATGATCAGTCCCTGTGATATCACAAGTGGGTCTGGCAACAGACTGCCACACAAACCTAAAATAACCTAATCTATACTATAGATAAACAGATTCAAAAAGTGATCCTAAGTCGATCGGTATACTAAGCAATGGTTCCATCTCGCTTTCTTTTTGGTGTTACAAACAAATGCATAAAGGCATTGTTTGTAACAATTGTAATTTTCCTAACACGTTACTTCATTTCGACGTGAAGTCGACGGCCTTTAATCTGCCGTTATTACTGTGGAATGCACTCCATGGTGAATGTTAAAGCGATAACGGAGTGTGTGATATGATTAAATGAACAAGGCAGAGAGAGATATGCGATCAATGCGACCACTAAACCTACAATGAAATCGCTTACCATATTGAAATGTAAATGTGAATATGTAATTTCTGCCAGGACGGTGTATGATCGAAGATAACTAGAAAGCTGGTGAACTGCCAAGAAGTGGATCAAACCTAGAATCGCTCAACATGGAACGTGTTATATCTTTCCGACGAAAATTGAACTGAGAAAATAACTGCAGTCCATAAGCTGACCTGGGACTCATACAAGGTAGGCGGTACGACCAATGCTGGCGTGATAAGAGTGAAATCAGACGTCTGTTGAGGTAAAAATGAATTCAGCAGCGCGATGGGACTTCTCACGGGACGCTCACTCCTGAGAGCGTATATGCACCGTATCCTAGCAAAAACAAGTAAAAACGGAACGGCCGGGCCGAACTTTATATACCCTCCACCATGGATTGCATTCCACAGAGGTTGTCGGCTTTCGTAGAAGTGCAGTAATATTACAGGAAAATATAAATTTTTTAATATAGCCAAACCAAAACAAATACAAATATTGAAAAAATAATTTTATAAATAAATATAATTTTTTATTATTTCAAACCATAATTTATTTCAAATCAAAAAATATTCTTATATTTATATTTTCAAAAAGCTTAAATACCATAAATATTGGTAGATAGTGGGTGCTACAGTTTGTTGTATTTCCATTCTATTTTAATTCCAAAAGTATTACCCTCTTGACGTTTCTACGCAATTAGAATTTCATCATTCTAGCTGTAGTCGTTTAGTTGGTACTATTTTTATCCCTCTGTACCATTGTATCCCTTGAAAGTAAAAATTTCCAAAAATCCGTTTATTTTCCGTGTCTACGCAGTCAGAGGAATGTATACTCCGAATTGCATGACTCTAGCTGCTGTCATTTTATCGGTACTATTTTTATCCCCTTTTTTCATTTTAACCCCCAAAAATACGAATTTCGAAAAATCTGTTTATTTTAAGTATCTACGCAATCAGAGGAATTTATACAACGAATTTCATTATTCCAGGTGTAGCCGTTTGGTTGGTACCATTTTTATCCCTCCGTACCCATTGTATCCCTTGAAAGTACGAATTTCGAAAAAAACTTTCTATTTTTCTTGTCTTCGTAGTCAAAGGAATGTATACTCCGATTTTCATGACTCTAGCTGCGATCATTTGGTTGGTACTATTTTTATCCCCTTTCTCTATTTTGGCCCCAAAAAGTACGAATTTCGAAAAATCAGTTTATTTTCCGTGTCTACACAGTCAGAGGAATGTATACTCCGAATTGCATGACTGTATCTGCGGTCATTTTATTGGTACTATTTTTATCCCCTTTTTCATTTTAACCCCAAAAAATACGAATTTCGAAAAATCAGTTTATTTTAAGTGTCTACGCAGTCAGAGGAATGTATACACCGAATTTCATTATTCCAGGTGTAGCCGTTTGGTTGGTACCATTTTTATCCCTCCGTACCCATTGTATCCCTTGAAAGTACGAATTTGGAAAAAACTTTCTATTTTTCTTGTCTTCGTAGTCAAAGGAATGTATACTCCGATTTTCATGACTCTAGCTGCGGTTATTTGGTTGGTACTATTTTCATCCCCTTTTTCTAGTTTGGACCCAAAAAGTACGAATTTCGAAAAATCAGTTTATTTTCCGTGTCTACACAGTCAGAGGAATGTATACTCCGAATTTCGTGACTCGGTCATTTGATTGGTACTATTTTTATCCCTTTTTTTCATTTCAACCCCAAAAGTACGAATTTTGAAAAATCCGTGTGAACAAAGTTGAGCAGGACTTTGTGTATAATGTGGGAAAGGCGTGTAGTTTTCCGAGCGCAGAAAACTAATTACAAATACTTACAAATGTTTGAAGTCTTTGATTGCCTTTGCTAGAGATAAAAAGAGATTTTTATAGAGTAGAATATAAATTTTATACTTTATTTTTGAGTTGTGGTTCCTTCGGCTGACGTGAATAAAAGAGGCCGATATTTGTTTTATTTAATAAAAGAAACCTCGGTTTGTGTACAACAATGGAAGCAGAGCGAATTTAAACTTAAAAATAATGCCAAATTTACACAAATATCAGGGTTTGGAAAACCTCATTACAAATTAGTACATAAACTAAAATATGGTTAAACTAGGTTTAACATACTGCCCCCCTTGGCCAGTAAGGCCAATATGATGATTTGAGGGGGATGATTGGTAATGCTTCTCGAAATTTGGTCATGTACTTTTTCCTTGCTGCTGCTTTGTAGAAAATAGATTTGATGAGTTGGCGGCAAAGGTGTATGGTAAAGCTCTGTGAAATTGTGTTTGTTTGCTGGTTACATGTAATGGGATCGATCAGTTTTCCTAGGCGAGTTTTGACAATCATTATAATCATGTGGTTGATCGGTACATGTGGCTGGTGATGACTTCATTGGATTGGATGATGGATGCTTGGCGATGAACGATGTATGATCACCCATATCATATTGGTAAAGCGGCATGGGTAGGGGTTGAACCATTAACCTTACGATTGTGAAACTCGTATTCTTCCACCGTGCTACTGCCAGGCATGTTTGCGGTTGTTTAGTTGGTGATGATGTTGCTGTTGATAAGAGAAAAGGGAGACGGAGATTTAAATGAAAAGAGCGAGATCAATATAATTCGTCACTTTGAAGTTATTTGAGAGCAATAACTTCCTTGAAAGGTGCGTAGTTGTCAGAGAATAGACGTCTACCTACAGGTACTTACGAATGGCAGTGCATTCAGAGCACCCGATTACCTTTTCCTGTGTGAGAATAAGTGTAGATGAACCCAATTATCCATTTTAAAGATATATGAAGGCAATAACTTCATTGAAAGGCGCGTATCTGTCAGAGAGCAGACATCTACTACAAGTACTTACGATTGACAAGGCATTCAGAGTACTCGTTTACCTTTCCTGAGGGAAGCTTCTCCGTGCGGTTGCCCTAACAGGCTATAGGCTGTAAGCGTAGGCAATTAAGTATATAAATTGATGCAACTTTTAGCAGCAATTGACTTCGGGGGAGGCGGAGAAAACCATTACATATTTTCCAACTTTGCTGTAGAAGGAAAGTAAATTAAATAATATGTTATGTAAAACAATAAATGAAATAAGGGAAAACTTTGAAATTTGTTTTCGCCTTGAGTAGGGATTGAACCGGGGATCATCGGATTCAGCGGCATACACACATCCACCATGCTGTTGCGGAGTAGTGTTTTGGGATGTTTTTTGTGAGACTTATGTTTGCCCTGGGTGGGAATTGAACCAGGAACACGAAAACGGGAGGCACACGCACTGCTACTGTGTTAAGACGAGTCACTGTAGTCTTGCGGCCTTTAAAAAGTATTTGCATTTGCCCAGGGTTGGGGTAGAACCTGGAGCCTTCTGATTGCGGGACGATCACACTGCTATTGTGCTAGAACTGGTTGTTGTACTTTTGTGGCTTATACACAACTTAATTGGTTTGTACTGAGCGGGGATTGAACCAAGGAACTTCAGAACGGGAGGCGCACGCACTGCCACTGTACTATGGTGGTCTTTTAAAAAAATAATTCTGCGTTGGACGGGAGTTGAACCTGGAACCTTTTCATTGTCAGTCCAATGCACTTCCACTGAACCACAGAAGCTTGATGCGTTTCGTTGATATTGCGTTGTTGTACCGCACCCACACATTATTTTTATTTTTATTCGTACATGTTTACATGCGAAGGTGATGTTCTATTATTAGATTTATGCAATATTGCATAGAGGCAAGCTTGAAATTGAGCGAAGCATAAGATATAAAAAATATATTTCCCGTGCGCAAGATTAGAACCAGGGATCGTTAGTTAGAGAACCGTACGTGCTACCTTTAAGCTAAAGCAACTCTTAGAATTTCACCGTCTTATTTGATGATCGCATTGACAATGAGGGTGGAGAATGTGTGAATATGAAATAATTGCACTTTGACCAAACTGTGCTAAAAATAGAGATGAAAATTAAAATGGGAGAAATATTGACATGTGTAACACGTAATTATTAAAAGAAAATAATTCGTTTGTTGCAGTTTCACTGTCGGGGAATAATATGTCACACTTTACACTTTCCGGATGTTTGAGACTATGGATTTTATATTAAAATCACTTGTGTAAACATATGTATGTATGGTAGTATCGGCAGGACAAGACAAATTGTTGCAAATTTTGGTGTTTCATGCGGTTTTCACGGGTTTTTTGTTTCAATTTGTTGCAATTTTTAGCATATTTCATACTAAACCGAATTATGTATGATAACCACAGATTGAGTATTCACAATTTTCATAGGGAATTTATTGTAGACACTTTATCGTTTCAGCACGTATTTCGAACACTTTTTCACTTTTTAGTGGTAAACAGCACAAAGTGGGAGGGGGAAGCATATGTTGCTTCAGCTGATGATTGTGGATGATGCGTTGAATTTGCCTTGTTGTTTAGACAACAGAGATGTTGGTTAGTGAGTGGACTGTATGGATGTTGAGTTTTGTGCAAATTTATCCACGCCAGAGGAATAATTTTGAGAATTCCACACTGCTGATTCAAAGGAGGTTCGCAAGGACCATGAACAAAGTTGAGCAGGACTTTGTGTATAATGTGGGAAAGGCGTGTAGTTTTCCGAGCGCAGAAAACTAATTACAAATACTTACAAATGTTTGAAGTCTTTGATTGCCTTTGCTAGAGATAAAAAGAGATTTTTATAGAGTAGAATATAAATTTTATACTTTATTTTTGAGTTGTGGTTCCTTCGGCTGACGTGAATAAAAGAGGCCGATATTTGTTTTATTTAATAAAAGAAACCTCGGTTTGTGTACAACAATGGAAGCAGAGCGAATTTAAACTTAAAAATAATGCCAAATTTACACAAATATCAGGGTTTGGAAAACCTCATTACAAATTAGTACATAAACTAAAATATGGTTAAACTAGGTTTAACACCGTGTATTTTACTTGTCTATGCAATCAGAAGAATGTATACACTGAATTTCAATTTGGTTGGTACCATTTGTATCCCTCTATTCCCATTTTACCCCTTAAAAGTACGAATTTGGAAAACATACTTTTATATTATGTATCTACTCAATTAGAGGAATGTACACACCGAATTTCGTGTTTCTAGCTGTTGTTTAATATGTACCATTTTTATCCCTTTTTGCCCCATTTCACCCCCTACAAATAAGAATCACTTTATGGTGCACGTTTTTGCTATAAGGGGAATGCGCATACCAAATATCAAGCAAATATAAACAGACATATTCAAAAAACATGCTTAAATACGCTAAAATATTCGGGATTATTATGGGAATTTTTAGGCCTTGTGAGGGAAAAATTTTTCTCTTTGGGCCGATTTCGCCCCGTTTCAATCCCAACCGATCTACGACTATAAGACGCATTTATGGAAAATTTGAACATTGTTGCTCCTTTCGTGCTTCCAACAGACGGACATGGCTAGATCGTCTTAGAATTTTATGACGATATATATTTTATAGGGTCTCAGGTCGATATTTCAAGGTGTTACAAACGGAATGACAAAGTTAGTATACCCCCATCCTGGAGGTGGAGGGTATAAAAATTGAAAGTACTTCCCTAGGAACACATTTTAAGCACATCTCAAAATCGCAATGTGCATTTTCTCGATTTTGAGGGAGATCCTTTAAAAAAAACTTCCAAAAAAGTCCATTTTACGAATAGCTTATAGCACAGAAGGTCTCCGATTCGAACCGTGACTCGGAAAAAAAACTTATTTTCTAACTTTTATAAATGAACAAATTTTAATTTTGTAATTTAAATTTTTTTTGTAATTTTATTTAATTTTTTATTAATTGAATTGTCCGACAATCCATATTGCACTTGAACCGGATGATATACATCTGAAACTATATGAAATGAAATGAAATGGAGTTAATTTGGGCTTTTAGTTTTTCATTTCCTCATCCTGTTGCCCAAACATCCAAAGCATACAATATTTCAATAAAAAACTTTTAATAAATGTGAATGTGTGCTAAAAATACAGCCTTTAATTTTAATTTGACACTTTAATTTTAATTTGACACTAATTCCGTTATCATAGGATGAGAAAAGTATATAAAAAATAGTTTAAAACATTTTATCCTTGGAACTTTGTAGTCCTGTGAAGAGGCAATTTAAATCAGTGCCTTAAGGCACTACTTGATGTTCTTGTGAATGAGGGTGGCTATGTAACCCGTAAATTTATATGAATTTGAAAATTGTTCAGAAATTGCAGTATCTAGGACAAAGAATGCAGTTCGGTCGCACTTGAGGCATAAAATTTATTTTTTATTTTCCTTTTTGTTCTTGCTGTGGATACACCACCATAAAAATTTAAATAAATAAATAAATTTTTAAATTTAGCGCAAGGCCTCCGATGAAATATTACTATTGAATGATTCACACATGTTGTTTTCCTTATGCCTTGGCGATAAACTTCTCACTGAATAACCTTCATAAAACCGTGTTGGCATTCTATTGCTTCTTAAACTACAAATATTACAAATTCCAATTTGTTCCACTTAAAGTGTTTATGGAACATGAACATTTCATAGATATTATCCAATCTTTTGCAATTTTAATATGGGTTGGAACTGATATCGTTATGGGACTTCATATTAATCCAGCATAATGTGTGTTTTCACAAATGAATCGAGTGATTGCTTCAGTATTTCAAAGTATCGACATTTACGGCGAAATCAAATAATTTTTTGTATATGGTAATATAAAGGACGTGGATAACACTTCCATATGGAAGTACTTCCGTAGAAAGCACATTTTTATCGCATCTCAAAATCCAAATGCACAGTTTTCCCGCTTTTGAGGAATTTCTTTTAAACAACTTCCGAAAAAGTCGGAAATATGTTAATATCCCGTAACATTTTAAGAAGAGCATTTTCATAAGTGAATGGGAACGAATATTTAGTATGGGGTCACACAGGTAAGGTGGCCGCTATGCACTCAGAAGGTATCGGGTTTGAATCGTTTTTTATACCTTCCACGAGAGTATTATGTCTTTGTGCATTTGTTTGTAACACCTAAATGGAAGACATAGATAGACCCATTGTTAATTATACCTATCGACTTAAATCACTTTTTGAATCGATTTAGCAATGTCCGTCTGTCTGTCCGTCCATCTATTTTTGTAATCACGATACAGGTCGCAATTGTAGACAGAACCAAATGAAAATTTGCGGGATATGAACGAACGCTATTTAATTTGAAGAAAATCAGTTCAGATTTAGATATAGCCCCCACACGAATTTCACTCCCGATTTGACTCTTTTCACTCTAGATACCACATATTTTAACAGATTTTCTTCAAAATTGGCAAAACATCTTATAATTCAACTAGAAACACCTTTGGGAAAAATTGGTCAGATCGGTTCTGATTTATATATAGCCCCCATACAAATTTCTCTCCCAATTTGACTTTTTCCACTCTAGAAACCATATATTTTATCAACTTGTTTTCATATTTGACAAAACATCTTATATTTAAACTAGGAACACCTGCGGTTAAAATATATCAGATCGGTTCAGATTTATATATAGCTCCCATTCAAATTTCGCTGTCGATATGACTTTTTCTGCTTTAGATACCACAGATTTTCTTCAAAATTGGCAAAATATTTTATGTTTCCACTAGAAATACCTGTGGTGAAAATGGGTCAGATCGGTTCAGATTTATATATAGCTCCAATACAAATTTGGCTCCCAATATCACCTTTTCCGTTCTAGAAACCACATATTTTATCAGATTGCTTTCAAAATTGGAAAAACATATTATATTTCATCTAGAAACACCTGTGGTGAAAATGTGTTAGATCGGTTCAGATTTATATATAGCTCCCATACAAATTTCGCTCCCAAATCGACTTTTTCCTCTCTAGAAACCACATATTTTATCAGATGTTCTTTAAATTTGGCAAAATATCTTATGCTTCAACTAGAAACACCCATGGTGAAAATGAATCAGATCGGTTCAGATTTATATATAGCTCCCATACAAATTTTGCTCCCGATTTGACTTTTTCCGCTCTAGAAACCACATATTTTAACAGATGTTCTTCAAATTTGCAAAATATCTTATGATTCAACTAGAAACACCCATGGCGAAAATGAGTCAGATCGGTTAAGATTTATATATAGCTCCCATAGAAATTTCGCTTCCGGCTTGACTTTTTCAGCCCCAGAAACCACGTGTTTTCAGAGAATTTCTTTAAATTGAGCATAACACGTTATACTTGAATTGGAAGAACCTATTGTGTAAGTGGGTCACATCATACCATGTTTGGATATAGCCCCGATACAAATATTCTTCTCGATTTGACAAATTGGGTCAGGTCATATTAGCCTATGATTAGGAAGCATATAAGAATCCTTCCCGTTTTCAATTTTTTACCGAATTTAATTGTATTCGGATAGAAAGTAGAGTGTATCATATAGTCGCACGACTTTAGCCTTTCTTTACTTGTTTTTATTATTTTTATAAATAAACAAGGTTTAATTGGAAATGGAAACTAGTGAAAAAGTGGTTCCATTGCAACACTTTAAACTAACTTTTAAGTCTTTTAAAATAAAGGACATCCCTCCTATGGCAACTCCATGTTAAATTTATTGGTGAACGCCTTGTGGGGAGGTTTTCTGGCGTATATATAAATCATATGAAAGTTTGCAAAAAACGGCTGATGACAACACAAGCCAAGTAAACCCACCAACTAATCAGTCTCATCAGTATCTCATTCGTTAGGTGAAAAGAATTGCTTAAACATATTTCAAATTTTATTCTCATACATTGGCTTCGTAGCAATTGAGATTGTTGCAGATTTAAAGCAGACTTCGTCCATCAAACGAATTGAATACTCTTTACAAAGTTTTGCATAATCTAAAGCAAAATAGTTTATTTGAAATATTAAATAAAATATTATTATTATTAGTTTCATTGAACTTATTTTAAGTTCATTTCGAGGTAAACTTAATTAAAACTTTCCTTCATTTGAGTTCATTTTGTAAAATGTGCAATGATTTGAGAAATTTAAATTAACTAAGAATCAAGTTCAAAATTTTGTCATAGTTGTTGTAATAATAAAGGGTGTCCCAATATCCACACAAGATTTACTTTCTTTTACCAAATTGTATCTGTTTCTAAAAGTAAACAAAAGTCCGTTGACTATAGTCAACTGATTTTTCTTTCTGAAAATATACTTCAAATAAAACAAGTAAGAAAGTTTTAGTCGGCTAAACCGATTTATATATACCCTCATTCTATGAGAACATCTGTATGGAATTTGTAAGACACTTTTACTTAAGATGGGATTTTTATAAATATCGAAATAAAACAATGTTAAATATAGGATGTCATAATAGTATACAATATATAAAGGATTAAACTTTAAGGATAGGGATAATTGTGTGGGAGGTATAATAAATATTTTATATGTTTAAAGTGATTATAAATACATTTTCTAATATAATATTACAACTGCTTTCGGCTACCCCTATCGAAGATACAAAAGTATAATTTTCACCAAAGCTTTTGCCAATTTGTGTGAGAGGTGCCAGAAAAGGTGTGGCAATATCTCCATATATATAAAACCATTGCCAAGGATCAAATTTCACAGTGTTCAGTGTTCATAGAAGTTATAAAAGTTTTAATTTTTCGTAGGTTAGGGTGATCCATATTAGGTACAGCCGAAGTGATTAAAAACACTTTATCAAATATCAGAATATAACTGAATACGAATACCCGTGTGGAGGTTACATTGGTTTTAATTTTACATAAGAATATAATGGTCGTTCTGGTGTGGGAGGTACCTGAAGGGACGTGTCAATTTCGCTCATCTACAAACTAAATTTGGGAAAAATATTAGCATGTGTAAAGTTTGAATGAATTCCTTTCTACAGTTATCGTGTCCAATAGCCAACCAGACAGACTAGCGTAAAGGTGAACGGACATGTCTCAAGCAGCTTAAAAATCTAAAAGCAGATTTGAAATACTTAAGGTCTTAAGTTTCTCCTTCAATGAGACTTTTAATTGTTTTAAAATCAAAAATAGCCTCAATTTAAAAATGCAAAACTTTTCCAAGAAAAAGTGAAGCCTCACGCCAAATGTACGTGTTGTTGTGGTCCATACAGCATTCTGAGGCAATTTTTAATTTTTACATTCGGGCCATTTTTCACTGGTGTCACAGTTTGCAGAGCCAGTTTGTCCAATTTTTCAGAAGTAATAGACTCTTGGCTTATTGGTCGAATTTTTGGAACTTTTTCGTATTCAATGGCTACATTTTGCAAAAATTAAATTTGATTTATGCAAAATATAGAAGCAGAAGGTCTTGAGCCAGGACAATATCCCAGTTCAAATCAAATGCCTTTCTAATGGTGGACAGGTAAAGAAATTGGCGCAACAACACTTTTTACAAATATGTACAAGAAATATTAGGGGTGGGATAGTACACGACTTTTCGATTTCGGTAGTAGTAGACCCTAGAGGAGAGAAGGTTAAGTCTGAGCACATTAATTTTCCCTCCTCCATATTTTCCTCAAACATACCTACCCCAATCACTACTCCTTAAGTGAAAAGTTGATAAACTTCCTATAATATAGAAAAAATTGTATAAAATTTGCTCCCACTCTAGGGGAGTCAAATGTACTAGATGTTATGGCACAACACATTGTTATAGTCATCTATTAATGCAACGGTTCTTTCGGCAGCATCGTTGGGGAGAGAAAATTAATAGAGGTCGGTCTTACTTTTTATGTATTTTTACTATTTTTACTCCTATTCCTACACTACTATTTTTACTCCTGAGCGCCTACTTGCACCGGCCAACTATCAAGAATTTTTTTCCGATCCCAATCACCATTAATCATAATAACTATATTTCGAAGCACACTGTACAAATCGGTCCAGTTTCTACGTATTTATTTTTCCTCATTATATATGTACATTATTAACAAAAAACAAGTAAGGAAATTGTAAAGTCGGGCGGGTCCGACTATATGATACACTCCACTTTCTATCCGAATACAATTCAATTCGGTAAAAAAGTGAAATCTGGAAAGATTTTTGTACACTCCACGAGAGTATTATGTCTTTGAGCATTTGTTTGTAACACCCAAAAGGAAGCGAGCCATTGTTAATTATACCGATCGACTTAGAATCGCTTTTTGAATCGATTTGGCAATGTCCGTCTGTCTGTCCTTGTGTCTGTCCATCTATTGTTGTAATCAAATTACAGGTAGCAATTATAGTCCAATCTTAATAAAAATTGGCACAAATAAGTTTTGTGGATCAAGGACGAACGCTATTTAATTTGAGGCAGATTTAGATATAGCCACCATACAATAGTCGCTCCCGATTTGACATTTTCCGTTGTAGAAACCACATATTGAATCCGATAATCTTCAAATTTGGCAAAACATCTTATAATCGAACTATAAACACCTATGCAGAAAGTGGGTAAGATCGGTTCAGATTTAGATATAGCCCCCATACAAATGTTGGTCCCGATTTAGCATTTTCCACTCTAGAAACCACATATTGTACCTGATTTTCTTTAAATTTGGCACCAACTAGAAACACCTGTGGCTAAAGTGGGCTAGATCGGTTCAGATTTAGATACAGCCCCCATACAAAAGTCGCTCCCGATTTGACAATTACCGCTCTAGAAACCACATATTGTACCCGATTTTCTTTAAATTTCGCACAACGTCTTATAATCCAACTAGAAGCACCTGTGGCTAAAGTGGGAAAGATCAGTTCAGATTTAGATATAGCCCACATACAAAAATCGCTCCCAAATGTTTAGCCGATTTTGGCCAAACTATACATATCATCTATTTCTTTCCAAGTTTCAATATACCCCCTTACTAATGTCCTTTCCGATTTAAAATTTTTTGTCAAACAAACACATTTACAGATTACAAAAATTCTTTCCTTGTTCACTCTATTACCGAATTGAATTGTATTCGGATAGAAAGTGGAGTGTATCATATAGTCGGCCACGCCCGACTTTAGCCTTTCCTTACTTGTTGTATCCCGTAAATGTATGTGTTTAACAAAAAATGTTAAATCGGAAAGGAAATTTGTATGGGGATATATATTCAAACCTGTAACGAAATAGGTGAAATATATATTAGAACAAGTAAGGAAAGGCTAAAGTCGGGCTCGGCCGACTATACGATACACTCCACTTTCTATCCGAAAACAATTCAACTCGATAAAAAAGTGAAAACGGAAAGAATTTTTGTATGTTTCCTAATATAGTGACTAACTTTCACAATAAGTTCATTCAGTTCAAATATAACGTGTTAAGCTCATTTTGTGAAAATTCGTGCTTTCTGGTGCGGAAAAAGTCTATCCGAAATTTGTATGGGAATTTTTTGGGCCGAATTTTGTATGGAAGCTATATGTAAATCTGAACCGATGACCCATTTTATAGAGTGGAAAAAGTGAAATCGGGAGTGAAATTTGTGTGGGAGCTATATATAAATCTGAACCGATCGGACCCATTTGCGCCATGGCTGTACATAGAACAAATATAAGATATTTGATGAGGATCTGTTAAAATATGTGGCTTTTAGAGCAGAAAAAGTCAAATCGGGAACGAAATTTTAATGGGAGCTATATATAAATCTGATCTGAACTATTTTCACCATAGGTGTTCCTAGTTTAAATATAAGATGTTTTGCCAAATCTGAAAATAATCTCATACTGGGGGCTATATCTAAATCTGAACCGATTCAATCCACTTTCAACACAGATGTTTCTAGTAGAATTATAAGGTAATGCAAGGTAATTTGAAGCAAATCAAGTGAAATAGGTGGTCTCTAGAGCGGAAAAAGTCAAATCGGGAGCGAAATTTGTATGGGAGCTATATATAAATCTGAACCGATCTCACCTATTTTCACCATAGGTTTTCCTAGTTGAAATATAAGATGTTTTGCCAATTTTAAAGAAAATCTGTTGTAATAAGTGGTATATTGAGTGAAAAGAGTCAAATCGGGAGTAAAATTCGTATGGGGGCTATATCTAAATCTGAACCGATTATGTTCAAATTAAATAGCGTTCATCGTTGTACCGAAAAACTTCGTTGTGCAAAGTTTCATTCGATTCTGTGTACAATTTCGACCTGTATCGTGATTAAAAGAATAGATGGACGGACGGACGGACGGACATTGATAAATCGACTCAAAAAGTAAGACGATCGGTATAATTAACAATGGGTCTATCTCATTTCCTTTTTGGGTGTTTCAAACAAATGCACAAAGACATAATACTCTCGTGGAGTGTATACGGTTAAACATTTGGGAGCAACATTTGTATTTGGGCTATATCTAAATCTGAACCGATCTTACCCACTTTAACTAAAGGTGCTTTTAGTTGGATTATAAGATGTTGTGGCAATTCTAAAGAAAATCGAGTACAATATGTGGTTTATAGAGCGGAAAATGGCAAATCGGGAGCGACATTTGTATGGGGGCTATATCTAAATCTAAACCGATCTTACCCATTTTCTGCATAGGTGTTTCTAGTTAGATTATAAGATGTTGTGCCAAAGTTAAAGAAAATCGGGTGCACTATGTGGTTTCTAGAGTGGCAAAAATCAAATCGGGAGCGAAATTTGTATCGGGGCTATATCTAACTCTGAACCGATCTTATCCACTTTCTGCATAGATTTTTCTGTTCCGATTATAAGATGTTGTGCAAAATTTAAAGAAAATCGGGATCAATATGTGGTTTCTAGAGCGGAAAATGTCAAATCGGGAGCGACATTTGTATGGGGGCTATATCTAAATCTGAACCGATCTTACCCACTTTCTGCATAGTTGTTTCTAGTCGGATTATAAGATGTTGTGCCAAATTTGAAGAAAATCGGGTTCAATATGTGGTTTCTAGAGCAGAAAATGTCAAATCGGAAGCGACATTTGTATGGGCTACCTCAAATTAAATAGCGTTCGTTCTTGATCCACAAAACTTACTTGTGCCAATTTTTGTGAAGATCGGACTAAAATTGCGACTTGTAATTTGATTACAACAATAGATGGACAGACGGACAGACAGACGGACATTGCTAAATCGACTCAGAAAGTGATTCTAAGCCGATCTGTATAATAAACGATGGGTCTAACTCGTTTCCTTTTGAATGTTACAAACAAATGCACAAAGACATAATACTCTCGTGGAGTGTATAAAAATCGATACGCCTAATATACAACCCGTCTGGAGAGTATAAAAACTTACTCAGGAAAATCATGATTTTTAGAGCTGCATACAGGAGCGTTTAGCTCACAAACGGCTAACTATTTTTCGCATCATCATTAAGTACATCAATCTTCATTTATGGGAGACATCTCCTACTGTATATTGGGTACTTTATAATCAATAGCAATCAGTCAATATTTTGGCCTTATGCACCGACGAGAATAAATATATAATAATTTTTAATTTCTTTAAAAAAAAACCTGTGCTTTTTCTATAAAAATTACATCTAGCGTGTATTTTGGAACACTATTTGCTCGGTGTTACTGGCCCAAAAAATACATGTTACTATGTATACGAGTATACAGTATATTCAGTAATTGATATGTACATTAGAGCGTACCAGGTTACAAGTAAAAAAAAAAAAAGTTCGCCGTACACCTTCGAATATGAAGTATTATTGAAAGGTAGTTTCAAAAAAAAAAAATTTATTTTTTTATGCCGAACGTAGGGGTCGCGCTTTTACATTTTTCTATATAACTTCTGCATTTATAAACGGATTTTAAAGTGTGATACATCGATGTTTTTGTCCGATTTTTTTGTCTTTGAAGTCATTGAGCTCAAACATGATTCATGATTTTATGCGAGCTTTAATTTTCGATTATTAGAGTGGTACATTAGGGTAGTAGCAACTGAGAAATGATGGGTAAGTACCAGAAGGGGGTGCTTGAGCTCAATGACTTCAAAGACAAAAAAATCGGCCTCGTCGAGACAAAAACATCGATGTATCACACATTAAAATCCGTTTATAAATACAAGTTATATAGAAAAATGTAAAAGCGCGACCCCTACGTTCGGCATAAAAAAATAAAATTTTTTTTTTTGAAACTACCTTTCAATAATACTTCATATTCGAAGGTGTACGGCGAACTTTTTTTTTGAGGTACGCCCTAATGTACATACCCCCACTTAGGTATGTACGTACATCTATCTCTACAGATTAATATCAATCTGGGCAGTGATACGAATGAACCCCGATACGGCAGCGAGAGAGCTGGATTGAAGCGAATATTCTTTTCTTTTTTTGTGATTTGATTTTTTCCGCCAGGTTTAATTAAAGCTTTAGCAGACCTTACTGCAAAATCGACGCTACGCTAACGATTTGACGCCAACGTCGCAGCGACCTGGCAAAAAATTTGTGTGACTGCGAGAGTTAACACACAATGTGAACGTTAAAACCAGCGCGCCAGCGTCAACGCAGACGGCCCGGTAGCTGCTCAGCCGGCGGAAGCGGTCGCTTGCTTGTTGTGCTACGCCAAAGAGTTTCCGTATGTGCTTAAAACTGATGAAGCAGACGCTCTATGGATTTAGTCGTTAACGCACGGCCAAAACGTACACATAACGCTCAAACGTAAACAGATAGATAGAAAAAATCGAAAACGCCGCCGCCGCGAAGAGAACCGTTCTGGGAAAAATAACTACGATTCAAAGTTGAAAAAATTGCACCTTTGCAAAATAAGCCAATCGTCTAAAAAAATCGTGTATTTCCAAAACACAATTTGCCGGCACGGAAAGCTTTAAACTTCAGGTGTTCAGTGTATGTGTTTTATCGAAAATTCAAATCCATAATAGTTTTTATTTGTTGCTTTCAACAAATCCACAATAAAATTTATTTTCAAAAAATAATTGTTAACGTAAGTTACACCTACTGACAAAGTGCTAATTGTTAGATTGCATAGATTTGAAGCGGAAAACAACAGCGGCAACTTCGGTTCGACTGATTTCAAAACCATAACAATTATTATTATTATTATTATTATTTGTATACAACATATGTACAAGTAAACATTAGCTCACATATCTATGTCTATGTTGGGTTAAAACTGGCTGTCACTGGTATTTAAATTAAAACATCATTGAAGTCAACTCTACTAATAATAACTACAACAAACGGTTAGTACATCCAAATATACCTACATATGTATGTACATTTGTCTGCGAGTATCTACGAGTCATATTTACTTGTAGTTTAATAATTTAAATAAATAAATAATTAGTGGCTTTCTTGCCGTCGACATTGCCAAAGAACTTTGTGCTGTTCGCGTTGCAATATCATAAGCCGCCAACGGAAACGGAAGCTTATATTAAGACACCATAAACAATAACAATGCCATCAGCAACAACAACAACATTATGCTCTCAGCATGTGTACATGATTTGCAAAAAGCCCAGATACAGTGATGCTGGCTGCAATAGCAGTGTGAAAGACTATACCAATAACATTATTTTCCTGAATCAATTTTGAGAGAAAATCGGATTATATATTCTATGCTACTCCACTCTTAGGGTACTCCCCTTAGATCGCATTGACAACAATGTGAATTACTTTGTTTGCAGATTTTTCGAACTAATTTTGAAGCTATCTCCCAAAACAATGCCGTATGCAAGCTATTTTTAATTAGGATACCCTCAACTTTCATCATTTTTTGTTTGATTTTTTATTTATTCGCTCTTTATCATAATGATGTGACTGAATTTCTATCTGTATTCCGGTTTGAGAGCATTTTTTCTAAGAATTCTCATTGTTGTCAATGTATTTTCCCGGACTGTTGGAGTTCCCGGTGAATATAAAAATATGAGAATAAATCAAACTGTAGCAATTTTTTTCTGTCAGAATTCCTAAAAATTTGAACGGGTTGCGCAGAGAGGGTTTATAATTAACAAGGTTAAAATAATTTACAAATTGTCATACAGATATCGTTTTCTGGGCACTGCAGGCCTTGTCCTTGATTGCTTTATGATGCGACATGATAATAAAAATGATAACACTGAGCGACAGTCCAAAAACTCTGGGAAGTGATAGTATTTTTCTGGTAGGCATTGTCGAGTAAAACAATAATCTGTATTTGAAATTTGCCAGACACCCGCAAAATCTTTATTTACGGATAAACAACCGATTTTCTTGCCTTTGAACACTTATAAGCCTGTAAATTAGTGAGTTGTCATCGGATTTGGACAGAAGAAATCTTTAGCTTTCGATACATATAGAGCTTATTAAAGGGAACTTAAGAAATATGTGTGTTTATGTCCAGCAAACAAACTTTTTTAAGCAATTTTTAACCATTTTCAAATTTGGCAATGTTTTTGTACAATACTTTGTTTTGTAACAATACCACTTGTAAACTTTAAAAACACTTTTAGTAAATAGTAAAAAAAAAAAAAATATGAATTAAAAAATTAATAATTAATTCGCCAAAAAGCGATGAAAAAATAATTGATTTCTCATTTTTTTCCCAAAAAATACTGGAATTTCCAAAGTGAGGAAAATGTGTTCCAAAATTGGGGATTTTTTATTAAAATGGTCTTCCTAAAAACGTGGAATAATCTTAACAGTTTTGCTATTTAAGCGTGAAGAGCTTTATTTACAGATCTTGCGTCTTTTGTAACCCTCACTGAAATGTTAGAACATTTTAATCCTTAAATGTCCTTTTTGAAGGGACTTTTTGATTTTTTCAAAAAAGGTCAAATTGGCCTATAAAAAGAGGAGCTAGAGGGTTAAGATCTTCCACAAAAATGATCCTCAGTACATTCCAATAAGAATTCTCTCAGAGATTAGCTTACACCACTTTTCTCACTTAGCATTATACCTGTAAAAAACTCTGAGCAGCTGGACTATACGTTTATTCTGGAAAAAGGGTATGCAACTCAATGAGATGCTTGTAAGATGGCATGCGTACTTTATTACTTGGTGCGATTTTTTAAACGCAAATTCGGCAAGTGAGTTGTGATTCTCGTTCGTTTGTGAAAATCATCTCCTTATAGAGGCCGGGTTTGATGTTGAAAAGTCGCTGCGAAGCCACCTGAATGAAACCTTTAGACAGGGTGGAAATCATGATAGTGGTAGTCTGCAGTCAAGTAATAAATGTCACCATGCCATTTGTAAATAAATTTGCATTCTATTAAATATAGATGCAAAATGGTCTTGAGCCAGGACAATATCCCAGTTGAAATCAAATATTGATTACAGACCAAAAAAATACAAACGAAAAAACTAAAACAAATGAGCGTTGGCACGGCAGAAGTATTGCTGGGTAACTATACCTGCACATACACATACTTACATATGCAACTCAATGAGATGCTTGTAAGATGGCATGCGTACTTTATTACTTGGTGCGATTTTTTAAACGCAAATTCGGCAAGTGAGTTGTGATTCTCGTTCGTTTGTGAAAATCATCTCCTTATAGAGGCCGGGTTTGATGTTGAAAAGTCGCTGCGAAGCCACCTGAATGAAACCTTTAGACAGGGTGGAAATCATGATAGTGGTAGTCTGCAGCCAAGTAATAAATGTCACCATGCCATTTGTAAATAAATTTGCATTCTATTAAATATAGATGCAAAATGGTCTTGAGCCAGGACAATATCCCAGTTCAAATTTCCCTTATTGTTAAAAACAATAATTATGAGCAAAATCGAGCTAAAACCCGTGCACTGTTTTGTCCCCCTCCTTCATAAAAAACGTTTCCGAGATCCCGGGAAATTGAAAAAATAGTTCCCTTTTCCCGGGATCTCGGGACAGCACGGAAAACCCGAAAAAGTGGATTTTGAGTCTACATCCGAACGCAGCTTAAAACTATTTTATCATCCAACTGCAATATTTGACATATATTTGACAAATTGTTATACAACATTTTAAATTTTATTGTGGAAATAATGGAAAAAATATGAAGAAATGTGTAAAAGTTTTTACTGAATTCCCGCGGGATTCCCGTACGAATTTCCCAGGATACGGGAAATGAAAAATGAGCGAATTTCCGGGAATTTTCCCGAGGGATATCCCGGGATGCAAACCTATTAACATTTCAATTTTTATTCAAAATCTAAAAATTTATTAGTATTAGTTAATAAAACTTGTTACTTGCGTGTTTATCCTCTTGGTTTTATGAATTCGTATTCACACTTAAACTAAAAGTGAAACATTTAAAAATGGCTGTGTTTGTGTATTTGTAATAAAAATGTAAATAAAACATTTTGACAGCTTTGCAGTGATAGTGCCACATAATCGGTACTTTGGTATCAGTGATGCCGAGTTATTGTAACCTGAACGAGTACCGTTGGTCAACTTACTAAATTGAAAATAATTGAGCTGAAAAACAGACCTACTAGCAATTTGTTGACAAATCTTCATTACTATTATCTCAAATATAAATTTATTGAAGAGTTACATTCTTTCCAGTCATAACATAAAAATAGTATTTAAACAAGTAAGGAAAGGCTAAAGTCGGGCGGGTCCGACTATGTGATACACTCCACTTTCTATCCGAATACAATTCAATTCGCTAAAAAATTGAAAACGGGAATGATGTTTGTATGCTTCCTAATCATAGGCTAATATGACCTGACCCAATTTGTCAAATCGAGAAAAATATTTGTATCGGGGCTATATCCAAACATGGAATTAAGTGGCTCACTTACGCAATAGGGTCTTCCAGTTATGCTCAATTTGAAGAAATTCGGTGGGAATACGTGGTTTCTGGGCGGAAAAAGTCAAGCGGGGAGCGAAATTTGTATGGGAGATATATATAAATCTGAACCGATCTGGCCCATTTTCATCATGGGTGTTTCTAGTTGAAATATAAGATATTTTGCAAGATTTGAATAAGATCTGTTAAAATATGTGGTATCTAGAGCACTAAAAGTCAAATCGGGAGCGAAATTTGAATGGGAGCTATATATAAATCTGAACCAATCTGATCTATTTTCACCAGAGATGTTCCTCGTTTAAATATAAGATGTTTTGCCAAATTTGAAAGCAATCTGATAAAATATATTGTTTCTAGAGCAGAAAAAGTCAAATAGTGAGCGGAATTTGAATGGGAGATATATATAAATCTGAACCGATCTAACACATTTTCACCACAAGTGTTTCTAGATGAAATATAATATGTTTTGCCAATTTGGAAAACAATCTGATAAAATATGTGGTTTCTAGAACGGAGAAGGTGATATTGGGAGCCAAATTTGTATTGGAGCTATATATAAATCTGAACCGATCTGACCCATTTTCACCACAGGTGTTTCTAATAGAAACATAAGATATTTTGCCAATTTTGAAGAAAATCTGTTAAAATATGTGGTATCTAGAGCAGAAAAAGTCAAATCGAGAATGTAATTTGAATGGGAGCTATATATAAATCTGAACCAATCTGATCTATTTTCACCAGAGATGTTCCTCGTTTAAATATAAGATGTTTTGCCAAATTTGAAAACAATCTGATAAAATATATGGTTTCTAGAGCGGAAAAGGTCAAATTGGGAGCGAAATTTGTATGGGGGCTATATATAAATCTGAACCGATCTGACCCATTTTTATCATGGGTGTTTATATTGGAAAAATAAGATGTTCTACCAAAATTGAAGCAAATCTGTTAAAATATGTCAAATCGGGATTGAAATTCGTATGATAGCCCCATAAATAACCCCCATCTAAATCTGAACCGATTTTCTTCAAATTAAATAGCGTTCGTCCTTGTCCCGAAAAACTTCGTTGTGAAAAGTTTCGTTTGGTTCTGGCTACAATTGCGACCTGTATCGTGATTACAAGAATAGATGGACAGACAGACGGACAGACGGACATTGCTAAATCGACTCAGAAAGTGATTCTAAGTCGATCGGTATACTTAACAATGGGTCTATCTCGCTTCCTTTTGGGTATTACAAACAAATGCACAAGGACATAATACTCTCGTGGAGTGTATAAATATCAATAAAATATGTTTGTAAATATTTACCGTTTTCCAGTAATTCCAGGACCCCAACTCTACCTATTATTTATATTTTACCAGGGAAAAAATTCCAACTAAATTGTACAATCTTGTGAGGGATTCGCAGCAAGTGGACTGAGGATCTCACAAATTGTAAAGTGTGATTGCTTAAAACAATGAAACGAACAGAAAATAAAAAGGCAATGTATCAGATTTTTATTCAGGGTTTATTAGGTGCTTGTGGCTTCTTACCGCTTCCGTTGATGCTGCAAAAGTGAGAGAATTGAGTCGGCGGTAGAAAGCCAACACACATCAACATACTCCAATGAAACAAAGAGGAAAATGGAAAATGCGATCAATGTGGAAACTCTTGTTCTCATTGATTGAAAACTCTTTCAGTTGAGTATCAAACGGACCAAGGGTTTCCATCGTTACATAAATTTCATAAGTCATAAGTTCATATTTCGTGATACAATCTCTCTTAATTTTAACAATTCAATTCAATTATCTCAAATAATGCATATGGTTGAACACGGTTCAACATCTAACTTAATAATAACAATTCAATTATCTCAAATAATAACTTTTTTTGAAAATGCTATAAAAAACTACTGAATATTTTCTCAAATTTCTTTTTATACACTCCACGAGAGTATTATGCCTTTGTGCATTTGTTTGTAACGCCCAAAAGGAATCGAGATAGACCCATTGTTAAGTATACCGATCGACTTAGAATCAGTTTCTGAGTCGATTTAGCAATGTCCGTCTGTCTGTCCGTCTGTCCGTCTGTCCGTCTGTCCATCTATTGTTGTAATCAAATTACAGGTCGCAATTATAGTCCGATCTTAATAAAAATTGGCACAACTAAGTTTTGTGGATCAAGGACGAACGCTATTTAATTTGAGGCAAATCGGTTCAGATTTAGCCCCCATACAAATGTCGCTCCCGATTTGACATTTTCCGCTCTAGAAACCACATATTGTACCCGATTTTCTTTACATTTGGCACAACATCTTATAATCCAACTAGAAATACCTATGCAGAAATTGGGTAAGATCGGTTCAGATTTAGATATAGCCCCCATACAAATGTCGCTCCCGATTTGACATTTTCCGCTCTAGAAACGATATATTATACCCGATTTTCTTTAAATTTGACACAACGTCTTATAATCCAACTAGAAACTCCTATGCAGAAATTCGGTAAGATCGGTTCAGATTTAGATATAGCCCCCATACAAATGTCGCTCCCGATTTGACATTTTCCGCTCTAGAAACCACATATTGTACCCGATTTTCTTTAAATTTGGCACAGCATCTTATAATCCAACTAAAAACACATATGCAGAAATTAGGTAAGATCGGTTCAGATTTATATATAGCCCCCATACAAATGTCGCTCCCGATTTGACATTTTGCGCTCTAGAAACGACATATTATACCCGATTTTCTTTAAATTTGACACAACATCTTATAATCCAACTAGAAACACCTATGCAAAAATTGGGTAAGATCGGTTCAGATTTTGATATAACCCCCAAACAATTGTGGCTCCCGATTTGACTTTTGCCGCTTTAGAAACCACATATTGTACTCGATTTTCTTTAAATTTGGCACAACAGCATATAATCCAAGTAAAAAACCTATGGTGAAAATGGCTAAGATCGGTTCAGATTTAGATATAACGCAAATACAAATGTTGCTCCCAAATGTTTAACCGATTTTGGCCAAACTATACATATTATATTTCACCTATTTCGTTCCAGATTTCAATATACCCCCATACAAATGTCCTTTCCGATTTAACATTTTTTGTCAAACATATACATTTACAGGATACAAAAATCCTTCCCGTTTTCACTTTTTCACCGAATTAAATTGTATTCGGATAGAAAGTGGAGTGTATCATAGAGTCGGCCCCGCCCGACTTTAGCCTATCCTTACTTGTTTTATTTGAAATTACAATCCTTCCGGTTAATAATGGAAAATAATTTCATTCAAATGGCTACTGAGGGCGCCCCCAAATAATAGTCCAACGGTTGAATAGTTAAAAAAGCGTTAGATGGCGGACCCTATACATGTTGTTGAACACGGTTCAACAAAATATTTAAAATAGATTTGTTTTTAACAAACAGCAGTTAACCTGTATTTCTAATGATGATAGCGAATGGACAACACATTTTGTATTTCTTCATGGCATGGAATGCCCTTTTAATTTCCATGATACGTTTTTTATAGATTTTGATGTAGGGATTTATATTACATCCTTAGAAATTAATTAAATTGTGACAATAATTAGAAATTTTATTATCAAATTTTAAAATATATACTTATGGTATAATATCATATGTACAAAATGTAAAAAGTAAATATTTTTCGATCATGTCGTTCGACTATCGCCGTCTTACTTTGCAATTGCTTTGTCTAACAATTGCTTGCTGATTCTTAATGAAGTTCGAAACAGTGTTTCGATTTTTTTTCATACGATACCACCACCTCCACCACCATCGCAGTGTGACGTGATAAGTAATGTTTACCGTGTTGCTGTGAACTCTTTTCGTAATGCTTTGAAATTTACCATTCATTCATGATTTTTGCTGTTGGTATTGTTATTTTAAGGTAAGGCTTACTTACTTTGGTTATGAGGTTCATCGCTGTACTACAAACATAAACATGCGAAATTAACTTTCTACGGTCTAGTTCCGCAGTCATGTCGCATTCGTTTAGAAAGAAAAATAAAGTCATCAGATAAATACAGCATTTACCACATGTGCTAGCAGGCTTACCAGATTAATTTTTCCTTGTCCCCAAAGTAGCCATGAAAAATCCCCAATGATTCCCAAATACAAAAAAAGTTTTTTATTAAAAAAATAAACCAAAACAAAATTATTAATTATTTGCTGATTCGTCAACAGCGTACTAGAATTGTGTTTAGAAATCATGCCCAATTTAAGTACGTTTGCAGTTTAAATGAGTAAATAGTATGAATTTTGATTAGTTAAAAAAATAAACTTAAATTGAATAAAAACATACTGGGTTCCAAACACATACCAATTTCCTTAATTTCAGCCAATTTTTACTTGCCTATATTTACTAAAATATTTCGTGTGAAAATGCCAATAAATTATCGCGATATACAGTAATGTGTCTGGTGATATCTTCTTGGATGAAAGCGAATTTATATGGGAATTTGGAGCCTTATTAATTTTCAACAACCAATCTATAAACACATTCTTAATTTGTAATATTATTTTTTATTGATAATATAAGATACTTTATTAAAATTTCTTTTCAAATTTCCTTTCTTCGGTGACATTTTCTTTTTCATATTTTTTATAATTTCTTTTCGGACTTAAAGTAGGCAAAATCTTGTGAAAATTGTCACCGACTAAAAATCATGATAATGGTACCCAAGTAATAAATATAACTGCGACATTTGTGAATTAGCATTCCATAAATTAAAATGTGGTCACGAACGGGACAATTGCCGCTTCATATCAAATACTAAATATGTTTGAAGTACTTTGAATTTCCTCACAAAATCCCCAATATTATTTATTAAATCCACACAAAAATTCCCTGTCCCCATTTCATATTCTGTATCCTTTTGATTACACTAGTCAACAGTCAAAATGTACTCGGGATGCGATAATTTTTTCTGTGTAGATAACCTTGACATGAGCTCGAAAAACGCAATAAAAAATTTTTTTTTCGTTTGGTTTTTGTTTTATTTTTTTTTTTTAAATTTTAAAATTTTTTTTTGGTTAATTTGTTTCGTCCGGCATAACTCGGGAACCACTAGCCCGATTTAATTGAATTAAATTTTAAAAAAATTAAAATTACAATTCCCTTAATCTGTTCATATATTGTTTTCCTATACAAGCAACAGTTTCCAAGTTAAAAATGAATATATAAAGGAAAAAACTTATTTTTTGCCTAAAGATTTAATTTTTTTTTTAAATCCATAAAAAATCCAAAATGAAAAAAAATGTCAAATCTTATTACTTGTACGTAAAGTCACATAACCTATGAGCAAAATGAGACAAAGATCATGAAAATCGATGCACGCGTTTCGCTTTTATTCGCAATTGAGTAAAGGTATGAATTTCAAAATTTTGCTCGACATATGCACAACTTTGTCTATGGTAAGGTTTTTTCTTTTTTTTTATTCTCAGAATTAACAAAACGGAATAAACAAAGGGTTATTTAATTTTTATGATTGCGTAAGCAAAGTAATAAACGCTAATAAATGTGCGTGAACAATTAAAAGGAAAAAAGGAAAGGGGACTTTTTTAATTATTTGGGTTTTCCGTTGGCTACCTGTATTATTTTTTTACAGAAATGCAACCCACATTTAAGGGTGGTCATTATTCGGAAAATGTAAGACCCACACATGGTGAAACAGGTATGTAGCCACCGTAAAAAAATATACACCCATTTATAAGTACCTGTCAGTAAAATAATAATAAAAAATAATAAAAATAAAAACCTTCAAATTAAAAATAATTATGTGCTTTTGTCTTTCTTTTATATTGTTGTGGGTCTGTTTCTCTTATCAGGAACCAGATATAGTCCCCCATTATAGCTTCGTTCCAAAATCCTTGGTATCGGTGCTCAATGCTCGTCACTCACATCGCCCAGGTTGTCCGGAAAGAAGTCCAAGTGCGAGTGTAGAAAATGTATCTTAAGCGACATATTTGCTCTAATTTTTTTATAATTTTGGAGTAGTTGTTCGACGATCTCTCTGTAATTTGAGCTTTTGTTGTTTCCAAGAAATCTGGAAACAATTTGCCGAAATGAGTTCCAAGCTGCAGCTTCATTTGGTGATAAAATGTGCTCAAACTGTTGGTCTTGCAACAACTTTTTAATTTGCGGACCGTCGAAAACGCCTTCCTTAATCTTTGCCGATGAAAGGTGAGGAAAAATGGTTTTTAAATAGGCGAACGCTTCGCCATCTTTGTTGATAGCTTTCACGAAGTTTTTTATGAGTCCGAGCTTTATGTGAAGAGGTGGGAGAAAAACATTTTCCTTTTTTATGAGTGGTGTATATTTCACGTTGTCGCTGCCGGGGATGAAGTTAACTCTTTCTGTCCAACTCCTCCTGGTGTAATGATGTTGACGATCGCGGCTGTCCCAAAGGCAGAGAAAGCAACAGTACTTTGTGAATCCACCTTGTAATCCACAAAGGATACCGATAACCTTAAGGTCGGCACAAACTTTCCAATCGTGCCTCTCATAGTTAAGGCACTTTAGTAGATTGTCCATGACTTCGTATGTTTCCTTGGTGTCAACGGCATGAGCAATTGGAATCGAAGGTTTCTCGTTGCCGTTGTGCAGTAAAATTGCTTTAAGGCTCTGCTTGTTGCTGTCGATGAAAAGACGCCACTCTCCTGGATCGTAAGAGTACCCGAGTTCACCAAATAATCCGGGAATGTCCTTACAAAAACAGATGTTGTCTTTTTTTGTGTAGTACCTTGCGTATGGTTCATGACGCTTCCTGTAGATTGTTGTCACCACACCAGGAGCCAAGAAACCGAACTGTTGCATGCGCTATGCATGCAACTCTGCATCTTCCTTGGAGAGTTTCAATTCTCTAACCCAATCGTTCAGTTCTGCTTGGGAACATAAGCGTTGACCTCCATGCAATGTATATGTTGACTCGCATTCTGATGTGGTTTCTACTGTCTCCGGATCTGATGTTGGATGTATCGCCTCATTATTAGATGCCCATCTTGAAACGGACGGTTGCGGGTCCACTGGTTCTTCGGAAAATGGCACTGAAAAATTCACTGTTGAAACAGCAGCGTAAGTCCATCGTATATTTTTTCCCACGCCTGTTTTTTTGCTAAGACAGAAGTAGCAATCTGTTACATGGCAAAGCGGAGCTCTCCAAAGCATTGGCATGATGATTCTCGGCTGTCGTCTGAAAGAATTTCAATAATAAGTTATATATGTTCTTGAATTTCGTAATCTACACTTACCTTGAGTCAGCTAGCTGTACGTAGCACCTTGGACATAGAGCACTTGGTGTCCACCGCTCATCTATGTTTGAGACCTTTAAATTGAAGCTCTCTTCAAATGAATCTCTCAATTTAGGTGAAAAACAACGCTTGTTTTTTTCAGAAACGTATTCTCCGCACATGTAACAAAAATTACTTGGATTGGTATTGCATTCAAATCCTCGCGAACGTTTGCTCATTTTAACTATCGCGTTCGTCGACACTTGTTGAATGAGTAAAATCGATCAATGAAAACCTATTTATACTGTGTATTGTTTAGTATTTTACTGACAGGTACTTATAAATGGGTGTATATTTTTTTACGGTGGCTACATACCTGTTTCACCATGTGTGAGTCTTAAATTTTCCGAATAATGACCACCCTTAAATGTGGGTTGCATTTCTGTAAAAAAAATCATACAGGTAGCCAACGGAAAACCCAAATAATTAAAAAAGTCCCCTTTCCTTTTTTCCTTTTAATTGTTCACGCACATTTATTAGCGTTTATTACTTTGCTTACGCAATCATAAAAATTAAATAACCCTTTGTTTATTCCGTTTTGTTAATTCTGAGAATCAAAAAAAAAAGAAAAAACCTTACCATAGACAAAGTTGTGCATATGTCGAGCAAATTTTTGAAATTCATACCTTTACTCAATTGCGAATAAAAGCGAAACGCGTGCATCGATTTTCATGATCTTTGTCTCATTTTGCTCATAGGTTATGTGACTTTACGTACAAGTAATAAGATTTGACATTTTTTTTCATTTTGGATTTTTTATGGATTTAAAAAAAAAAAAAATTAAATCTTTAGGCAAAAAATAAGTTTTTTCCTTTATATATTCATTTTTAACTTGGAAACTGTTGCTTGTATAGGAAAACAATATATGAACAGATTAAGGGAATTGTAATTTTAAATTTTTTAAAATTTAATTCAATTAAATCGGGCTAGTGGTTCCCGAGTTATGCCGGACGAAACAAATTAACCAAAAAAAAAATAAAACAAAAACCAAACGAAAAAAAAAATTTTTATTGCGTTTTTCGAGCTCATGTCAAGGTTATCTACACAGAAAAAATTATCGCATCCGGAGTACATGAAATTTTTTTCATTTTGTTGAGTAGTGTTATCATAAAATCCCCATGGTTGGGCACAACCGCTTTTACATGTATCGTTCCATATCAAGGAGACCATCATAAATCAATATTGCCAGTATAGGGCTGAGTACTAAACAATATTCTTCAGAGTGAAATTTTTACTTATCTTGAATATGACATTAAATTGCATCCTAAGCAAATTAAAATTTTCAAAGTTGTTTTGTTGATAAAATAAGTTTAGTTATGCCTGTTTAGTCACTATTTAGCCATGTATACATGAGTATATAGTTGAATGATATTGTCTTCATATTATTGACCCATGTTCCACATAAATGAATCACTAGTGCTATGTGACGACACAGTACTGTAGCTATTATGAGTGTTATGAGTACGGTCATATTGCATTATACACCACTCATTGTATCTGATACAATTTGCTCATCAGCCGGGGCCGTTGATGATGTGATCATGTTATAAATTCTATTAATTTTGATTTTGAATAAATTAAACGGGGTCGCAACATATTAAATACAAGAATATTTGCAACATGTAAAAGGGGTGTTTGCTTGGCCCGAACCTTTTATAGAGGGCATTACCCAGCATTGCTGCAATATTAGATGGACATCGACATTATGTAGAAGGTCAGAAGCATATCGCTCATTTCATGCAAGAACGTCACATCTTTTGTTTGGGATTTTTCAATGTTTATCCCGGAATATCAGGTAGAGCAAACAAGTATTTCTTTGCGTGTCTCACATTTTTTTCTTGTGACTCTCATTATCAGCAGCATTAATTAATTCTGGTTTAATGCTATAAAAACAAAGCATACATTAATGTTTTTATTCATTTACCTATATAAATGGGTACACACACATTTTACCCGACTCGTATATAATACAAGAATTAATTATATCAATGTTTGTAAAAAACTGGTTTTCTTTAGACAATTTTTGGAAACAAGAGCTTTTTGCTTTGTTATTATATTGTCTGTGTTTGAAATGAATATTTTCGAGAAGTTCTTAAAATTGAATATTTACAGTGGCTTTGGAAAGAACGTTTTGATATTGTTTTATAAGAAAAAATTAAATTGCACTAGCTTACAAACTATAAGTTTTTCTAACTATAGGGTCCGCCATCTAACGTTTTTTTCAACTATTCAACCGTTGGACTATTATTTGTGGGATGCCGAGGCAGCCGTTTGAATGAAATTTTTTTCCATTATTAACCGGAATATTAATGAGAAAATATTCAGTAGTTTTTTTTTATAGCATTTTCAAAAAAAAAAAAGTTATTTGGCGGACCCTATAGAACGTAAAAAATTGTATATTACTGTTTAATATGTATGTATATAATATATATGTACTATAAACCTGGAAAATGGTTTTCTTCAAAAATTAATTGTTAAAATAATTAATTGTTTGAAGCACAATAATTACACAATAAATTTATAAAAATTTAAAACAAAATGGTTTAAATCAATAAAATTATACAAAATTTAAAGTTTTAAAAAGTAATAAAAAAGAGAATGGTTTTCCCCAACCACGTCTCGAACCTTCTGCATGCAAAGCGAATTAACACATAATTAACTAAGCGGTACTGTATATTGGAATTTTGGGAATGCGACTAAATTGTGCTTCCAGGGGAAGCACTTTGTATTTTCAAACGTTGCGTAGAAATATGGTGATAATTTTTCTTAGAAAATTGTATTTGAAAAAAGTAAAAAAAATCTTACTATAAATATAGTTCTTGTGTGAAAGAAATTTTTGTAGGCTATAAGTAGACAGCAGATTTTTACACAAATCCCACTTTTAATCTATATTCGTTATGTTGACATAAAGGTTTATCGATTTAATTTTTTATCATGAAAATCATTTGTATAAAGTCAGCATGAATATGATTTTGCATAAAAATCTGCTGTAAGAAAGAAATTAATTGAAAATTTAATTTAGGTCATTGGAACTAAAATAGTGTTTATATTATCTTATCTTAATCATTCAAGTGTATCTTATCTTAATATCAGTGCAGTCTGTATAAATGTCTGGAATGTATACTCCGAATTGCATGACTCTAGCTGCGGTCATTTGATTGGTATTATTTTTATCCCATTTTTCCATTTTGACCCCAAAAAGTACGAATTTCGAAAATCCGTGTATTTTCGTGTCTACGCAGTCAGAGGACTCTAGCTGTGGTCATCTGATTGGTACTATTTTTGCCCCTTTTTTCATTTTAACCCCAAAAAGTACGAATTTTGAATAATCCGTGTATTTTACGTGTCTATGCAATCAGAGGAATGTATACACCGAATTTGATTATTCTAGCGGCAGCCGTTTGGTTGGTACCATTTTTATCCCTCTATTCCCATTTTACCCCTTAAAAGTACTGATTTGGAAAAAATACTTTTATATTATGTATCTACTCTATTAGAGGAATGTACACACCGAATTTCGTTTTTCTAGCTGTTGTCGTTTAATATGTACCATTTTTATCCCTTTATTGGTCCATTTCACCCCTACAAATAAGAATCACTTTATGGTGCACGTTTTTGTTATCGGGGGAATGCGCATACCCAATATCAAGTAAGTACAAGCAGAAATATTGAAAAAATATTCTTAAATACTCTAAAATATTAGGGATTATTATGGATATTTTTAGTCCTTGCAAGGGAAAAAATTTCTCTCCAACCGATCTACGACTATAAGACGCATTTATGGGAAATTTGAACGTTCTAGCTCCTTTCGTTTAGATGCTAGCGTGCTTTCAACAGACGGACAGACGAACGGACGGACATGGCTAGATCGTCTTAGAATTTTATGACGATCATGAATATATATATTTTATATGGTCTCAGGTCGATATTTCAAGGTGTTACAAACGGAATGACAAAGTTAGTATACCCCCATCCTGGAGGTGAGGGTATAAAAACTTTATCCTATACCAAAATATAGCCGATTCTGCTAATCCGTTCAGAAGTTGTGAGGGAGGATTGGCAATTGCGCCCATCTTCGAACTTAAACTAAGTTTGGGGAAAATTTTAGTCTATGCAAAGTTTAAATTGATTCCTTAATTCCTTTCGAGAGTTATTGTGTACACCAGCCTGCCACACAGACGGACGGACGGGCGGACATGGCACAAATAGCTTAAAAGGTCGTGAAATGGATTTGGACCAAACCTACTTGGGGTCTTAAGTCACTCCTTCGATGCTTTATATTTGTTGTCTGTCCCAAATGATATATACTCTCCTACTCTGTAGAGTGAGGTTATACAAATTGATCCCCGTAGCTCATTGCATTCTGAAGTTAGATTACTTTTAAGAGACAGGCGGACATGGCTAGATCGTCTTAGAATTTTGAATTCCCGATTTAAAGACCAGTCGATTCAACGAATTCGAGGTTTAACGAACAGACAAAATTCACAAAAAATCTTTGAAAAATCTCATGTACGAAGCAGACTATTATATTGTTGTTAAACATTGGTCATTATGTAAATGTTGTTAAAAAAAAATAAATAAATAAAATGTAAAATTTAGTAAAAATTTAAAAAATCGTATACTACGGGAAAATAAACTGTCTCAGGGCAAGTCTGGTCCTGGTTCTAACCAAAATATTAAAAGAACAGCGACGCTTTTACATGGGTTTGTCATTGGGGGCAACTCATCCCCCCTGTGACATGTCCGCTGACTATTCTAAACTACCAGTTTAAAACCGGTCTCAAGTGACATGACTTGGACAGTGCATGTCCTAGGATCGGTCTCAAATTACTTGATCTGGAACCGGTCTCAAAGAATATGAGCTGGAATCGGTTTCAAAGGACATATCTTGAACCACACCTCATGAAACGACTCCGATGGTTTTTGTATAGACAAGTCTTAAAACCGATCTCAAAAACATGAATTGAATCACATTTGGTTTAAAAATTATAGTATAATATTATCTAAATTCTTGGAATAGTTGGCAGAGGGCTTTGTGATGAATTGCGTCGAGGTATCCTTAATGCTGACACAGGGATTTATGAGAAGGGAAATGACAATTTATTCACACTTGTGGACCAGTTCTGCCACCAAATGCCCGTAGGGTTCTTTGAATAATTAAATTTCCTATAATAATTAGTTGGTTATTATGAAATCTTTATCTTTCTGATCTTACATAAATGTTTATAATAATAAATACTCGATATAATGAATTTCTCAATTTAACGAACAAATCAACTATTCATTAAATCGGGAATCCACTGTACTGCATTATGTGGTCTACAATGAATATTTCAAGGTTATGCAAACGGTATGACAAAAAGATTATACACTCCATACTAAGGCTGAGGGTATAAAAAATCACTTCAATGTATGTAGTAAATACTTGAACAGTAATCTCAAATACAATTGTCGTTCATTTGGCGAGACTTTTTTCTTAAATACTTCAAATGTTGTTTAAAACAATCACTGGGGGAGGTAAGGTAGGTGGGAAAGGTAAGGTAGGTGGGGGAGGTAAGGTAAGGGGAGGTAGTGTCGTCTTCGCAGGAATTATGGAATAATAGTTCAACTTTTTATTGCAGAAGTATAAGGAGATGCAAAAAACATAAATTTGAAAGTGAACTTAAAATTGTTATTATCGGTTAAATGATACTGAAAATCAAACCTTGCGATGAATCACCCGAACACTATGGGACGTTTGAGAATTATTTCATGTTGTCATCTGTCATACGAGAGTTGAAAAATCTGAAACAAAATCAGTTGTTTGAAGTATTTATTTAATTGTTCTATACGAAGTTAAATTTTCCCACAATTTATTTCATTTTAACTCATTGTGGGATTTACTTTTATCTGTGAAATTGTGTGTTCATCAAAAATTCGTCGCAGTTGTTTTATAGTTTTCCAATATGCGTGTCGAAATGAAGCCTCAGGCTCAAATCTAAGACTAGATTAGCAGCTTCAAGCAATGATACAAAATTTTAGAAAGTCATAATTTAAATTTCAATTAATTACAAACGCAGTAGAATCTTACATTTTCATATTTAAAATTTTCTCTGTCATTCCTTTATATAAATAGCCCCAAGCTTTTAGTTGTTTAATCGATACGATTTACCCCATTCAATTTCTAAAAGGCAAAACTATTTAAAAAGTAAGAGTTTACTTAAATGATTTCTTTCGTTGAGTTATATTTTCAGTTTTTATTATTTTTGGTTTATAAGTGCATTGTGTTCCCTCACTCTAATTTCAAAACCGAATAGCTTATGATACCGACAAATAATAAAACAATTTCTAAATAAGTAAGTCGGAGTCTTTTATTCCTCCATCTAAAATGACTGTGAAAATATAGAACAATATTGAGCCAAATTTGATGAAAAAATCAGTGCTATGATAACTTTGTGGTAGGTCTTCCTGGCCTTTATAACTTCCACCTTCCATTCCAAATAATGTCAAAGCGATCGAATATATAATGAAAGTCTAGAAATTAATTTTTATATTACTTTCAACCGATAGTAACTTTTTTATCTGTTTTGTTATTTTCCCTTTCTATGCCCTTTTACATTTCGTCTGTTAACAATTTTAACAATTTCGTCTGTTACGATCATTCATTTAGATAATTTGCACTTAGCACTGCGATTGCAATTGCTTGATCTTGCTGTTCAGTCGAAAGTAAACACTTTCGATTAAAAGTATCTCAGTCGCCTTTCCGGTACTGCACATACACAAGTAATTGAATGCAACAACAATTTAATTCGCACATTAGCGAAGGTGTTAATGAAACAAGTGGAAGCTTTTTTAAAGTGTTCAGCAAATCTTGATTAAACTCTCAGAAAAGTTTCAGTTTCGTAAACAATTTTATTGAGTTCTTATCAAATTATCATAAACGAAACTTCAAGAAAAAATACCACCAAGATTTAAATATAGATGCGACGAGTTTATCGCGATTTCATGTCAATTGCCTTAAGTGGCAATAATAACCCAAATTTTATTTTAATTTTTTTTTATTTGGAAGTTCATAATATCACAATCGTATAACAGTTATATAAAATGTTTCACTCACGTGGGGCGAAAAAATAATTGCACCAGTCACACCTTAGTATACGATTATCTACAGACAATTTCGGTGTACCCTACAAACATCAGATGGGACAAAGTCTCACAACGCCTAAAAAGAGGAAAATAAATTCCAAAAATATGATTTTTAAGAAAATGACTTGCACCAGGAAGAAAAATATTAGCGGCTGTGTTAGTTAATTAAAATAAATTTTTACTATCTTGATCGGTGTTTTGCGTTTCGAGAATTAAATAAATTTCCATGAAAATTGGTAATATTCCAGTAACAGGATGTGCGAATATATTTAATATGTATAATAATATATATATTAGGCTGGGTCGTGGCCCATACCCCACGAAAATAAAGTTTGGATTATTTAATAATGATTTGCAAAATATTTCGTTCTTAGATCAAGCCGTTTGTGAGCTTAACGCCCCTGAAAATAGCTCTAAAAATCATGTTTTCCCGCGTAATTTTTTTGTGCTGCATTTTTGTCAAAATTTCTTTCTGAAATAATAGACCCTTGGAAGCACTATAAATATGAATTTCGATTCTTATGTTAGTCGAATTATTGGACCTTCGTAGGATTTTTTTTGTGATTTTTGATAGTGACAACTGAAAATTGTTTCGTATTTGGTGTTAGTATTTTAAAACAAATAAATAGTGGCAGTAAGTACCTTTCGAATGATGCCTTTATGATGAAAATCGGAATTGCTAAAAGAGTTTGAAAATTTGGCTCTGATAACTCATCTCCTGTATTAAATTATTTTACAAACATGGAGTCAGTCACGTCATTTTTCGTGCGATATTCATCATTTAGGCATCATTCGAAAAGGTATCGATTCCTTCTATTTATTTTTCATAACAACTCTTACAAAATGTTTGCAAGAAATATAAGTTTTTAGCTGTCACCTTGAAAAATCAATATGAACGTCCAATAATATTATATTATTATTCTAAGACAAGAATAAATATTTGTATTTAAAGTGCTTCCAAGGTTATATTAATTCAGAAAAAAAATTGGACAAAAAAGCAACAAGAAAAAAAACACAGGAAAAACATGCTTTTTAGAGGTATTTCAGGAGCGTTAGCTTGATCCATGGCTTGATTCAGTGACGACATATTTTGCAGATCATCATTAAACAACCCAATCTTCATTTCTGGGGGGTGACCGCAGCAATTAATTTTCGTGGCCCAATATATACATACAGATTGGAAAAAGACAAATCGGGGGCAACATTTGTATAGAGACTATATCAATCAACCGATATTACCCATTTTCAGCATAAATGTTTCTATGTTTCGACTATCAAATGTTGTGCTAAATTTAAAGAAAATCGGGTACAATATGTGGTTTCTAGAGCGGAAAAAGTCAAATCGAGGGCGACATTTGTATAGGGGCTATATTTAAATCTGAACCGATTTGCTTCAAATTAAATTGCATTCGTCCTTGATACACAAAACCTACCTAATTCCGACCTGTAATTTGATTACAGCAATAGATGGAAAGACAGACGGACATTGCTAAATTGACTCAGAAAGTGATTCTAAACCGATCTGTATAATAAATGATGGGTCTAACTTGGGTGTTACAAACAAATGCACAAAGACACAATACCCTATAGGGTATAAAAACTATACGAGAAACATGTAAGGAAAGGCTAAAGTAGAGCGGTGCTGACTATATGATACTCTACACCACTCCCTGCGTATATACCCTGGTTTATGGGGGCGATAAATTATACAGTATATTATTAATTGCATCTTTAGTCAAATTTAACGAATATGGCAAAATTGATAGGCTGTAATAAGTTTAATCTGAAGTGTTCCTAACTGAAATATAACGTGACGCCTAAAATCGGGATCCATGGTCTACTTCATCAGTAAGTATTCCTATGTGAAATAATCCATGATCTGTATAATTTAATCCAGATCCGATTTAATATGAAGGATTTAACACGATAATATTGAAAATTGGTGTGACAGTTGTATTTGGAAACATTGACCCATATGTAAGGGCGCTACATTAAAAAGTGGGCTTTTTTAAACCGTTTTCAAAGTAGGCATTCTTTATTGAAATATAACATGATCTGAAAAAATGTGTATCAAGGTCCAGTGTAAGATGTGCGTTCTAGAGCGATAATAGTGTAAACTGGGGGCCCATTTGTACGGTGGCTATACAAAAACATTGACCTATATAGCTGGCTTTCAAAATACGTGTTTGTAGTATAAATGTAACATTTTGTGTGAAATTTTATCAAGATCCGATGTAAAATGTGCAATTTAGAGCAGAAATAGTGTAAATCGGAGGTACAATTGTATGGGGGCTATATCAAAGCATGGACCCATGTGGTCCACTTTCCCGTTACCTGTTTCTAGTTGAAATATAACCCGATCCAGAAAAATTGGTCATGATTCCATGTAAAATGTGTATTCTAGAGCAGTAATAGTGTAAATTATAGGGATATTTGTATGGAGGCTATATCTAAATCTGGACCGATTTTCTCCAAATTCAATACCAATCGTCCCTGGCCAAAAAAGTAACTTCTGCTAAATTTCATGACAATCGGACCACATTTGCGATCTTCATAGTGCGAACAAGCTTAGATGGACAGCAGACGGACACAAAAATAACTTTTAAGTCTTTCAAAATAAAGGATCTTCATCTCTCCTATGACAACCGCCTGTTAAATTCATTGGAAAGACCCAAAGGTCGTTTGGGAGGCCTGCAGTAGAGAGACTTATCGTAGTTCTGGGTTTACATGCCTTCTTGAGGGTCTGGGTTTACTGGTCTTCACAGAGTCTTGGGTTTAATGGCCTTCTTAGAGACTTCCAAGAAGGCCTGACCAGACCAAAAGAGCAATTTCAGAAGGGACTAGGGAAAAAATTTATTTATGATTTAAATTTGTAGATGTTTTGCCGCCATGGAATTGTAGTTAATAATTAATTAATTAATTAAATATTATATCTTATTACCATCTTCTCTTTTGGGATGTGATCTCAAAGAGCATTTTAATAAGTGGTTGGGGAACAAAAAAATAAAATCTGAATTTATGAAATCACTTCAATAATATTACTTTCACTACAGCTCTAAACGACTCATAATTGTCTTCGGCATTGTAAGCATCAGCTGTTCTATCTCAGGTATGAACCGTGGTTTCGGGACACCCTATTAGGTAAATTTAGCGGTCCATACAAAAAAATAATTTCGAGTCACCCCATGAAAATACCACAAAAAATTACCTTAAATGTCTAATAATACGAACAATGAGTAATTTGCAAATGTTTTCAAGAGCGTTTAAATAGGAGATGGCTAGACCCAGCTACGAAATATTTTGAAATATTTATTACGAAGTTACTTCTTCCAGTGTGTGTAACAACGTTATTCCCAAAATTAACACTTCATGTCTACGTACATATGCTTGTATAACATATAAACGTAAATAATGAATGACATATCAATTGTGGTATTAAGGGTGTGTTTGAAATGTTCAGCTTAACAAAATTTGGGGGTACTTCTAATTGCATTTCTGTTTAAAGTTATGAATTTATGAGTATTACGCACTTCTGTTCAAACGTACATTCGTCATTATAAATGACGATGGCAAATAAAATATGAGAAATTAAAATTTTGAGATGTCAATAACATTTGTGACTAATTGCAATCAACTGTTTGCATCTTATTAAAATAATATTTTAATTTTTGTTTGCAAGAAAAACCACTAGACGGAAAGTCCATTAAAAATGTTTCGAATGAGGCATACGCAGTTGTAATTAAAATCGGAGAATTACTGCTAATTTGTTCGGCTTTCAAAGGAGGCATCGAATATAAATGATTTGCAAATAACAACACCTGTCAGTGATTGTTGTTTGAATTTGAAAAGTCCCAATTATTAACTGCGCGCTTTCGCAAGACTCAAAAAGTTACTGATTTGGAAGTTTCACTTTCAGTTCTAGAAGCAAAATCGTTAAATCGTTTGATTTAATAAGGTCGCACATCTACATACAGAAATAAAGCTTGTGAAAAATGCCGAAATAAACATTGTAATTCGTTATACCCTACAACAAATGATGGCTGTATAGTAAGTTTACCATTGCGTTCGTAACATTTTGAAAAAGAGACCTGAGATGTTATTGATCATATCTCATCATAATATTCTAAGACGATCTAACCATGCCCGTCTGCTGAACACACAATAGTGTATAAACGAAAGGATCAAGGAGATCGCAATTTTCCGAATACGTAGGGATGAAAAATGGACGAAATTGTGCCCTAAAATGTCTGAAATTACTCCCTGCAATATGGCGTATTTCATACTTTCATACTTTTAGGGTGGGAGGGAATGGAACAAAAAAGGATAAAAATTTTATCCATGGAAATTTTCGAAATTTGTACTTTTAAGTGGGGATAAGGGAATAGAGGAATAAAAGTGGTATCAATCACCAAGGTAAAGGCAAGAAACTCAGTATTTACATTACTCTGTAAGCGAAAGGCGATACAAATTGTACCAAGCCTTCAGCTAGAATATGGAAATTCGGAGTATACATCGATTATAGAAAGTATAGAGACATTCGTAATTTGGGGTCAAAATGAGGTCGGTACCAATTGTATCCCTAATTGGTACCGCAGCTAGAATCTGTTAACCAGCGCGTACATTACTCTGACTGTGTACACACGCAACATAAAGACAATTCTCCCAATTTGTACTTCTAGGTGAAGACGGGACGAAAGGGGATAAAAATGGTACAAACCAAATGGCTGCAGCAAGAATCATGAAATTTGGTGTATGCTAATTACGTAGAAGCACAAAAAAGCTTGTTCAAAATTCGTACTTTTAGGGATAGAAATGGTACCAACCAAGAGGATGTTGCTACATGCCCTTCCATGGGAGGTTGTATTTGCAAATCGGTTAAGAGGAAAAAGAATTTCTCTATCAACGAATGAAAATAGGTCAATGTTAGGGTATTTAGGCATATTCATTTTGAATACATTTAAAGTATTAACAGAAAATTTTGTGAGAATTAAAAAAATATTGTTTGTGTGCATAAACTTTTTTATTGATAATTTTTAATAAAATTAAAATTCTAGTCGAATGTACCTTTAACACATATTTATACACTCCACGAGAGTATTATGTCTTTGTGCATTTGTTTGTAACACCCAAAAGGAAATGAGATAGACCCATTGTTAATTATACCGATCGTCTTAGAATCACTTTCTGAGTCGATTTAGCAATGTCCGTCCGTCTGTCTGTCTGTCTGTCTGTCTGTCTGTCTGTCTGTCTGTCTGTCTGTCTGTCTGTCCGTCCATCTATTCTTGTAATCACGATACAGGTCGCAATTGTAGACAGAACCAAATGAAACTTTGCACAACGATGTTTTTCGGGATAAGGACGAACGCTATTTAATTTGAAGAAAATCGGTTCAGATTTAGATATAGCCCCCATACGAATTTCACTCCC
Organism: Polietes domitor; assembly: GCA_947397865.1. Lineage (NCBI taxonomy): Eukaryota > Metazoa > Arthropoda > Insecta > Diptera > Muscidae > Polietes > Polietes domitor. Next base: position 91,957,964 of record OX377621.1, on the reverse strand, counting down.
GATTTGACTCTTTTCACTCTAGATACCACATAGTACAACAGATTTTCTTTAAAATTGGCAAAACATCTTATATTGTAACTAGAAACACCTGTGGTAAAAATGTGTTAGATCGGTTCAGATTTATATATAGCTCCCATACAAATTTCTCTCCCGATTTGACTTTTTCCGCTCTAGAGACCACATAATGTATCAGATTGTCTTCAGATTTGGTAAAACATCTTATATTTCCACTAGAAACACCCATGGTGAATATCGGTCAGATCGGTTCAGATTTATATATAGCTCCCATACAAATTTCGCTCCAGAATTAACTTTTTCCGCTCTACAAACCACATAATGTATCAGATTGTCTTCAGATTTGGTAAAACATCTTATATTTCCACTAGAAACACCCATGGTGAATATCGGTCAGATCGGTTCAGATTTATATATAGCTCCCATACAAATTTCGCTCCCGATTTGACTTTTCCGCTCTAGAAACAACATAATGTATCAGATTGTCTTCAGATTTGGTAAAACATCTTTTATTTCCACTAGAAACACCCATGGTGAATATCGGTCAGATCGATTCAGATTTATATATAGCTCCCATACAAATTTCGCTCCCGATTTGACTTTTTCCGCTCTAGAAACCACATATTGTATCAGATTGTCTTCAGATTTGGCAAAACATCTTATATTTAAACTAAGAACATCTATGGTGACAATAGGTCAAATCGGTTCAGATTTAGATACAGCCCCCCTACAAATGTCGTTCCCGATTTGACATTTTCCTCTGTAGAAACCACATATTGTACTCGATTTTCTTTAAATTTGACACAACATCTTATAATCTTACTAGAAACACCTATGCAGAAATTGGGTAAGATCGGTTCAGATTTAGATATATCCCCCATATAAATGTCGCTCCCGATTTGACTTTTTCCGCTTTAAATGCCACATATTCTAATCGATTTTCTTTAAATTTGGCACAACATCCTATAATCTGTCTGTCTGTCTGTCTGTCCGTCCATCTATTCTTGTAATCACGATACAGGTCGCAATTGTAGACAGAACCAAATGAAACTTTGCACAACGATGTTTTTCGGGATAAGGACGAACGCTATTTAATTTGAAGAAAATCGGTTCAGATTTAGATATAGCCCCCATACGAATTTCACTCCCGATTTGACTCTTTTCACTCTAGATACCACATAGTACAACAGATTTTCTTTAAAATTGGCAAAACATCTTATATTGTAACTAGAAACACCTGTGGTAAAAATGTGTTAGATCGGTTCAGATTTATATATAGCTCCCATACAAATTTCTCTCCCGATTTGACTTTTTCCGCTCTAGAGACCACATAATGTATCAGATTGCCTTCAGATTTGGCAAAACATCTTATATTTTAACTAGAAACTCCCATGGTGAATATCGGACAGATCGGTTCAGATTTATATATAGCTCCCATACAATTTTCGCTCCCTATGCAGAAATTGGGTAAGATCGGTTCAGATTTAGATATAGCCCCCATATAAATGTCGCTCCCGATTTGACTTTTTCCGCTTTAAATGCCACATATTCTAATCGATTTTCTTTAAATTTGGCACAACATCTTATAATCTAACTAGAAACACCTGTGGCTAAAGCGGGCTAGATCGGTTCAGATTTAGATATAGGCCCCATACAAATGTCGCTGCCGATTTGAATTTTGCGCTCTAAAAACCATATATTGTACCCGATTTTCTTTAAATTTGGGACAACATCTTATAATCCAACTAGAAACACTATGCAGAAATTGGGTAAGATCGGTTCAGATTTAGATATAGCCGCCATACAAATGTCGCTCCCGATTTGACTTTTGCCGCTTTAAAAGCCACATATTGTGCTCGATTTTCTTTAAATTTCGCACAACATCTTATAATCTAACTAAACAAAACTATGGTGAAAGTGGGTAAGATCGGTTAAGATTTAAATATAGCCCAAATTCAAATGTAGCTCCCATAAGTTTAACCGATTTTGGCCAAACTATACATTTTATATTTCACCTATTTCGTTCCAGGTTTCAATATATCCTCATACGAATGTCCTTTCCGATATAAATTTTTTTGCCAAACACATACATTTACAGGATACAAAAAACCTGCCCGTTTTCACTTTTTCACCGAATTGAATTGTATTCGGATTGAAAGTGGAGTGTATCATAGAGTCGGCCCCGCCCGACTTTAGCCTTTCCTTACTGGTTTTATTCTCAATTTGGGCATATAAATCTGATCACACCCGCTTGTATGTTCAATTAAAGGTAATTATGAAGGTTCATGTTGTGAACGTGGTTTAGGAACAATCTCCGAAAAATTCAGTTTTAAAAATGTGTTATAGCCTTTTCAGACTGCATGCAAAACCAAGCGATTTAAGCTCAAGGTCGATTTACAAATGTCAAATATATTTGTGGCATCTGAGATTTGTAAATCGGCCTCATGTCATTTCAGCAGGCTGAAAAGGATATTAGTTATATGCAGTACTAGTAAATTTTTTTTACGGTTCTTCTGGCAATTTTTAAGATTCTCAAACCTAATAATATAGGGGAAGGTCTCATAACTAAAAAATCGTCATATCAGGAACTAGCCCTTCCGGCCCTAAAAATATGACCATAAATCAGTACGTTTGTCAACACTGGGTGAAAACATCCACCTGATGGCTCAGGCTTGCCAAATGAGATTTTTGTGGGCGTTTCATAAAATATTTCGGAGATTTTGTGGGAATATTTTAATTTTTTGAAAAATAGTTACTATTTGATTTTAAATGGAAATGCAATTTATCTATAAATGTCTACAATTTTATTACTTGGCTGCTCGCTATTTAGTCTAAATTTTATTATAAATTGCAACAGTAGACCACTGTTTCATTATCTATGACGAAATTACTGCAATTATAAATTAGGAACTTGTTCACGACACAGGATGATCAAAATATGCCATGATTGTTTACGAATCAACAAATCATTCATAACTTGTTTTGGTCGAATTATTTTTTATATTTTGGAAACAAGGAAAAAATTCATCTGGCAAGTCTGTGACGGCTTGAGGAAATGAAAGTCCCTTTTACTTAAGAATAAATATTAAAACGATTTGGAAATTGAAACGAAATCTTGACATATTCAGTGTCTAGTAAAACAAGAATTTTATCCCGTTTCGATTCTAAATATCGAAAGGTTTATTTATTTTTCGCTTCCACACAGTCAGAGCAATGTACCAGATCACATCTCTGACAATTTTGCACATGTGAGAACAAAAAAAAAACAATAATTCACTAAAACAGATCAGATTACTACTTTTGTAGATTTTGCATTTAAAATTTTTTTCCAAAAATGGGAATTTTTACTAATATGGTCTTCTTTTACCCTTCTCATCTCTTTTGGTGAATTTTATGTATTTTTATTGGAACTTAAATTCGAAATATTTTGCGAAATGTGACTAGAATGACTAAAAACTGTAGTTTTACAACAAATTAGTTTTAATGACAACTTCAATAACTCAGACAATTATTGATGGATTTGTATACACTCAAAAGAATTTGTTAGTAAAAGAAAGCAAGAAGACTGCTGAAAAAGCAGATTTTCTGCTGAAAAAGTGACAGCAGATTGTCCCTGCTAAAACAGCAAACAGTTGTTTGCTGTTTTAATTACTCTCATATTTTGAAAAGAATTTTTTATCGTGAAAAAACATTATCTTGAAACTTTAAGCTTATGTATAGAACAGTATGACATATAAATATAAAGAAACGAAGAACAAATCTTATTTTTAAAATTGTTATGTTTATTTTTTAATTAAAAATGCATATTCTTCCCCTTAACCATCATTGTCATAGCAGTGATTAACAAAAAATACGCATTCAAATAACTCTTAAAAGAGTTCACATTTTAAGATTTATTGTACATATAATACAAATTATCTCGACACTAAAAAATTCTAAAATTTTTTACAAAATATAAGTTGTATACAATATTAACGATTATAATAATATTTTTTTCAGAAATATGTATCATATTTCGTATGCTTTGTATTAATATGGTTATCTTCGAAAAGATTCTCTATATATATAAAATATTAAATGGGGCTATTCTGCACACATAAACCCAGTGCAAGCCAATCGAAATTATGAAAATTATTACATGTAACTTATTATTTGTTGAAAGATATTTTTAATTATAATCATATCGTCATGAGCAAATAGAAATTGAAGTTCCGTCAGTCTGAATGGCTTTAGTTTTATAGCAGTAATTTTTAGTAGACTGCAAACTCTTCAGCAGATTGAATGCTGATGCAAAACTGCAGATATACTGTTGTTGTGGCAGAAGACCTGCTTTAATAGCAGAAAAAGTGCCTGCTGATAGGTAGCAAACAATCTCTGCTGTTAATAACAGACGTCTTTTTCTTAGTACGCAAACCTATTTTTACCCGTAATTCATGATTTTGGGGGCGTCTGGGAAATTTTGCAGACAAATTCTTCTTTTTCTCGGCAATGCCTGGTATTATTTTCTACTTCATTCTATATACACTCCACGAGAGTATTATGTCTTTGTGCATTTGTTTGTAACACCCAAAAGGACGTCACAACGAAGTTTTTAGGGATAAGGACGAACGCTATTTAATTTGAAGAAAATCGGTTCAGATTTAGACATAGCCCCCATACGAATTTCACTCCCGATTTGACTCTTTTCACTCTAAATACCACATATTTTAATATATTTTCTTCAAAATTGACAAAACAACTTATATTTCAATTAGAAACACCTATGGTAAAAATGTTTTAGATCGGTTCAGGTTTATATATAGCTCCCATACAAATTTCGCTCTCAATTCGACATTTTCCGCTCTAGAAACCACATATTCTATCAGATTGCCTTCAAATTTGGCGACATATCTTATATTTCCACTAGAAACACCCATGGCGGAAATGCGTCAGATCGGTTGAGATTTATATATATATATCTCCCACACAAATTTCACTCCCGATTTGACTTTTTCCACTCTACAAACCACATATTTTACAAGATTGTCTTCAAATTTGGCGAAACGTCTTATATATGAACTAGAAACCCCTGTGGGGGTTAACCCCGCTCTAGAAACCACATATTTTTTCACATTGTCTTGTCAAATTTGGCAAAACATCTTATATTTAAACTAGGAAGACCTGTGGTGAAAATAAGTCATATCGGTTCAGATTTATATATAGCTCTCATACAAATTTCGCTCCCGGCTTGACTTTTTCCGTCCCAGAAACCACACATTTTCACCGAATTTCTTCAAATTGAACATAACACGTTATATAGGGTCCGCCATCTAACTTTTTTTCAACTATTTAACCGTTGGACTATTATTTGTGGGGTGCCCTCAGCAGCCATTTGAATGAAATTATTTTTCATTTTCAGAAAAAAATTTATTTGTTGAAATATGTGGTTTCTAGAGCGAAAAAGTAAATCATAGGAGACATTGGTATGGGGTCCGCCATCAAACGTTTTTTTTTCAAGTATTCAACCGTTGGACTATTATTTGTAGGGTACCCGAGGCAGCCATTTGAATGAAATTATTTTCTATTATTAACCGGAAGGATTGTACTTTCAAATAAAAAAAGTTATTTGGCGGACCCTTTACTTGAACTGGAAGAATCTATAGAGCAAGTGGACCACTTTATTCCATGTTTGGATATAGACCCGATACAAGTATTCTTCTCGATTTGACAAATTGGGTCAGGTCATATTAGCCTATGATTAGGAAACATACCAAAAAGTTTTTTTCTTTTTTACCGAATTGAATTGTATTCGGATAGAAAGCGGAGTGTATCATATAGTCGGCCCCTCCCGACTTTAGCCTTTCCTTACTTGTTTATGTAGCACTTTGTAATCTACACAAGATACCCAAACATGTTATCGCACTGGTACATACAGCATATCGAAACACTGTGCCTAGTTAGCTTTAACACCTATAAAACACTCAAAAGTTACAAGTACTCCTTATGCCAAAGCACTTGGATGTCAAATGTGTTACCAGCTGTGAGTAGCATTTATATGTACACACATACCTACCTTGACCCATTAACTAATTGTTTGAACAAATTTAACAAGAAAAAATTATTATCTTCTGTTGATTTGTTGTGTTATTTAGACATATTTATTTATTTTATTTAATCTCTCAACCAAACAACAATAGCGGAGTTCACAATCCAATGTATTTTTCATAAATTTGATATTTTTGATAAATTTTATATTTTTAGTCAATTTTGTATGTTTACAAAAAAAAAACAAATTACATTATTTTTGAAATACACTGATTCGTCAAAAAGAAACAATGTTGAAATCTTATTGTATTTTGTGTTGTACATCACGATTTGATGTCCAAAATTTATCAAGTTTATCACAAATACATCAGATCGTGAACTCCGCTAATGTATTCATATGTCTTAGATAAAATATTCCAAATGCGAAACGCACTCAACAAGCAAATTACATTTATTCTTTGGCATCGTTCACTCAGCATCATTCATACAGCTTAGCACGTGAATTCAAAGTCAGGCAGCCAAACGAGAAATTTTAATTCACTACAAATTTAAATACGAGAATTAAAGCAATTTTAGCTGCAGGTTTTTTCAACTTGTGTTGTGAGTTAAAGTGTTTGTGACATTGCCCGTATGCAAAGTTCAATGTTCTTGTACAGACTTCGATGTGAGTCTTATATTGCAGCTTGAAATGTCATCGTAGTTAAAAACTAGAGCTCCAAGCCGTTGCACTGTAATACTTGTAACATACTCAACATATACGGAATCGCTACAAGATTTATGGCCAAACATGTTTTGTCATTTGACAGGAAAGAAGTAGTTTTCCTTGAGTTTGTTGTTGATTACAGCACTAAGTACGGGCTAGTAAATACATTCTACAGTCTGGTATCAATATATTGAGTTTGTCTTTCCGTTCGTAACTCATTGAAATACAAATATGTACTAAAGTCAGTCAGAGCCTAAATCAAGAGATGACCGTTTTTCGAAAAATGTTTATTCAATTTCGCCGATATTTCCGGATGTTATTATCCTAGAGCCTTTTTGAATTATATCATTTAATGTACACATGCCATTTGGAATAAAGAAGAAAATGTTGGTTCAATTTGAAAGTTATTATTATTATTTTTTTTCAAATTAACATTCCAGTTGGTAAATTACTTTTTGGGCCAGATTGTAATTTTTTTGAAATTTTGGCAAGTTTTTTAATTGTTTCTATTTAAAGTGTAACAAGAACTTTATATACCCTCCGCCATGGATTGCGTTGCATAGAGGCTGTTGATTTTCGTTGAAACCAAAACAACTACAAATATTGAAAAAATAATTTTATAAATAAATATAATATTTTTATGATTTCAAAGCAAGTACAAAGCAAGGCTACCCATACGTTTATTCAAATAACAAATATTCTTATATTTATATTTTCAAAATAGCTTAAATACCATAAATATTGATAGATAGTGGGTGCTACAGTTGGTTGTATTTCCTTTATATTTCAATTCCAACAAGTAAAAACGGCATTAAGTTTGACCGGGCCGAACTTTGGTACCATTTTTACCCCCTTGACGTTTCCACGAAATTAGAATATCATCACTCTAGCTGTAGTTTTTTAGTTGGTACTATTTTTATCCCTCTGTACCATTGTTTCCCTTGAAATTACGAATTTCGAAAAATCCGTTTATTTTCCGTGTCTACGCAGTCAGAGGAATGTATACTCCGAATTGCATGACTCTAGCTGCGGTCATTTGGTTGGCACTATTTGTATCCCCTTTTTCCATTTTAACCCCAAAAAGTACGAATTTCGAAAAATCTGTTTATTATAAGTGTCTTCGCAATCAGAGGAATGTATACACCGAATTTCATTATTCCAAGTGTAGCCGTTTGGTTGGTACCATTTTTATCCTTCCGTACCCATTGTATCCCTTGAAAGTACGAATTTGAAAAAAAACCTTTTATTTTTCATGTCTACGTAGTCAAAGGAATGTATACTCCGAATTTCATGACTCTAGCTGCGGTCATTTGGTTGGTACTATTTTTATCCTCTTTTTTATTTTGACCCCAAAAAGCACGAATTTCGAAAAATATGTTTATTTTCCGTGTCTAGACATTCAGAGGAATGTATGCTCCGAATTTCATGATTCTAGCTGCGGTCATTTGATTGGTACTATTTTTATCCCCTTTTTCATTTCAATCCCAAAAAGTACGAATTTTAAAAAATCCGTGTATTTTACTTGTCTATGCAATCAGAGGAATGTATACACCGAATTTCATTATTCTAGGTACAACCGTTTGATTGGTACCATTTTTATCCCTCTATTCCCATTTTACCCCTTAAAAGTACGAATTTGGAAAAAATACTTTTATATTATGTATCTACTCAATTAGAGGAATGTACACACCTAATTTCGTGTTTCTAGCTGTTGTCGTTTAATATGGTACATATTTTATCCCTTTTTTGTCCCATTTCACCCCCTACAAATAAGAATCACTTTATGGTGCACGTTTTTGCTATAAGGGGAAAGCGCATACCAAATATCAGACATATTCAAAAACATGCTTAAATCCTTAAATATTACGAGTTATTGGGGGTATATTCAGTCCTTGTGCTTCCCTGTGGACCAATTTTTCCCATTTGAAATTTGTTGCGTACATTCTTCTAGCAACGTAAAAATACCTATAAATACAAATGGGACAAAAAGGGATAAACATGGTACCAATGATACGACAACAGCTAGAAACACGTAATTCAGTGTGTACATCCCTATAATTACGTCGACACGTAAAATACAGAGATTTTTCGAAATTCGTACTTTCGAAAAGAGGGATAATAATGGTACCAATCAATGCGCTGAAATTGAAATCATGAAAGTCGGTCTATGCATTCATCTGACTGTGTACTCGCGAAACATAAAGGAATTTTTCGAAATTTGTACTTTTAGGCTGAAAATATGGCAGAAGGGGATAAAAATGGTACCAACCAAACGGCTGCAGTTAGAATGGTGAAATTCGGTGTGTACATTGCTCTGACTGTGTAGATGAGAAAAATAAAGATATATTTCGATATTCGTGCCTTCAGGATCAAAACGGGATAAGATTGTACCAAGCAAACGGCTGTAGCTAGAATCTTCGTAGACACACAAAATATGAGTATTTCTCCAATTCGTACTTTTGAGCCAAATTGAAAAAGAAAAAGTAAGGAAAGGCTAAAGTCGGTCGGGGCCGACTATATGATACCCTACACTTTCTACTCAACTACAATTGAATTCGGTGAAAATCGTGAACGCCATTTGTATGAGAGCAATATATAAATATGAATCTGATCTCATTCTCTTTTACCATAGATGTTTCTAGTGTAAATATATTTGAGGAAAATCGGTTACGGTATGTGGTTTCTACAGCGGTTAACCTAAAATGGGGGGGCGCAATTTGTATGGGAGCTATATCTAAATCTGAACCGATTTGAAACTTTTTTACCAGAAATGTATCTAGTTGAAATTGAAAACAAGTAAGGAAAGGCTAAAGTCGGACGGGGCCGACTATAAGATACACTCCACTTCCAATCCAAATACAATTCAATTCGGTAAAAAAGTGAAAACGGGAAGAATTTTTGTATGTTTCTTAATCATAGGCTAATATGACCTGACCCAATTTGTCAAATCGAGAAGAATACTTGTATCGGGGCTATATCCAAACATTGAATGAAGTGACTAGCTTTCACAATAAGTTCTAAGGAGCTATATGTAAATCTGAACCGATCTGGTTCATTTTCACCATGGGTGTTTCTAGTTGAAATATAAGATATTTTGCAAGATTTTAAGAAGATCTGTTAAAATATGTGGTTTATAGAGTGGAAAAAGTCAAATCGGGAGTGAAATTCGTATGGGGGCTATATATAAATCTAAACCGTTCTGACCTATTTTCGCTACAGGTGTTTCAAATTGAATTATAAGATGTTTTGCCAATTTTGAAGAAAATCTGTTGAAATATATGGTATCTAGAGTGAAAAGAGTCAAATCGGAAGTGAAATTCGTATGGGGGCTGTATCTAAATCTGAACCGATTTTCTTCAAATTAAATAGCGTTCGTCCTTGTCCCGAAAAACTTCGTTGTGCTATGTTTCACCACCACCAGAGACTCTGGTCTGTCGCTACAATAACTAGCGACAATCACCCCGGCTCAATCCCTGGACCCAAAATTAGAATATAAATTTACTTTGCATTGTAATTCATAATAAATAAAAAAATAACATCCTATCCCTACTCCCTGTTCAGTAGGAACAGACTAAAGTTATTAAAATACTCCGAGATGGAGGGTGTAGAATATTCGATACGACCGAATAAAACTACGTACAGACCAGTTGCGGCTGAATCTCACTTGTACGCATGACACCAAATGTTTTGTTTGTTAAAACATTAAAGAGATGATAAATAAATATTCTTAAAATGAGTACTGTCTGATTTGGTACAACTCTGAGTTTATTTTCTTGTTTTTGAGTTAGAAGCACTCACAGTTTTGACTGCTTGTCATACTCTCAATTCTGAAGTTGTATTGGTGAGCGAAGAACTCATTCAAAAGTCACTCAAGAAGATAGACCATAGAAATAGACAAGTGATGAGAAATGAAAGTTTTGCGTTAATACGACGAAGTACAAACGAACATGTCTAAATCGATTTAGAGCAATATCAGTAGATCGAAAATATACTCCATAAATTTAACGGCGAATATATTTTAGGATTACAAACACTGACTGAATCGATGATAGCTAAAACGAGCACATTCTTACGTGATTATTTAGAAATAGTCCTCGATACGTTTCAACGAAATGAAATTTCCAATCGTTTCGTTGTAACGGCGTATTTAAAAATCTTAGCGATTTAGCAAATCTGAATCAAAAATTCAAAAATATCTTGAAATGTAACACCAATTCATTACAATATTTGCCACATTCCAAACGAAAGCTGTTGATAACAACTAATCACTAATCGTGCTGAAAATATACGGAGTTCACGTTGTAAAGTTGTTTGTACCATTCCATCACGTTTTTAGATATTTCATTTGCTGCTTCGACTTTTATAAATGTTTGCCACAAGATACAATATCAACTTGATCATCGAGAGGTTAGATGGTGTTGGCGTTGTACGAGCGTGTGTATGTCAAGATGACATGACGACCATCCCGCGGCAATGAAAACAATCGATCATTTATTATGGAGGCATGAATAATGCCAAAGATATTTACACGGTGGGGGGCGACCAGGGCTTGGAATATAATAATCCTGTTTTGCTATTGCGTAATAGTAATTTTATGCATTTTTTTCTATTATGGGTGATTCCATTGGAACGGGTGTGACACTTTTGCTTATTATAAATATGTATAAATATCTCCCATATTCATTAACTGAGATTTTTACTATGTTGCCGATTGAAAACGTCAGGTCAAGCGGAATATTATTGCAAATATAAATATGTCTTAGCGTTTTAAATATTAGAGATATACAACAAGCAACAGCGTCACAGGTGTGACCTTAGCTTTGAAGAAAATGTTGAGGTTTTACTTATTTTCTTGAATTCAGTAATGTTCTTCCTTTATATGCCTTTATTCATTTTTGCTAATCAAAATACACTTTCTTCTAAAGTATACGTTACCGACATCTCTTTATGAATATAGAAGATATAGGATATTTAAATTGTAACGGGCGTGACATTTTGACGGAAATCTTGTTACGATACCAGTCTATATCTGGAAATGGAAATGGTCAGATCTATTGTTGTCATTATTTTTTTTTTGAAATATAATCAAAAATATGTAATATGAGAAGAATAAACATTACGAATGTTTATCGGTGTTTTTTTAAATTATAAATTGATTTTGAAATTTTGCCGAAAAAAGGGTCACTTTACGTGGAATCACCCTTATGCTAAGCAACAAATTTTCCACTGCAATTTGAAAAAAAATGGATAAATAAATTTTGTTGCAATCATAGTAATATTTTTAAATTTTCGAAGACTATACATTATCGATCTGGGCCAACTAATTTACGTTTTAAGTTTAATATATTATGAATAATCAATTTTAATCAACATTTAATTTTAAAGAATGCAAAGGAACAGGAAATATAGAAATGAGAGTAAAATTTTTCATTATGTATACAAATTGAACGAAAAATTGGCTGACATGTCCTACTAAGTCAGAAGATAATGGATTTTTTGCATAAATATAAGAATTGAAATAGACCTCAAGAAATAAGAAAATTTCAGCATGAAAATTGACTCCAATTCAATACAGAGAAATTTTATTAAAACGATAATTTGTTACAAGGAAGGTTAGAATTTTTAAACCTTCCACCATAAGATGGGGGTATACTGTCATTCCGTTTGTAGCACATTGATTAGCTGATGTGCCGAATTAGAAGAAAATCTGTTCAAAAATTGTATTTCTAGAGCGGAAATAATCAATTCAGTAGCAAAATTTGTAATGGAGCTATATATATCTGAACTCATCTAACCCATTTTCACCAGAGCTGTTTTTAGTTGAAATATAAGTTGTTTTGCCAAAATTGAAGAAAATCTGTCAAAGTTTGTGGTTTCTAGAGCGGAAAGAGTCAAATCGGAGGAGACATTTGTATGGGAGCTATATATAAATCGGAACCGATCTGGCCTTTTTTCACCAGAGCTGTTTTTAGTTGAAATATAAGCTGTTTTGCCAAATTTGAGGAAAATCTGTCAAAGTTTGTGGTTTCTAGAGCGGAAAGAGTCAAATCGGAATAAACATTTGTATGGGAGCTATATATAAATCTGAACCGATCTATCCTATTTTTACCAGAGCTGCTTCTAGTTGAAATATAAGCTGTTTTACCAAATTTGAAGAAAATCTGTCAAAGTTTGTGGTTTCTAGAGCGGAAAGAGTCAAATCGGAGGAGACATTTGTATGGGAGCTATACATAAATCTGAACCGATCTATCCTATTTTTACCGGAGATGTTTCTAGTTGAAATATACGGCGTCTTGCCAAATTGGAGGAAAATATTTTGAAATATGTGGCTTCTAGAGCGGAAAAGGTAAAATCGGAAGCAAAATTTGTATGGGAGCTATATCTAAATCTGAACCGATTTGCTTCAAATTAAATAGCGTTCGTCCTTATCCCATAAAACTTCGAATACTAAGTTTTTACAGTTATCTTGATTTTCGAAATGATTACATTAATCCAATTTTTGAAATTTTAAAGCAGTGATCTAAGGTCTCTTTTTAAGCGACTGTGTTAGTTTGAAATAATTGTGAAATGATGGCTTCTATTTTTTACGATTTTTTTGTGTAAAATCAACCCGAATTTCAGTGAAAAATGATCAGAATGATAATTTATTAGTTGATTAGCAGAAAGTGTAAAAACAATAAAAAAATCAGTAATGAATATATATATATATATATTTATTTTTTCTGATGGTGCAATCGCACACTACAAAAAATGGAAAAAAAAATTTTTTTAATTATCTTTTTTTCTTGGATTTTCCATTGTTTTTACACCTTGTGATAAATTTTGATAATTTTAAAATTTTCTTGATTTTACACTAAATTGAAATTTCCCCCAAAACAAGGTGTAGCACATTAAAATCTGTAAAGTATATTATGAGATACAGGCGATTGAATGAACACGCCTATTTGAAACAAGTAAGGAAAGGCTAAAGTCGGGCGGGGCCGGCTATATAATACCCTACACCACTCCCTGCGTATGTACCTCGCTTTGATTACTAAATCCAGGCATTTCATGGCAGCAATTTTATGTAGTTCATACAAATTATATAAATTATATGAATATAATTTATATGCTATAAATTCATCTTTAGTCAAATTTTAATGGTAAATAATATGGTAATTGATCCAATTGTCCGATAGACAAATACAAATTATACAGTAGTATACCAAAGTATGGACATATGGGCATCACCCAAACAATTCTCATTGCAATTCAATTCGGTAAAAAATTGAAATCGGGAAGTATTTCTGCATCCTGTAAATGTATGTGTTTGACAAAAAATGTTAAATCGGAAAGGACATTTGTATGGGGGTATATAGAAACCAGGAATGATGTGACGCGATTTCACCACGTCTGTTTATTGGTGAAATATAATATGTAAAATTTGGCCAAAATCGGTTAAACATTCGGGAGCAACATTTGTATGGGGGCTATATCTAAATCTGAACCGATCTTACACACTTTCACCATTGGTTTTTTAGTTGAATTATAAGATGTTGTGCCAATTTTAAAGAAAAAACGGGTACAATATGTGGATTTTAGAGCGGAAAAAGTCAAATCGGGAGCGACATTTCTATGGGGGCTATATCTAAATCTGAACCGATCATACCCACTTTCAGCATAGGTGTTTCTAGTTCAATTATAAAATGCTGCGCCAATTTTAAAGAAAATCGGGTACAATATGTGGTTTCTAAAACGGAAAAAGTCAAATCGGGAGCGACATTTGTATGGGGGCTATATCTAAATCTGAACCGATCATACCTACTTTCAGCATAGGTGTTTCTATTTCGATTATAAAATGTTGTGACAATTTTAAAGAAAATCGGGTACAATATGTGGTTTCTAAAGCGGAAAAAGTGAATTCGGGAGCGACATTTGTATGGGGGCTATATCTAAATCTGAACCGATCTTACCCAATTTTTGCATACGTGTAGTATAAGATGTTCTGCCAAATTTAAAGAAAATCGGGTACAATATGTCGTTTCTAGAGCGGAAAATGTCAAATCGGGAGCGACATTTGTATGGGGGCTATATCTAAATCTGAACCGATCTTACCCAATTTTTGCATAGGTATTTTTAGTTGGATTATAAGATGTTGTGCCAATTTTAAAGAAAATCGGGTACAATATGTGGTTTCTAAAGCGGAAAAAGTGAAATAAGGAGCGACATTTGTATGGGGGCTATATCTAAATCTGAACCGATCTTACCCAATTTTTGCATACGTGTTTCTAGTTGCAGTATAAGATGTTCTGCCAAATTTAAAGAAAATCGGGTACAATATGTCGTTTCTAGAGCGGAAAATGTCAAATCGGGAGCGACATTTGTATGGGGGCTATATCTAAATCTGAACCGATCTTACCCAATTTTTGCATAGGTATTTTTAGTTGGATTATAAGATGTTGTACCAAATTTAAAGAAAATCGGGTAAAATATGTGGTTTCTAGAGCGGAAAATGTCAAATCGGGACCGACATTTGTATGGGGGCTATATCTAAATCTGAACCGATTTCCTCCAAATTCAATACCGATGGTCCTTGGCCAGAAAAATAGCTTCTACCAAGTTTCATGGCAATCGGACAACAATAGCGACCTGTAGAGTGCGAACAAGCTTAGACGGACAGACAGACATCGTTAAATCGACTCAGCTGGCGATTCTAGGCCGATCCGTATACTTAAAGGTGGGTCTAGCTCAATTATTTCTTGGTGTTACAAACATTTGGCGGAAAACTAACTTATAATACCCTAGACCACGAAGTGGTGTAGGGTATAAAAATCTATCTTTTTTTCGTGAAAAAAATTTCTATTTTTTTCCAAAAGTACGTATTTTATGAGAAGAATACATACACAAACTTTCAAAACATTCACAGCTACCGGAGTCAAAAATCGTACCGCTTGACATGGAATGACTCATATATATTTTCGATCGTCATAAAATTCTAAGGCGATCTAGCCATGTCTGTCCGTCTGTTGAAAACACGCTACCATATAAACGAAAAGATCCAGGACGTACACATTTCTAAGAATACGTCTAATTGTTGTAGATCGGTTGGTTTGAAAATGGGCGAAATCGGTCTAGAGCGAAATTTTTCTCTATCAACATTTCCCTCCTAATATGGCTTGCTGTTTCTAGCATTTAACCATGTATTTATACTATCCAGCTCCATGATGGGGGTATACTAAATTTGTCATTCCGTTTGTACCACCTTGAAATATCGACCTGAGACCCTATAAAGTATATATATTCTTGGTCGTCATAAAATTCTAAGACGATCTAGTCATGCCCGTCCGTCCATCTGTTGAAAGCACGCTAGCATCTAAACGAAATGAGCTAGAACGTCCAAATTTGACGTAAATGTGTCATATAATTGTAGGTCGGTTGGGATTGAAAGTGTCCAAAATCGGTCCACAGGGAAAAACTAATACTTACGTACTTAAATACTCTAAATATTATCGGTTAATATTTAGAGTATTTAAGTACGTTTCTTTTTAATATGCCTATTCCCCTTATACGAGAAACATGTGCCATAATGTGATTTTTATTCGTAAGGGGTGAAATGGGACAAAATGGAACAAAAATGGTACATATCAAACTATAACAGCTAGAAACATTAAATTCGGTGTGTTCATTCCTCTATTTGAGTAAATACATAATATAAAAGTATTTTTTCAAATTCGTACTTTTAAAGGGTTAAATTGGAATAGAGGGATAAAAATGGTACCAACCAAACGTCTATACCTAGAATAATGAAATTCGGTGTATTCATTCCTTTGATTACGTAGACACATAAAAAAAGGAATTTTTCGAAATTCTTCCTTTTAGGGTGTAAAATGGACAAAAGGTGTTAAAAATTGTACCAATTAAATGACTGTAGCTATAATCATGAAATTTGGTGTACACATTCCTCTGATTGAGTAGTCAGAAAAATAAAAAGGTTTTTCCAATTTCGTACTTTCAATAGATACAATGGGAACAGAGGGATAAAAATGGTACCAACTGAAAGGCTACCGCTAATTGCATAGACACGTAAAATAAATAGATTTTCGAAAGTCCTACTTTTAAGTCGTAAAATGCGAAAAAAAGGATTAAATATGGTACCAACAAAATGGCTGCTGCTAGAATCAGGGAATTCGGTGTATACATTCCTCTGACTACATAGACATGTAAAATAAAAAGATTTGTCCAAATTGGTACTTTATTTTGTTGATTTTACGAAAAAAATGGTAGAATCATGAAGTTATGCGTCAGAGATAATGTATTTTCAAAATGTATACTTTTGAAATTAAAATAGGATGGAAATACAACCAACCAAACGACTGTAGCTGAAAATGCAGACACTATCCCCTTATATTTACTTTCTAAATGGACTTGAAGTATTATTTTGACTATATATATAGAAGAATGGGTCGCGAAAATAAATTGCACCGGTCACCCCCCAGAAATGAAGATTGGATTGCTTAATGATGATCTGAAAAATATTTCGTCACTGGGTCAAGCCATCTGTGAGCTAAACGCTTCTGAAAACACCTCTAAAAATCATGTTTTTCCAGTGTAATTTTTTTATGTTGCTTTTTTGTCCATTTTTTCTGAATTAATAGACCCTTGGAGGCAGTTTAAATAAACATTTTTATTCCTTTCTTAGAATAACTCATTGGTCGTATTATTGTTATATTGATTTTTGTGGTTTTTCAAGGTGACAGCTAAAAACTCATAATTCTTGGAAACATTTTGTAAGAGCTGTTGTGAAGAATAAGTAGAATGAACTGATACCTTTCGAATGATGCCTAAATGATGAATATCGAATGAAAAATGACGTCACTGACTCAATGTTTGTAAAATAATTTAATACAGGAGATGGATTTTCAGAGCCATTCAGGTATTGACTGTCACTATTTATTTGTTATAAAATACTATACTCTTTTTTTATAAAATACTAACACCAAATATAAAAAAATCAATTGACACTATGAAAAAACACAAAAAAATACTATAAATGTCCAATAATTCGACAAAAAAGTTACTCTAAGACAAGAATCAAAATTTATATTTAAATTGCTTTCAAGGATCTATTAATGAAGAAAAAAATTCAGGAGCGTTTAGCTTACAGACGGCTTGATCTAGGAACGAAATATCTTGCAACCCATCGTAATATATAGTATAAACATGTTGGTAGCCTTGGCTTATTAATTAAAAATTTATATTTATTAAATATTGAACATTTGTACTTCGAATGTACAGAATTTTGATACATATAATCAAAGCATTCAGGAAAATCTTTAAACAGAAATATCCGAGCCCTGGCAATGATGCTATACAATTAATTCAATTTATTGTCTATAGATTCTTTCTATTCTGTTATGTGCATTTATTTACAATTTTCATTTATTTCAAAGTTTACAAAACATGTTAATGTCGGACGAACACGCCAGATGACGACTCACCACACACGATAAACATCATTATTTGTTCGTTACCCACCTTTGCATGGTGGGTAATGTGATGTGTCAAAGAGTCAAATTGAACTTGACATTCACGCTTCACTGAGTTCAATTGAAAAAATCAAATATGTTATTTAATACGAGCGGACATACCGAATTCACACGAAATTATGTTCACAATGCTAAAACACTATTCCGTGAAATAATGTATTGTTGTCGACTAATATCTTTTAAAGCAAATAAAAGTGGATTATTAAAAGTGAAATATTCAAGGAACCTTAAATTTTTTAAATATAAAAGTTCATACAGTTCCTGTTGATGTCTCAAAATGAAAATCAATATTTAAACATTTTTGAAGGGAAACAATAGGCTGGACCGAAATAAAAATTTCAAAACAAAAGCTGAAAATTTATCAAAAAATGGAAACCGGGAAATTATTGTTCAAATTTTCGCACTTCCTTTTCTCCCTTCTTCTTCCCTTCTCTTACCAAATTTTGTCAAAAATGTTCTTGTACATTTGACAAAACCGAATACTCGGCCGGTCACTTGCACATACTTTCACTAATCAGACGTGATTTATTTATGGCGCATACGATTTGTGGCTGTTCGTTCGTTTGTAATGGCTTATTTCCTGCATAATATCGCCATCACCACTGTAGTTTCGTTCGGTTGACTAAGAATGTTTAAGATCACTTTTGTTCTTCCGAAAAGAGACAAACACACGATGTCTTCGGCATGCCAACAATTAAGTAACATACCGATCTGTACATATATTAAAATGTCAAAAATACTCATAATAATTATGGCTGAAGATTTTAATAAATCTTAGTCTAGCACACTAAGCGTATGGCAGGGCTCTGCAAACGGTTGCCAGTTAGATCCAGTGGAAATTTTACGATTTTTTCCTCAAAGAGCTGATATAAGACAGCAATCTTCAAATAAATACTCAAAATATGGCAGGAGTATGATATACTATTATTATAAGATCTGACTATATTTTTGGAAGGAGGGTCTCTAAATAAAATAAAAAATGTTGTTTTGTTATTGATAAGTCACTTAGTTATCGAGTTATCGGACGTTAAATTTTGGAAAAACGAAAAAAAAATATTTTTGTAAAATGAGGTCAAAATGAAAAATAAAATTTCGATGACTCTATTTGTTATTGAAATTATATAGAAGTTATCGAAATAAAAATCGATTTATTTAATTTTTTATTATTTGTATTTCATTTGAAAATAACGAAATATCGGTTATTGGAGTAACATAAATTTCTGACAAAATCAAAGACGCATTCTCATCTAAATCGCATTTATAAAACTTTTCTATTATTGAATCGATTAATGACACTGCGACAGTCCAAAAACTCTGAGAAATTATAGCATTTTTCTAGTAGGTATTACCGAGTAGAACAAGAATCTGTATTTGAAATTTGCCAGACACCCCCTTGAGTTACGGGTAAAAACCCGGTTTTTCGTACCTTTGTACACTTATAAGCCTGTGGCATAGATGGTTATCAACCGGTTTTAACTTTCTCTCCGGATTTGAAAAGAAGAAACCTGGAACATTCGATAAAAATATAGCTTAAACTTAAGAAATCTGTGTACTTTTGTCCAGCTAACACACTTTTTAAACCATTTTTCAACTTAGGCAATGTTTTTACACATGTTTGGTAACCTTACCTCAAGTAAACTTATTTGTCTTAAAAAATCCGTCAGTAATTGAATGAGATATTAAAGTTTTTATAAATAATTTTTTTTTCCAAAAATACAAGTTTTGGTCATTCCAGTTCACATCTCCCATTATTTTACGAATTGAAGTCCAATAAAAATACTTTCTTTGTACACCACCCTCTTAAAATTAGGTTTTATAGGACAGTTTATCACCAATTCGGAAAAAGTAGGAAATTAACCCTAAAATGAATTTTAAGTTTTGACTTATTTCGGACATTTAAGTTGAAATTGAGGAGCTAGAGGGTTAAAATGTTCCACAAAAATTTTCCTCGTAGTATTTTAAGAAATATTGTTGAACACATCTTATACTTAAAATGTAGGAGCCACAAGGTTTCTTATGCCGATTCGTCATAAGAATACACTGTGCAACATTTTTGAAGTCATTTCAAAATAACCATATACGGACACCGCTACATGATAAAAGACCAAAAAAAAAGACCCGTGTTTTTTTTCCCCCCCAAAGTCATGCACTTTTTTTTTTATGGGCCCCCAGAGATTTGAGGCCTCGGTGTAATTTTTGGAAAAAAGTGATCATATTCTCAGGCTCATATCTTGCAAACCGTTCGGAATTTTGATTTACTCTCTGAGGCAAAGTTCTAGCTCTTGTCATAAAGAACAAAAATTGTGAACATATAAAATCAAAAAAACTTCATCTTCAAGGTCAAAATCTGCTCACCAGCAGACATTGACATTGGTCGTTGAAACACTCGCAAGATCTGAAGACAACGACGAAGGAATGGCCAACGACAGCGTCGTCGAGCAGAAATAGTTTTGTAGGCCAAGAGGGTACTGGGTAATTTTCACTTGTCATTGCCAAAACTGTTTGCCAGCTACAATGACGGGTACTTTAAAAATCGTTGAACTACACAATGCACTCGCCCGCCAACGGCCCCCCACCACCACATGCCACCCCGGCGCATTGTCAAGTGCGAACAACAAATGACAACAAAAACAAACATCATTCCTATGTTTCTCTAGCCACAAACACCTACACACAGCCATGCGAGATTTGCATACTGACGTCGAAACTATGCTTCTCCGCTGTGCAGCACAGACCGTTCTACAAATGCATGTGCATATGAATGAGCGTAAACGTGAGTGTGTGTTTTCTCTTCTGAGAACTGAAAACGTCAATGGACGATAATGCAGAAATACTTCACAATAAATTTACTATATGTGGCGCAAAAGCATAGCGACGTCGCACAGTGGTGTATTTTCACACAAGGTGTGGAAAAAATGAGATCGATTTTTTTCACTCTACCAACACTCAGGGAATGTAGTGCATTGAGTTTGCGGAAGGGTGGTAAGGAAGTAGAAGGATGAAAGTGGAAGTAGTGTTGTTTTGAATCTCTGAAAGAGAAAGATATCTACCGAGATATATATCTGCCGACCGACTTTCCAATAGACAGAAGAATTCCTAGAATTCGTGTCTCTACTGAACTTCTCACCTCCGGGATTAGATCAATAGCATCCGAAGAACAACCACCAAGAAAGTGTCGATAGAACATGGGGACGCTTCTCATATTACGACGGTGATCAAGAGAGACAATACAACTGGATATCCTACCGTCATCTATAGCTCTCCTCTGAACAGGGTCAAGTTTCCCTAGGCAAGATCTTGGAGCACCATCTTCTGTCTGATGTAGGTAGTGTAGATATTGGGAACATCAGAGAGAGTGTTTGTTATCCAACGAATTGTGTATTGAATATTATTGAATATAATATTGATAATAGAATATTATTGAATATATATATAATTGTATATTGAATATTGTGCTTTCATGCCCAGAATATTAAGAGCGTCCGATTGCTCTTTACGTACTCCGTTAGTAGAAATCAACGACACCATTGGATCATAGAATCGCTTTAAAGACAATAATGATCTGAATGATAATGAAAAGGAGTCTCGTGAACTGGAGTGGTTGAGAGTGACTCATACCCAGGCCAGCAAGCCGGCCTGTTGTGCGCTCTCAATACGAAACCAAAAGTGGATTGAACAATATTTTCCTTATTTTAATGTCGACCATTATGTGCCTCTAAGGTGCTCCAGGTTAGGTAATTCCGAAAGGTGAATCTGCCTTGAAAAGGCGGTGCAGTGACACAGAAAGTGTTCTACAGTTTCGGAGTTCAAATTTACCCAACCTCTTCAGCCGTCTGGTTTCACTCCAACTGTGTTCGCCCCGTAAGACTTTTGTCGTGCTGTTTATCTTTGAAGAACTCTACGTTATCCTACGAGCCCATTTTCCCAGTTGAACTTAGGTCGCCTTCAAATATTTGGCACCGAAAGGTGTCCGGCTCTCAGCCTCGAAAAGGCGGGAAAACAGGAGAGGAAGTGTTCCACCGCTTCGGTGTCCTCCCCGCACGCCCTTCACTCACCCGAGTCCGATCGTCCCATCGAATTTGCTCAATCTCATTGGGTCCGCCCCATAAGACTTTGGTCGTGCCACCTACCGTTGAAAAGTCCCAGGTTATCCTACGAGCTCAAGCTGCCTATTTTCCCAGTTCAATTCGGAGCCTTCCATGTTGATCGATTCGAGACCTGATCCTCCTCTGGACAGTTCATCAGCCCTCTCATTAATTTCGATCATACAGTGTTGTGGAACCCACATTTATTTCCTCCTTGCATTCTAATATGGGTGGGTTTGATGATCGCTTTAGTCGCAGTGCAGATCCTCACGTCATAGACGCTACCTTGTTCAATTGAACATTTCACACACTCCTTTATCGCCTAAACTCTTTGTGAAAGACAGTGGTCCGGGATGCGGTATAATTTTTCTTAGGAGAATTACTCAATGTAGATTCCTAACCCTTTTTCCGTCCATCATAGATCCATCTATGTAGCAGTGTGTCCGGAGGTTATCTCTATCTAGGGAACGATCCACACAAGATCGCATCTTTGTATTACAGTACGTGAAAACTGTTCTTTCTGTGATTTACTCCGATTGGGAGAAACTCGTTAGTTTTCCCAATATTTTTTGGTAATTCGAAGTGAAATATAATTGGAACCATTCACCTACCGCAAGCATTTGGTCGAGTTCGCCTCTTCGTAATTGGCCTTGGTCACTATTGGGCGCAGTGACAGTATTGTCTACATTGCCCTCGTCGATGTTGTTCGAAAGGCCCGCTGATGCTAAGGCTGCTCATTCGATGAACTTTCTGGAGTAGTTTTATGTTGCATTTACCTTCCATCGATGCCTACCACACTACAGAAGCACAAAATCTCCTAACTCGGGTTACATCCGAATTTTCGGTCTCTACATGACTCTATTGCACCCGAGTCATGAAGAGTTTCAGCATGTTTATTTTATTGCATCCTCAGTAGTTCTACAACGGGTGCACCGATAGATAATTTATTGATTGGTCATAACGGGTCTGATTACGCTTGTCTAAAGCCAGTGTGTCATTTTAGGACTAAGGCTCCATTTTGAGCCTATGATCCTTCTGCTTAAGGGCCTTCTCTACTTTGCAGTTGATGTTGTCCTTCCATCTCAACTTTCGATCCAGGATAACTCCCAGATATTTAACTTTCTAGGTAGTTTTAATCGTCCTCCCCAGGAATGCTGGATCGTTAGTCATTTTAGAACAAAGGACCAGTGTGTCATTTTAGAACTAAAGCCTCCTTTTGAGCCTGTGGTGCTTCTGCATAAGGGCCTTCTCTACTCTGCAGTTGATGTGCTACTTCCATCTCAGCTTTCCATCCAGCATAACTCTGAGATATTTTACTTTCTCGGTAATTTTAATCGTCTTCCCCCTGGGGGACTATCTTCCATTTAAACAGATTTCGTTTTATCGGATTTACGTGCTTGAAATCTACTCAATTCACTCGACCCCATTCGGAAATGGCCGATAAATCCTGGCTAAGTGGTTCATCCATTAATGGGTTTTTGTCCTCAATTTCTTGAAGACTTGGTCTTTGATCGAATGAGTATGAACGACAAAGGTTACTGCGAATGAGAAGAATGAGAAAATTCGTCAATGAAAAGATTTAAAAGAGAGGGAGAAGGAACAGAGCCCTGTGGAACTCATGCGTCGTCTGATGAGAAAATATTTACAATACGGTGAGATCGCTGAGGAAGTTGATATACATAAATCAGAGTAGTCACACCAAAAGCTGTGAACTTATGACAGCACTGGTATCGTAGATTGATTCCTACGGAAACCTGTTGATCATTAAGTAAGTCATTGGTTTCTTGATAAATCACGAGATGGTGATTAACCTCCACTCCACATACACTCCATAACCTTGGATAGCGCAGAGCAAATCGCAATCAGGCGGTAGTTCGCAGGGTTGTTAAGTGAGATGTTGACTTGAAATACGTTGCAGTGAAATAACCAAGCCAGTTTATTGAAGGATTTTTAAAATTCTAACATAAAGATGGGGTCTTCCACAAATCCATCAAATAAACCTTCTACGGTCAAAGAGAAATTCTTACCACTGCTTCCTTTTTGGCTCGTTTTCCGACATACTTTTAGTCCACGCGAATACATTAAACAGCGGAACACATGTGTAATCTTTATAAAATATCTTCTAACGAAATTCTTATCATAATCTCTATTAGATTTAACCACTTTCGTGACACTGTGCCAAAAAGATGTCTGCACACATTCGAAATGTATGATGATGCGGTAGGTAGTCGGTTGTTTAGTTGGTGTCTTCGTCGATTTTATTTATAATTGAATTGCTTGAAATGCAATGAATATTTAAAAATATTTTAATTATTTAATTTTTTTGTAGATGTACGATATAGTTTATCATTTGTATTCTCTCTCTGTCTGTCTGTCTGTCTGCTTTTTTGGGATGGCTTTCTTTATTGCAGTGTAAATATTTCGGGCAACAAACCCCAAGTGTCTTGACGTGTTTTCAAATCGACCTGCTGGCTGGTTGGCTGAAGAGAAGAAAGCTAAGGTGCTCCTTGTATAATGACTAAAAATGGTCATAGTAATTCGGCATATGTCGCAGATGTCTCCGATAGAACTCCCAAGAAGTACTCGTTGGAGTTAACGGAAAAGGGTGACAAATATGTGGTGACACAGAACATTGAAGCCGATGACTATGATCCCTTTGAACATCGCGAGGTGGAACACCCAACGAGGTAGGTTTTAATCGGATATCAAATACGAATCTATAGTGAGGAAACTGTCTAAATTTCCAGTAACTCGGAGACTATGTTCCATTTTCTGAAAGGTTCATTGGGCACTGGTATATTGGCCATGCCTAATGCTTTCAAAAACGCGGGTTACATTATGGGTGGCGTGGGCACTTTTGTGATCGGCGCTGTCTGCACCTACTGTATACATCAGCTGGTCAAGGCCGAATATGAGCTGTGTAAGCGCAAAAAGGTAAGCAATTATCCTACAAATCGAAGACAATTTATGCATTTGACCTATATTTACAGATCCCCAGCATGACTTATCCAAAAGTAGCCGAAGTAGCTATGGGCGAGGGTCCTTGGATATTCCCCAAATGGGCTCCCTACATTGGCCACTTTGTCAATACCTTCCTGCTGATCTATCAATTGGGCACCTGCTGTGTTTACGTTGTATTCGTGGCATCTAATATGAAATCGGTAGCCGACTATTATCTCGAGACACCGGTCGATGTACGCATTTGCATGTTAATCATACTGTTGCCGCTGATTTTAATTAACTACGTTCGGAATTTAAAATATCTGGCACCATTCTCGACATTGGCCAATGCCATAACCATGGTTTCGTTTGGCATCATCTGCTACTATCTTTTCCGTGAGCCTTTGACGACCGAAGGCAAGGAAGCCGTAGCTCCAGTCAGTGGATTTCCGCTGTTCTTTGGCACAGTACTGTTTGCATTGGAGGGTAAGTAGAAGATGAAACGTCGTAACCCAAAGACAGAAAGCCATAGTGTAAGTGAATATGATATAGACGTGTTCAAGGTTATATTGGAATTTTGGAATATTAAATCGACATAACTAGTGCTGATTCGGAAAGCCCAACTTTCGATCAGTTTTTCCTGCAATTTCACCGATCGTTGGTTTCCAAGTCTTGAATCGTAGGTGGCTTATCGATGAAGGCCTTTGAAATGCTAGTTCGAGGATATCTTCCATTTGCTTTTATGCGTTCAAAACTACATCGCCAATTACATGTCATATTGTTTCATTAATTGTTGAAAATTCAGTTCAGTTAATTTGATCGAACTCCTGTAGTAACTCACGTTCCGCTGATTTTTTAGTCGTCCCTCACGAAGCTACCGACTTTCATCTATATAAGGGATAGGTGAGGATTTGTATGTCGTAAGACGTCCAGAACTTGGAGTCCAAATTGAGTGACATTAAGTCAATCTAGAGCAGCTTAGAAACAAATAACGAGGAAGTTTATACTTGATATGGAGTTTGTTAACCATACCCGTTAACGATACCCGTATCGTGACCTGCAAAATATCGTGACCCATAAAAATATCGATAGAACAGCTACACATATCCCACATTACGACGGTAATCAAAGGAGACAATAGAATTATTACTTTCTGTCACCTATCAACACCATCGCCCTCCTCTGAACACGGTCAAATAGATCCAAGAAAGATCTTGAAGAACCCGGCCATATATGGGAATTGTATTCCATCTTAGGTCTGATGTAGGTAGTGTAAATATTTAGAAGATCAGAGAAAGTGAAGTATTTCTTACACCGCTTTTAAGACACATTCGACACTTGAATGCTTCCTTTGACACATCAAATACATGTTTTGTCCAGCGAACATCACAATGTATCTTCATGTCCATCAAGAGCGTCCGATTGCTCAATATCAACACCGTTCATAGAAATCGACGACATCATTGGAATAATGAGACAATAATGAGCGCGCTGTGTCTTACATGCATTAAAAGCTACTTTATTCACTGAACCCCATTCGAGAATGACCAGTAAATCCAGGCTAAGTGACTCATCCATCAATCGCATTTTGTCCTCAATTTCTTGAAGATTTCTTCTATGATCGAATGAGTATCAATGACAGATGTTGCTGTCATCCGTGAATGAGTAGATTGGATTCAAAGTCCGATTCAAGAGATCGTCGATACAAATAAGAACAAGTAAAAACGGCGTTAAGTTCGGCCGGGCCGATTTTTATATACCCTCCACCATAGATTGCATTCCACAGAGGTTGTCGGTTTTCGTAGAAGTGCAGTAATATTACAGGAAAATATATAAAAAAAATAACCTAATTTCATGATTCAACCAATTTTTGCCGTAAAAGAAAAAGTACGAATTTGAAAAAAAAACTTTTTATTTTGCGTGTCTATGCAGTCAGAGGAATGTATACACCTAATTCCATGATTCCAGCTGAGCCCATTTGGTTGGTACCATTTTTACCACCTTGAAGTTTCTACGTAATTAGAATTTCATCATTCCAGCTGTAGTCATTTAGTTGGTACTATTCTTATCCCTCTGTTCCATTGTATCCCTTGAAAGTACGAATTTCGAAAAATCCGTTTATTTTCCATGCCATGACTCTAGCTGAGGTTATTTGATTGGTACTATTTTAATCCCCCTTTTTCATTTAACCCCAAAAAGTACGAGTTTCGAAAAATCTGTTTATTTTAAGTGTCTACGCAATCAGAGGAATGTATACACCGAATTTCATTATTCCAGGTGTAGCCGTTTGGTTGGTACCATTTATATCCCTCCGTACCCATTGTATCCCTTGAAAGTACGAATTTGGAAAAAAAAAACTTTTATTTTTCATGTCTACGTAGTCAAAGTTATGTATACTCCGAATTTCATGACTCTAGCTGCGGTCATTTGGTTGGTACTATTTTTATCCCCTTTTTCTATTTTAATCCCAAAAAGTACGAATTTCGAAAAATCAGTTAATTTTCCGTGTCTACACAGTCAGAGGAATTTATACTCCGAATTTCATGACTCTAGCTGCGGTCATTTTATTGGTACTATTTTTATCCCCTTTTTTCATTTTAACCCCAAAAAGTACGAATTTTGAAAAATGCGTGTATTTTACTTGTCTATGCAATCAGAGGAATGTATACACCGAATTTCATTATTCTAGGTACAGCCGTTTGGTTGGTACCATTTTTATCCCTCTATTCCCATTTTACCCCTTAAAAGTACGAATTTAAAAAAAAATACTTTTATATGATTTAGCTACTCAATTAGAGGAATGTACCGAATTTCGTGTTTCTAGCTGTTGTCGTTTAATATGTACCATTTTTATCCCTTTTTGCCGCATTTCACCCCCTACAAATAGGAATCACTTTATGGTGCACGTTTTTGATATAAGGAGAATGCGCATACCAAATATCAAGCAAATATAAACAGACATATTCAAAAAACATGTTTAAATACGCTAAAATATTGTGGATTATTATGGGTATTTTTAGTCCTTGTGAGGGAAAAAATTTTCCCTTTAGGCCGATTTCGCCCCGTTTAAATCCCAACCGTTTCGTTAGATGCTAGCGTGCTTTCAAAAGACGGACAGACTGACGGACGGACATGGCTAGATCATCTTAGAATTTTATGACGATCAAGAATATATATACTTTATAGGGTCTCAGGTCGATATTTCAAGGTGTTACAAACGGAATGACAAAGCTAGTATACCCCCATCCTGGTGGTGGAGGGTATAAAAAGGGAAGGGAAAGGACAGAGTGGTACTCCTGCTGTTAACCTGTGCTCGTCGGATCAGAACCCATCTACAACGACGCGAGAAAGCTCGATAAGTCCTTACCAACACCAAACACGATGAGCTTTGATATGAGTGCGTCGTGTCAGACTATATCATAGGCCTTGGAGATATCTAGAGCAATGACCTTACTCTCACCAAACTGTTGGATGAATCGATTGATTCCTGTTGATCGTTAAGTAAGCCATAAACCACAATATGGTAGTCAACCATACTCTACATAACCTTCGGTGGCGGTAAGTAAATCGCAAGCGGGCGGTAATTAGCAAGGTTATTAGTTTCCTTTTTTAGGAAGACCCCTGCACGGAAAAGTGGTGAAATGCCTTAAGAGAGATTTATTTGCGAGAACCCTTTTAAATATCTGAGGCATCCAGATACATGTTCGATCATTTCAGCCAATAGGTTAGCTTTAACAACCGGGTTAGTGAATATGTGGTCATTTTTAACAAGAGTTGGAATGGAGATGAACAATATGTGTTTTCTGGTGTAGATTCTTCCTCATCTGTAAATGCTGTGTCACATTAGACCTTCTATAATAGAATGTTGAAAAGATCACACGATAAACTATCGCCGTGTCGGATTGGAAATATTTTCCAATCTTAAAGTCAACCTGCAAAGACGTATTAATTTTTCAGCGATTCCCTTCACTTTCAGTCCAAAGCGGCTTTGTGATCTAGGTTTCGATTTACTTTTCCTTCTTTTTACTCCAGGCTTTGGCGTAGTGTAAATATGTGATCGATGGTGGATTTGCCTGGTCTAAAGCCACACTGATACGGCCCAAATATCTCTTTCCTAAAATACCACTGCTTCGAATAAATGTCATACTGGTTGATTCCAATGGGGGGCGTAAAATCCCGTGAAATGAAAAATGAACTGCAGGTATCAACGGACCATTCCTCGGCAAGATTGCGACTTTAATCCAATAACAATTGTAATTATCGTTGTTATGCTAATCCAGTTTCTTGTGGTTTAATTGGATAATATTAGTGTGGACGATATATGGTTTTAACAAGACTTTTCACAAGCCATATATCCTGGAAATAATTCTATTATGGCGAGAGTTTTCATTTATAGTGGTTCAGCAAAGTAATACGAAACTGATTCGAAATCATATTGCCTTTGAATACTTCGATCGAGGATTTTTTTCTTGCGCATGGCGGCGATACCGCAAAGCAATATGAAAGCCATACTTCTGGTTGATAAATCGGTGATATTGCAAGATAATCACCCGGAAGAAATCTGGATGATATCACCTGGAAGACAAAAATGATTTTTTTTTTATATTTTAATTCAATCAAAAGTAATAATTACATGAAGTGAATAAAAAACTACAATAACAACATACGCTCAGAAAAATAGCATTCCTAAATCTGAGTAAACTCCATACTACAATTTAGTTCAACATTTTTAATCTAGTTCTGTGAAAATGTCATTAAAAGTAGGAAAATTAACTAAGTATGAGTAAAGTTTCCTTCTTTCAAAGCCATAATAAATAGTTTTTTTTTACTAGAAATAGTTTAGTTAAAAATACATTTCTTTGGAACTAATAAAAAATTCTTACAATTGAGTAAATTTATACTTGTGTGGCAGAAACTTTCCAAGGTTTTAAGTAAGAAAAATATTAAGAATTTTTTGTATGGAAAAAATTCCATTTAGAAAATTTTAACTAAAAAATGAGTTTTTTTTAATTAAGTTAATATGTTTACTGAAATTTATGCCGAGTTCTTCATACATTGAAGTATTAATGAACTTATAAAAAACACTTCAAATTGTTTAGAAAAATTCCAGAATATTAATCTGAGAACTTATTAGACTTATTTCTTAAATAATTTAATTTTTAAACAACATCTGCGAAGGCGTCTATCTTGCCTTCGCAGCAATCATGGAGTAATAGTTCAACTCCTTTTGGCAGAGGTTTCATGAAACTTTTGCGAAATATTTCATGTTGCCATTTTTAGTCTGTCTGTTGAAAGCACGCTAGCTTCCGAACGAAAAGAGAGGTTCAAAATTTCCGTAAATATGTTTTATGGTTGCAGATTAGGGTTTGCATCCCGGGATTTCCCGCGGGAATTCAGTAGAACATTTTACATATTTCTTCGCATATTTTTTCTATCATTTCCACAATAAAATTAAAAATGTTGTATAAAAATTTAGATCACTTCGTATGTCAAATATTGCAGTTGGATGACAAAATATTTTTAAGCTGCGTTTGGACATAGACTCAAAATACACTTTTTCGGATTTTTCCTGTCAAGCTCCATATGGGCATCTCCCAAAAAGGTCTACAAAAATTAAATCAGACCACACTATTAGCTTTTAACTTTATTTTTTCTTATTTCGACAACTTTTTTATTATGAAACTTGAAGTTAGCTTGTTCTCTTTTATTTTTATTAAATGTTGAAGTGTTATAACGAAAATTACTAAATTTTTAATACGAGTGGAAATGTTTGTCTTGTCCATTCATTAATTAAACAATTTAAGAGATAATTCTCATATTTCATAAATCTACGAACAAAATATATCCTCTGACCTTCATTTACATATATATGGAAAAACAAAGTTTTCAAAAAATCGGTCGAGTCCGTTTCGATGTAAATTTGTTTATAATTTTGTACTAAATCCTGACGATATATTTTAAAAATGTAATACTCTTTAAGCGCTTTAGAACATTGAAAAGGCTGATCGACTTTTTCAGTTTCTTCGCCCGGGCCACTGGGATATGCCCATATGAAAAATTTAAAATCCGAGAAAAGTAGATTTTAGGCGTGTATCCGAACGCCAAAAATAAAAAGTTTAAAGTTTTCGAAGCGACAGGACAAAGAACAAACATTTCATTTGATGCTCTACTGACTATCAATATGAACGATCGTTCTCCGTCGCGTTCACATTTTCCAATAATTAATTTTGAAACTTGAAAAAAAAATTAAATTGATCTCACATTGCGCTTTATTATTATATGAATTCTGTAACAGGTTCGTTGTGAAATATATATTTATTTTACTTTAATAAAATGTGAATGTTTCATTGGAAAAAATAAGTTAAATAGTATGTTGACGATTCCCGTGCTGTCCCGGGATCCCGGGAAATTGAAAAAATAATTCCCGTTTCCCGGGAAATAATAAGTACGGGAAAATGCAAACCCTATTGCAGATCGATTGGGATTGAAAGTGGGCGAAATCGGCCCAGAGGGGAAAATATTTCCCTAACAAGGACTGAAGTACATAAATGGATTATTTAAGCGTAATATAGAGGGATTTTGCGAAAATGGGATCAAAATGGTACCAACCAGACGGCTGCAGTTAGAATATTGAAATTCAATGTGTACATTGCTCAGACTGCATAGACACGAAATATAAAAATATTTTTCGACATTCATACCTTTAGGAAAATTGGAAAAAGTCTGTACAAACCAAGCTACTGGCTGTGTAGACCCACAAAACAAGAAAATTTTTCCAAATTCGTACTTTTAGGTCAAAACGAATAAAGGAATAAAACTGGTACCAAGCAAACGGCTGTAGCTAGAATCATGAAATTAGGTTCGCACATTCCACTGTGGACGCGAAACATAATGGATCCTCAGTATTAGTACTTTTCAAACTGGTACAGACATTTGATCTGTAGCTGAAATCAAGATATTCAGCTGGAGGAAATCGGTCCCGAGGGAATGAATGAATAGTACATCATCACAATTTATTTCAAGCAATGGACAATGGATAATAAGTATGTAGTTTGAAATAGTAAACAAATATCATAAAAATATCACAATTTACTACACTTCAATGTAAAGTAAGTGCTCTTCGACGCTTGCCGGTCCCCTTCGTAATCTTTTCAACCATGCATACCGTGCAAGAGTTTTCCCAGCGTGTTGGAAGATTGCAAACATGCAGCCCATCCCTAAAAAAGGTGAGGCTAATAACCCTGCTAACTATCGACCGATCGCGATTTGCTCAGCGCTCTCGAAGGTTATGAAGAGTATGGTTAACCATCATCTTGTGAGGTATTTAGAAACTAATGACTTACTTAATGATAGACAGTATGTCTTCCGTAGGAATCGATCTACGGGAGACCTGATGACACTGCTATCCGAAAAATGGAATCGATCTATTCACCAGCATGGTGAGAGTAAGGTCGTTGCTCTAGATATCTTCAAGGCCTTTGATAGAGTTTGGCACGGCGCACTCATATCATATCAGAGATCGCACTATACGTGTTGTTGTAGATGGGTCCGATGAGCATAGGTTAACCGCAGGAGTACCACAGGGCTCTGTCCTTTCCCCCTCCCTTTTTCTTATTTTCATCGACGACCTCTTGGATCGGACTTTGAATCCAATATACTCATTCGCGGATGACAGCAACCTCTGTCATTCATACTCACCCGATCATAGACCAAGTCGTCAAGAAATTGAGGATAAAAGGCGATTGATGGATGAGTCACTTAGCCAGGATTTGCTGGCCATTTTTGAATGGGGTCGAGAGAATAGAGTAGATTTTAATGCACGTAAGACCCAGTGCTCCTTGTTGTCTCACAAGCGATTCACTGATCCAACGGTGTCGTCGATTTTAATGAACGGTGTAGATATTGAGCAATCAGATGCTCTCGACGTTCTTGGCATGTCAACAGACACTACTCCCTCTTTCCTCCTTCTGATACCTGATCTTCCAACGCAATGTACTGAATTTATAGGGGACATCCCCTGAGTGTTGGTTCAGTGGAAAAAAAAGTCGCCGACAATACTGTGGAATGCACTCCGTGGTGGAGGGTATACGGCCGAACTTACCGTCTTTGTACTTGTCTATATTAGTTTTGCATACTCTGAAATAAAATCATTTATTTGAATTGTTTTTAGTTCAACTGAACTAATTTTATGTTCACTTGTTTTTATCAAGTAAAATTTTCCTCACTTTAAGTAAAATATTTATTATTGTTTAAGTAAATATTTACATGATTTGAATAAAAATTTAACTAGTTTTAGAAAAATTTCAGCAAAGCTTTACTTAGATTTAGTAAAAATTTACTTGAATTGTGTTAAAATTACTTAGTTTTATGAAAAATTTACTTGATTTTAGAAAAAATGTACTAAGATTTAGCAAAGTTCCAGTAAAATGTTGCTTAGATTTAATAAAAGTGTACTTGGTTTGAGTAAAAAATTACTGGAATTTTCCTCAGTTTGAGTAAATAGTTACTTGGTTTGAGGAGAATTAAACTAGAATCAAGTTCAAATCTTGTACTACTTTCAGGGAAAAGTTGAAATTGATATGAGGAAATATTTCTTTAGCGCTATAAGAAGTTCAATTTTCCTAAACTTTAGTTCATTTTAGGTTCACTTTTTTCTTAGAACAACTAGAACAACTAAAAGTAACAAATTGAATGTATGAAAGTAATTAATTCGTTCCTTCACATGTTTATGAAAGAAACAAAACATGTAACTGAAAATAAATCAAGGAAAATGCAAGCAATTCAAAATTCCGCTTGCATACGTTTAAATAGACACGGATTTCCAATAAAAAGACCATTTTCTATTATTGTGTCCAAACATTCAATATTTCCTTAAGGGGAAAAAGGAAGACATGACAGAATTTTGTAGGGATGTGGAACCACAGTTTCTATAAAAAATATATATTGCTTGAATTTTAATACGGCCTTTATTATAAATTCCAGGGTATATCCGCTAAAAAAACTCACACATCATTGTTTAAGCACAAACAACTTATTTCCATTGTTTGTGGGTGATAGATTTTAGAAAACCATTAACAAATCAATTAATTTCAACACTTACAGCTATTGGTGTTATTCTACCTTTGGAGAATGAAATGAAAACACCCAAGAAATTCGGCGGCTCCTGCGGTGTCCTCAATCTGTCTATGATCCTGATTGTATTCCTATACGTTGGCATGGGTCTCTTTGGTTATTTAAATTATGGTGATGAAATTGAAGGCTCCATTACGCTCAATTTGCCAGCAAAAGAAATGTAAGTTTTTTAACTGCAAACTCCCCAGTAATCACCACCAACACCCTCTCTCTTTTCTCTCTTATCCCCCAAAGCTTGGCTCAATGTGTCAAGGGCATGTTGGCATTTGCCATATTCATCACACACGGTCTGGCCTGTTATGTGGCCATTGATATAACATGGAACGATTATGTGGCCCGTAAATTGGGACCACAACGCTCGAAATTGTTTTGGGAATACGTGGTTCGGACCGCATTGGTTTTAGTCACATGTGAGTAGCGAAGAGATATGTTTTAGTTTCCAAAACTTTTTTGCTATTTTTAATAATTTTTTCATTTCAGTTTTATTGGCTGTTGCTATACCCAACTTGGAATTATTTATTTCGTTGTTCGGTGCTTTGTGTTTGTCCGCATTGGGTCTGGCTTTCCCCGCCCTGATACAAATCTGCACGCATTGGTATAATACCCATGGTGCGGCGAGAGTTTGGCTATTGTGTAGTAAGTATTCAAAAAACGTGAAGTTTTTGATAATTACAAATGGTGGTGGCGTTTTATACCCTTCATTTATCGATATACATTACATTTTAAGAGAAAAATGGGACAAAAAGAGATAAAAAAGTACCAAAGGTGTGCGGTTGATATCTTAAAATTTTGCGTGTAAATTCCTCAAAATATGTAGACGCGCAGTATAAATTGTTTTTACGAAATTTGCAATTTGTTGGAAAAAGGGATAAAAATGATACCAACCAAAATATTACAGCTAGGAGCTTGAAATTCGGTATAAGTGTACATCTACTCTGACCACGTAGACGCGCAAAATAAATCAATATGCTTTTAAGGAAAAGCGGGCAAAAAAGTATAAAACAGTTCAATCAAAGTACTACGGTTATAATCTTAAAATTCCGTGTGTTCATTCCTCTGAACATATAGACGCGCAATATAACAGGATTTCTCGAAATTTTCACTTTTAAGTGGGAGCAGGACAAGAAGGGATAAATATGATACCAACCAAACTATTGCAGCTAGAATTGTGAATTTCAGTGTGTACATTCTTCTGACCAAGTAGATGCACAAAATAAAAGAAGTTTTAGTACTTTTAAGGATAAAATGGAACACAAAGGGATGAAAATGATGAAATGATGAATGCCTTCATCTTACAATGCTGCCACGCGACAAAAAGAGATTTTTCGAAATTTGTACTTGTAAGGCAAGAAGGGATAGAAAAGGAACCAACCAATCTATTGCACCTAGAATCATGAAACTCGGTGTGTACATACACCTAACCCCGTATAAGCTCAAAATGAATGGGTTTTTAAAAATTGTGCTTTTAAGGAAAGCACGGGGCAAAAAGGGATAAAACGGTACAATCAAAGTACTACGACTAGAACATTAAAATTCCATGTGTTCATTCCTCTGAATATATAGACGCGGAGCGGAACAAAAAGGGATAAAAATGGTACCAACGGAACTATTATAGCTACAATTGTGAAAATCGGTGTGTACATTCCTCTAAACATACATTCCGCGAAACATAAATTAATTTATCGAAATTTGAACTGGAGGAGCGTAACAAAAGGGATAAAATTGGTACCAACCAAAATATAATACAGCTAGGATCTTGAAATTCGGTCTTTACTCTCATCTGATTACGAAGACGCGCAAAATAAATGCATTTTTCGAAAGTAGTACTTTTTAGGCCAAAATAGTACAAACAAGTAAGAAGGCGTTAAGTTCGGCCGGGCCGAATCTTATATACCCTCCACCACGGAGTGCATTCCACAATATTACCAGCAGATTAAAGGATGTCGACTTTACATAGAAGCACAGTACCATATTACGAATATTGTGATATTTTTATGCACATTACTATATTTGTTTACTATTTCAAACTATCTTTAAAATCTACTACTATATAAATACTATGCTGTAATTGTGGAAGTGAACATGCCTAAATATTAGGCGATTGTCAGTCGCCATTAGGGAGAAGCATTTTCAGATACAGACAAAGTGACTGCATTATTTTGATAAGAAAAGTACAAATTTTAAAGATATCCCCATTCGCTCCATTATCCGCCCAAATGTAAAAATTTCGAAAAAAAACCTTTTTGTTTCGAGTCTTCATAGTCAGAACACAGAACACACCGAATATATACACCGAATTTCATGATATCAACTTCAGCGGGTTGGAGGTCCCATTTTTTCCTCTTTTTCAATTGTATCCCTTAAAAGTACGAATTTCGAAAAGTCCTTCTATTTTACGTGTCTATGCAATTAGAGGGATGTAAACACCGAATTTCACGATTCTAGCTGTTGTCGTATCATTAGTACCATATTTTATCCCTTTTTGTCCCATTTCGCCAGCTAAAACTTTTATATTCTTTGTGGTGCTTCCAAGCTACAAGAGGAATGCCCGCAACAAATTTCAAATGTATGAAAATCAGAAATTTAATTAATAAACCAAGGCTACCAATATTTGTATACTATGATTATATATTGGAAATACTACTTCAATTTATAAAGTAAATATAAGGCAGCAATCATACCCTAAATATAGGGGGACAGAGAGTGTATTTTCAGGTACAGTCTTTTGGTTGGTTGTATTTCCATCCTATTTTAATGTCAAAAGTATATTTTTTAAAAATACCTTATCTCTCACGTACGCAGTATAAGACAACTTTATGATTCTACCATTTTTTGCTGTAAAAGCAACAAAATAAAGTACGAATTTGGAAAAAAAATTGTACGTGGTTATGCACTCAGAGGAGTGTATACATATTCATTCTAGCTGTAGCCTTTTAGTTGGTACCATTTTTATCCCTCTGCTCCCATTGAATCCCTTGAAAGTACGAATTTGGAAAAACCTTTTTATTTTTCGTGTCTACTCATTCAGAGGAATGTTTACAGCGAATTTCATGGTTCTAGCTGCATCCATTTGTTTGGTACAATTTTTATCCCCTTTTTCCATTTTACACCCTAAAAGTACGAATTTCGAAAAATTCCTTTATTTTATGTGTCTACGCAATTAGAAGAATATATACACCGAATTTCATTATTCTAGGTGCAGCCCCTTAAAAGTACGAATTTAGAAAAAATACTTTTATATTATGTATCTACTCAATTAGAGGAATGTACACACCGAATTTCGTGTTTCCAGCTGTTGTCGTTTGATTGGTAGCATTTTTACCCCTTTTTGGTGTATTCAACCCCCTACGAATAAGAATCACTTCATGGTGCGCTTTTACGCTATAAGAGAAATGTGCATTCCAAATATCAAGTAAATACAATAAATACATATTAAAAAAACATGCTGAAATACACTGAATATTTGGGGTATTTTCAGTCCTTGTGAGGGAAAAAATTTTCCCTCTGGGCCGATTTCGCCCACTTTGAATCCCAACCGATCTGCAACCATAAAACACATTTAGGAAAAATTTGAACCTCCTAGCTCATTTCGTTCGGCCGCTATCGTGCTTTCAACAGACAGACAGACAGACGGACATGGCTATATCGTCTTAGAATTTTACCACGACCCAGAATATATATATACTTTATGGGGTATCCGATCAATATTTTAAGGTGTTACAAACGGAATGACAAAGTGAATATACCCCTATCCTGGAGGTGGAGGGTATAAAAAGGATATAAATTGTATTAACCAAAGTGTTGGGGCGGGAATCGTGAATCACCAGCTAAAATGATTTAACGATGTCTGTCTCTCCGTATGTCCGTCCTTCCGTCCGTCTGCTGTCCATCTAAGCTTCTTCGCACTCTACAGATCGCAATTGTTATTCGATTATCTTAAATTTTGGCAGAAGTTATTTTGTTTGGCCAAGGACGATCGGTATTGAATTTGGAGGAAATCGGTTCAGATTTACACTATTACTGCTCTAGAATACACATTTTCATGTGATCATGGCATAATTTTCAGGATCGTGTGCATTTTGAATTAGAAACAGCCAGCGGAAAAGTGAACCACATGGCTCCATGTTTTGATATAGCCTCCATTTTACATTGGATCTTGATCAAATCAATCCCACACAATGTTACATTTAGACTAGAAAAACCTATTTTGAAAGCCAGCTATATGGGTCAATGTTTTGGTATAGCCTCCATACAAATGGACCGCCAGTTTACACTATTATCGCTCTAGAACCCACATCTTACATTGGATCTGGATAAAATTTTGCAGATGTGATATATAAGGTCCCATTTTTTAATGCCCTTTTTATTTCGGAAGTTTTTCAAATTTTGATGGGGCCATTCTACTCTATTACCGCTCTAGATACTACATCTCACATCGGATCCTGATCAAATCAGATAAGATCATGATATGAAACACCTGGGTTTAGTAAATCGAGGTATATACGCAGGGAGTGGTGTAGGGTATTATATAGTCGGCCCCGCCCGACTTTATCAGCTCCTTTCTTGTTTAAATTTGAAAATGTTACCAACCAGTGTGTAGCAGCTAGAATCGTAAAATTCGTTATGTGCTGAATGCCTAGCCACGCAAGGGATGTTTGAAAATTGTTCATTACTTTTAGGGGGAAACGATACATAAACTGAATCATTTTGGAAACGAAAAAATGACAAAACTGTGAGATAAAATACTACAGAATCCGCCTTATTTGTTTAGAAAGTAATAGATGCGAAAATGTAATATAGTAGTCGTTATATATTGATAGTTCTTCTATGCTTTATAAATTTATTAATAAATTATAATTATTCTCCCATTACAGGCAACTCATTATTGATAGTAATCGGTATATTGGGATTGGTAATCGGTACATCAACATCACTGGCCGAAATTATTGCCACATTTACCGAGTAACCCTACCCACCAAGAACACATTCGTGTCCATTCACCTGGAATTCGTTCACAATTGGAAGTGCATGTCCTGAAGTCACAAGTATTTCATAAACAGATCAGATCAGAAAACGAGTATGAACTAGTATATAAATTTATGAAACAACAAGTCAACATTCCACTATCGATCAGTAATTATTAAGTTAGCAAGTAACTTCGTTAAATAAGTATTAAAATTAAAACAAAACTGGGACCAATACTAAAGCCTTACTAGAGCAAATGACTCTATGTGCAATTAATTGAAAACTGAGGAAATATAACAAAAAAGAATTTGTGATATTTATAGAGTTATCCATAGCTATCTATTTATTTGTGGAAATAGTTGTGATACATAATACCTGGCAACCCTACTACCTAAAATACGTACATACGTACGTATGTATGTATCATTAATCACAGGATAATGCAATTTCAAATTGATAAATAAATTGTTAAACTAAAACACAAATCGCACTCCTCTCAAGTCCCTAATATGATATTATGCCGATAAGGAAGAAATTATGCTTTAAGTCAATATAGTTAATTTGTTGTATCTATGTATGTTGTAACTCTTTTAAGGATTTTCAATTCATAGAATTGCTTGATTGCCATGATTATTATTTCGATATACGAGTATTATAAATATGTAGAAGAAAACGTTAATGTCAACTTTATAAAGAGAAAATAAACAATTTTAGTAAATAAAATGTATTATTTAATATACCTCTATTGTGAAGATTTCTTATTTTATATTTAGAAGGAATTTCTTATTTTAATATACCGCATACCAAAAATATTACAAGCAGTTTTGTTTGAATTTTTTGTTGGATGGGGGTATACTAATTTTGTCATTCCGTTTGTAACACCTTGAAATATCGACCTGACACCTTATATCTTAGATCTAGCCATGTTCGTCCGTCTGTTGAAAGCACGCTAGAATCTAACCGAAAGGACCTAGGGTGTCCAAATTTTCCATAAATGCGTCTTATAGTCGTAGATCGGTTGGTATTCAAACTGGGCGAAATCGGCCCAAAGGGAAAAAATTTTCCCCTCACAAGAACGGAAAATACGCATAATAACACCTAATACCCCAGCAAAAACGTGCACCATAAAGTGATTTTTATTCGTAGGGGATGAAATAGAGCAAAAAGGGATAAAAATGGTACATATCAAACGACAACAGATAGAAACACGGTGTGTACATTCCTCTAATTGAGTAGATACATAATATAAAAGTATTTTTCCCAAATTCGTACTTCTAAGGGGTAAAATGGGAATAGAGGGATAAAAATGGTACCCACCAAACGGCTGCACCTAGAATAATGAAATTCGGTGTATACATTCCTCTGATTGTGTAGACACGTGAAATAAACGGATTTTTGGAAGTTCGTACTTTTTGGGGTTAAAAAGGAAAAAAGGGAATTCAAATAGTTGCAACGAAATGACCGCAACAAGAGTCATGAAATTCGGAGTATACATTCCTCTGACACGAAAAAAAAGGGTTTTTCCAAATTCGTACTTTCAAGGGATACAATAGGTACAGAGAGATAAAAAGTACATCCCTCTAATTGCGTAGACACGTAAAAAAGAGATTTTTGAAAGTCGTACTCTTATGGGGGTAAAATGGGAAAAGGGAATAAAAATGGTACTAACCAAATGGTAGCAGTTAGAGTCATGGAATTCGGTGTATACATTCCTCTGCGAAGACACGCAAAGTAAAAAGATTTTTCCAAATACGTTCTTTTTACTTTTACGGCAAAAATTGGTTGAATCATGAAGTTAGGTTATTTTGCAATATGTAGCTGAGATAATGGATTTTCAAAATTTGTACTTTTGGAATTAAAATAGAATGGAAATACAACCAACTGTAGCACCCACTATCTACGAAAATTTATGGTATTTAAGCTTTTTGAGAATATAAATATAAGAATATTTATTTTGTTGAATTGAATTGAATAGAAATATTACTTCAATATTTCGATATGTAATAATAAAAATATTATATTTATTTATAAAATTATTTTTTCAATATTTGGTTTGGTTTGGTTATATTAAAAAAATATATTTTCATGTGATATTACTGCACTTTTACGAAAATCGACAGCCTCTGTGGAATGCAATCCATGGTGGAAGGTAGATATATAAAGTTCGGCCCGGCCGAACTTAAAGCCGTTTTTACTTGTTTTGAATTAATTCTCTAATTTTTTAACGAAAAAGATATCTAGACTTCACGCAAGTATGTATGTTTTTCATGGTATTAGCTTTTTTCACTAGGGGGAGGAAAATCTTATTATATTTATTAAGCAGAAAAATAATTTTCTTATTATTTTTTAACAATATGTACACTAGGATGGGTCACGAAATAAATTGCTGCGGTCACCCCAAACACACTGAATTTCATGATTCTAGCCGCTGTCGTATCATTGTTACCATTTTTATCCCTTTTTCCCAAAAGTACGAATTTGAAAAAATTCCTATATTTTACGTGTCTACTCAATTAGCCGTTGTCATATCATTGGTACAATTTTTATCTCTTTTTACCCCATTTCGCCCCCTAAAACTTTTATTTATTTTTTGAAATTTTTTATGCACACCACGATATTTGTTTACATTGGTACCATTTTTATCCCTTTTTGTCCCAAAAGTACGAATTGAGAAAAAATTTTCTCTATTTTACTTATCTACGCAATTAGAGGCATGTGTGCAAATGTCATGCTTCTAGATGCTGTGGTATCATTGGTACCATTTGTATCCCTTTTTGCCCCATTTCACCCACTAAAACTTTTATTTATTTTTTGGTGCTTTTACGATATAAGAGGAATTACGCAACGGATTTCAAGTGAATATAAAGCAGAAAATTAAAGAAAAAATAGTCTTAATATTAAGGGGTATTTTCATTCCTTGTTAGAAAAATGTTTTCCCACTGGGCCGATTTCGTCCACTTTCAATCCCAACCGATCTGCAACCATTTAACACATTAAAATTTGAACCTCCCAGCTAATTTTGTTCGGTGGCTAGCGTGCTTTCAACAGACAGACGGACATGGCTAGATCGCCTTAGAATTCCACTACGACCCAGAATATATATACTTTATGGAGTCTCCGATGAATATTTCAAGGTGTTACAAACGGAATGACAACGTGAATATACCCCTATCCTTAAGTGAAGGTTATATAAATTACACGGGAAAACATGATTTTTACGCGTGTTTCCACAGATGGGTTGAACAAGTGACGATATCTTTTACATATCATCATTAAACAATCCAGTCTACTTTTTGGGGTTGAACCAGCCTAAAGTATTTATACGCATAAATAAAGAGTGATTTTTTTGAGGTTAGGATTTTCATGCATTAGTATTTGACAGATCACGTGGGATTTCAGACATGGTGTCAAAGAGAAAGATGCTCAGTATGCTTTGACATTTCATCATGAATCGTCTTACAAACGAACAACGCTTGCAAATTATTGAATTTTATTACCAAAATGCGTGCTCTGTTAAGAAAGTTCATTGCGCGCTTCCATTTTATGGTCAGTTTAATCGACCCACTGAAGCGGCTATTCGGGCTATTGTCACTAAATTTCGCACCAAATTTACATTGTTGGACATTAAACCACCAACACGCTTACGTAGAGTGCGAACTGAAGAAAATATCGCAGCTGTATCGGCCAGTGTTAATGATGACCACCAATTTTCGATTCGTCGCCGTTCGCACCAATTGGGTCTCTGTTACTCAAAAACGTGGAAATGCCAAAATTGGACTAAGCGGATGGACCACCTAAGACGCAGCCGCGGTCAACATTTAAATGAAATTATCTTCAAAAAGTAAATGTCATGGACCAATCTAACGTTTCAAATAAAGAACCGATGAGATTTTGCAAATTTTAT
This sequence comes from Polietes domitor, assembly GCA_947397865.1. Lineage (NCBI taxonomy): Eukaryota > Metazoa > Arthropoda > Insecta > Diptera > Muscidae > Polietes > Polietes domitor. Next base: position 91,914,671 of record OX377621.1, on the reverse strand, counting down.
GCGTTTTTTTTTTTAAAGTTATCAAGCTCTTAAAAAATCACCCTTTACAACATGTTTGGTTTGATATTACTTTTCAATTTTTAAAGCCACTGGGTGTCACTTGCAAAAATAAATATTGAATTTTCATCCTGGGCAGCAACCTTTAAACAAAATTTCAAGAGTGGTGAAAATAAATGCTCAGTCTGGGCACGAACCATGCTCAACTGAAAATTAGTCACATAATTGTATTGTACGTGACGTCAAAGTGCAGATGCGTTCAGGGGTGTTTACATGTGAATATTTTCTGTACGACTTGGAATATGATTCTACTTTTGTGAAGCTTTTTCAAAGAATATTTTTAATTAATTATCGAGAAATGCTTAAATTTTGAAGTTTTCGTTATAAATTATTTTGAAGTTGTATAAAAAATCATCGTGTGTAAACATGTATTTGGATTTGTATTCGCATTTGTAGCGTGTATATCTCCAATAAAATAAAAACAAGCATCCCAAAAGTATGCATCGAACTGTTCAACATTTTTTAACATTATTTTATAATTTTGACACACTACACGCAAAATCTAGCTGAAATGACATAAGGTCGATTTTCATATATCAATTTTGTATGGGATCTGACATTATGTCATTTCAGGTAGACTTCGCATGCATTGTGACAAGGCTATTACATGTGTACACTTTGAATATGATTTGACCGATTTCACTCAATTTCGCTATCAGTCTGAATATGCTAATAAGATCTGTGTCAAAAATGTATGGCATCTGATATTTAAAATCTATCTTAAGCGCTGTTCACACATGAAGATTTATTGTACAACTTGGAATCCAAAAGCGTTTCACATAATTAATATTGTATCATTTAGTATATATATATGCCTTAAGTTACTGATAAGACTTATATTCAATCGAAAAATTCTAAATTTGTTAAGTTTTCATCATAATCTATTTTCAAGTTGGTGTCATATTCACGTCAAGTATCGTTAAGTTTTTTTTTGCCGCCTGCGACTTCAAGTGTCAAATTCAGTTTGACAAAATATAACCAAAGTACGAAAAAACAATAAAGGTAGCATCGGCCTTTTCAGACTGCATGTGAAATCTAGATGAAATGACACATGGTCGATTTACAAATGATCTTATGTCATGACAGCTAAATTTCGCATGCTGTCTAAAAAGGCTATGTATGATAGCCGCTTTACAAATGTCAAATTTCTATGGGATCTGATATTTCTAAATCAACCTTGAGCTTAAATCGTTTGATTTGAAGTCTGAAGTGGCTATTATATCGATTTCAATTAGATTTCGCATGTAGTCTGAAAAGGCTGCTGCTATTTTTCGTAGTTAGTGTGAAGGGACCACAAGGTACTTATATACCGACTACGCAAAACAGCCGGCCAGTGAGTACTCAGCTCCGACTATTCTTATTTAACAACACTAAAACGTACACATTGTGTTATTGTTAAATTTACTTGGATTTAAGTGGGTCTGTATCGAAAATATTTAAGAATTCTGAAGATCGCCCTCGAAAATGGAGAACAAAGGGTTAGCCCATAATCTGGAATCAGTTGGAGTCGTGAGAACGGATGATGTTCGTCTCAAAGACTTGGCACCGTTTAGTAAAATGTTGCTGTCTGAGCAAGTACGCAAAGGACTACATCAAGCCGGCTTTATGTATCCAACAGTAATACAGGCCACCGCCATACCTGTGGGTAAATCGGGAATCGGCAAGTTATTAAATAAGTATTTCTAAGCATTCAAAACTAAATTTATGTTCGTCTTTTTGCAGATTTGTTGGTCCAATCCAAGTCTGGCACGGGAAAGACTTTAATTTTCTCCACTATTCTGCTGGAGGCGTATAAAAGTGAAATTCGCGAGCCACAATCTTTGATTGTTGCCCCAACTAGAGAGATTGCTACACAAATTGAAGACACGCTCAACAATATCGGAAAGTTTTGCCCGGGTTTCAAAGCAGTCCGTGTGATTGGTGGCATGGATGTTGCCGAGGATCGTAAACGTGTACAGGGAGCCAAAGCCATAGTGGGCACACCGGGCAGAATTTTACATTTGATACAGAACGAGGTGCTCAATACTTCGCAAATACGTTTGTTAATTCTTGATGAGGCTGACAAAATGTACTCTCACACCTTTCGTCAAGATTTGCAGAGAATCCGCAAAGCTCTGCCGAATCGTAAGCAGACTTTAGCATGCAGTGCCACATTTGAGGATAATCTTGATCAGGAATTGGCCAAGATCATGAAGAATCCGCTCTTGGTGTCCACCGAAGAGAGATCCACATTGTTGGTGGGCATTAAGCAATTTGTCTATGAGTTGCCCGAGCAGAAGACCAGCATTTTGGAAATGCAATTGAAATTGGATGCACTGAGGCATATTTTCGGAAGATTGGCTTTTAAGCAATGTTTGATTTTTGCCGGCTCGCAATCTAGAGCAGATTCCTACCGGAATTACTTAGAGAAAGACGGCTGGCCATGTGAGCTCATATCTGGGGCTCAAGATCAAAAGACTCGGCTGGAGCAATTCAGAAAATTTCGAGAATTTAAAACTCGCATCTTGTTAGCAACTGACTTAATGGCCCGCGGTGTAGATTCAGAACATGTTAATCTGGTCATCAACCTGGAGCTGCCCGATGATGCAGTAACCTATTTGCATAGGATCGGAAGAGCAGGACGTTTTGGTTCCCACGGTGTGGCCATTAGTTTTGTAGCTTCGGCAAAAGATCAAAGGACTTTTAAGAAACTTGTTACTGATGTGGGAACAGGCATGAAAGTTCTAAAATTCCCCGCCAAAGGTGTGGAGGAGAAAGAACAGCGCGATATTTGGAACTTTGCACAATTTGAAGATGACATTAAGTACTTTGGCCTCTATCATGCTGAACCAGAGCCAAAGGCCCCCTTGGCATCTCAGGATAATATAACGCTGACGTCCTCCTTATCGGAAAACAAAGAGAATCTCACCAACAATATCTCGTCTCTACAACAATCTTCGATTGATACCAAAACCTTCCTCATCAACTCCAAAGATAGTGCTGTAAATATACCACAATTGACAGAATCATCACAGGCTCTGGGGGGTAAATATCCGCAACATGAAGTTTTATCGCCTGTACCTCCCCATTCAGATAATCCAAATACTCCTTGTGAATCACATAATGGTTCCACGCATCAATTAATCACATCAAACACGATTGATGATGCCAGTAGCATTGCGGCCGATAGCTTGCGTAGCAGTCAACAGGACATATCTCGCTATCAGTCTGTATTAATGCAGAAATCGGCCATACCTACCCTGGTGGAATTTCTAGTAGATCACCAGTCGTCGCAGGATACACCGACGAAACGCAATCACAATTTGTTTGATGCGTACGCTGAGGAAGTTTTGAATGACAATGAAGTAACAGAGGTAAGTGAATCAGATTCATTTGGACAATCATTCAATGATAGCGAAAATTCAGCACAGATTGTCTATGGGGAAAATGTTTCATGATATCGACTCAAATAATGTCTAAATTCTGATAATCGTTTTTCATTCCATTTCAGTCTGAAGTAACCGTCGATGGACCAGCTCTGAACTCATCTAAAATGGCCCATTTGAAAACCCTGCTTATCGATAAACCAACACCAAAGACTCCAGCTAAAGACAATGTTGACTTGTACTCAGATTTTGCCAATTTCCAAGAAGATGATAGCTCCATTTCTATGTCGGATGATAATGATAAGCAAACATTTATCATGTCGGTCACAACGCCATCTATTCAACAAGATTCTCTGGAAGAATTGCGTAACAATTCGTCAGATTTATATCCACCCACAGACGAAACAACAGTTACCACAGAGTCCAATGAAATGGGCAAAGAACCAAAACATTTTCCCTCGCCAGCTCACAATCATGCCCCAACCATGCCGGGCTTTATACCCGATGTTGTGCCAGGACAAAATCATGCACAACCCTCAAAGCAGCAGCAAAAGTTATCCATCAATATAAACGCCCACGTAAGTTTAAGTGATTTAATAATAATCTCTGAACAATATTTCTAAATTATTTCTCTATTTAGATCGAAATTCCACCCTATCAATCGCCTCCCAATTCCGCATCACCTTTAGTCAATGCTTTGCAACACCCCGAAGAAGATTCACCCTCCACCACCGAGAGCTCCGTGGCCACACTGTCCAATCAGGACGATGCTATACAACAGTCCGGTTCCGAAACAGAACGTAGTGGTGGCGGTAATAGCAGTGGCTTTGATGAAAAAACTTCCACTTCCGGCTCATCGGGCATTGACACCTCAGAACCAGATAGTAGCAGACCACAACGGCAAATACCGCAATACGATACGTCCAGCGAAGACGAGGATGATTACACTTTCGAAGTGTACGATGATGATGACGATGACGACGGCAGTGAACACTATTTCGGAACGGATGAAGACGACGAGGAAAACGACAATGACCATGAATGTGAAGAAGCGTTGGAGGCAGAAGAAGAAGAATCGGCGGACGAAGATAGTAGTGACGGTGGGGCGCAAACCGGAGCAATGCTTTTCAGCCGACCAGTAGCAGCTCAAAGCAGCCAGAGTTCTTCATCGAATACCATCACAAATAATATCAACCAAAATTCCCTTAATGTGGCATATCAATCGGCATATACCCGTTGGGTTGATTTATATTGGAATCAAATGACTGTTGTCCAGGATTATGTCAAGTTTTTCACCTTTACACGGCAGCAACAACAACAATAGATTGTAACTCCATTGAATATACATACCTATACTAAGTACATGGATCTTAGTTCAATTGATTTGAATTAATTGAAGATGTCACAACTAATATTTGTTTTATTTCTTTCATACTGTATTATTATTCACCTAGTACTTAAGGAATCTGGCATTTCTTTTTATGATTTTTTATGAATTTTAATTTACATTTTACGAATATGTTAGTATTTATAAAAAGAGAATGAATTACATTTTGTTTGAAATAAATAAAGTATGTTTATAACGAATAACAGATAGTTATCTTATTAACACTAAGTCCATACAAATGTTGAACTACAGTCGATCCTGGATAAGTGGCACCTGCATAAGTGGGAATCATCTATTAGTGGATGTTTTGGGTTGCATTTCGTGACTTCTAAGGATTGTTTTAGAAAATAGACCATATATATGTTACAAGCGACATTGCTTCTTAATACTAATGCCAAAAATCAGGCGGATCCGTTGGATAGTTCGCGAGAAAATCACAAATCAAAAATGTAATATATTGCCAAACCTCAAAATCACGTTGGCCATATCTCCCGCGAAAATGAAAATTTTGCAAAAATATCCAATTTGTCTTTTTTATTTACCGTGCTCTACCACTTTTTGTCGGAAAAGCTCGACCTTCCAAAAAACATGGACACCCTTTACGAATTTCAACCCATATATATAAATAAATTTATATCTAAATCTGAACCGATCTTACCAACTTTCACCATAGGTGTTTCTAGTTGAATTATAAGATGTTGTGCCAAATTTAAAGAAAATCGGGTACAATATATGGTTTCTAAAGCGAAAAAGGTCATATCGGGAGCGACATTTGTATGGAAGCTATATGTAAATCTGAATCGATCTAACCCGCTTTCGCCACAGGTGTTTCTAGTTGAATTATAAGGTGTTAAGCCAAATTTGAAGAAAATCGGAATTCAAATCGGGAGCGACAATCTGAACCGATTTTACCTGCTTTCATTATAAGTGTTTCTAGTTAAATTATAAGATGTTGTGCAGTATTTAAAGAAAATCGGGTATAATATGTGGTTTCTAGAGCGGAAAAAGTCAAATCGGGAGCGATATTTATATGGAGCTATATCTAAATCTGAACCGATTTGCCTCAAATTAAATAGCGTTCGTCCTTGATCCACAAAACTTGCTTGTGCCAATTTTTGTTACGATCGGACTATAAATGCGACCAGTTATTTGATTAATACAATAGATGGACAATCGGACATTGCTAAATCGACTCAGAAAGTGATTCTAAACCGATCTGTATAATAAACGATGGGTCTAACTAGTTTCCTTTTGGGCGTTACAAACAAAGTCACAAAGAATTAATACTCTCGTGGAGTGTAAAATAGTTTTTGTTAGGGAAAAAATTTCCCTCTGATCCGATTTCAACACTTTCAATCCCAAGTGATCTACAACCATTAGACTCATATGTGGAAAATTTTAACCAGACGGACATGGCAAGATCGTCTTAAAATTTTATAGAGTTCGACCGGTAAGCGGCCTTCGGCAAAAAGACCGATTAGAAATAGGTTAGGTCGATTGAAAATAGGTTAAGTCGGTTCAGATTTATATATAGCTCCCATTCAAATTTCGCACCCGATTTGACTTTTTCTTCTCTAGAAACCATATATTTTAACAGATCTTTTACATATTTGACAAAATATCTTATGTTTCCACTAGAAACACCCATGGTGCAAATGGGTCAGATCGGTTCAGATTTACATATAGCTCCCATACAAATTTCGCTCCCGGTTTGACTTTTTCCGCCCAGAAACAACGTCTTTTCACCGAATTTCTTCAAAGTGAACATAACACGTTATATTTGAACTGGAGGAACTTATTGTGAAAGTTAGTCACTGCATTCCATGTTTGGATATGGCCCCGATAAAAAAATTCTTCTCGATTTGACAAATTGGACCAGGTCATATTAGCCTATGATTAGAAATCATACAAAAATTCTTCCCGTTTTCACTTTTTTACCGAGTTGAATTGTATTCGGATAGAAAGTGGAGTGTATTATATAGTCGGCCCGCCCGACTTTAGCCTTTCCGTACTTGTTTCGATTGGGTATTCCGTCACCTGAAATGCAACCCACATAAGTTTTCAGGAGAAGTAAAAAACGTTCAGTCATGACGATCCTATTGTATTCATAAATTCTATTTTTTGGACGTTGTTGTTGTTCTTAATGCTAAACTAAAACAGATAAGTATTTTTGACAGGTATTCTCCTATTTAATTTAACACTTATGTCAGTATCATAGGGGTAATAAGTATTTAAAATAATTTTTGGAAAATTGTGTCCTTTGGAATTTTGTAGTCCTGTGAAGGGGCAACAGGATGAGGAAATGAGAAACTGAACCCGTCAATTAAGTCCTGTTCAAGTGTAAGATATTTTTTTAAATTGTCGTACTCTTTTAATCAAGAAACTGTTCGGAATAAAATTGAACTGAAAGGGAATTACAGTTGAAACCATGTTCAAATTTTCAAACCGATTTTTGTTGGGTTTTATTAAAATTATTAAGTGTTTAATTTTATGAATAGTTGACATTTTATTTTCTATTTTTCCGGATAGTCTGGCTTGAGGTCATGAACAAATCAAAAAACTGATGTTTAGTTTTTTTAAATTGTTTTATTTATTTATTCTTTTCCGATATTTCGATCGTCATCGACGATCATCCTCAGGGATATTCACTTAAAAATATAAATAAAATTAATTATACAAAAAGACAAAACAAAAATTATCACAATAATTACATGTTAGCAAAACCAATGAACTCTTTCGTTTCGAAGTAATTTCTCAACTAAAGCTATTGTTTTAGTCCATATTTGTCAACAATGTTTCGATATATTTGTGCACAGTGGTCAGTGTCAGTCTTGTAGTTCATTCTCTGGTCAGTGGGGACATTTATAATATGTAACATTTCAAGCGTGTATCTTCTACGATAATTATTTTCTTGCGTCAAAATGTCTACGTCGTTGAAGTTTGGCTTATGCCCCGTCAAAGTACAATGGGCTGCTAGTGCTGTCTTTTGTTCCAGTGGTTTGTCAATCGCTTTATGATCAGATTTGTGTGCAGAAAGTCGAGTTTTTAATTTCATCTTTGTAATACCAACGTATACCTTCTGGCATACGTTGGACTTGTCCCCATTACATTTTATCTTATAGACTACGTTTGATTTTTCTTCTTTGTTTATTTTTGATTTTGTAATAATTGTGTTGTTGCTCGTTAATGCTAATTGTATGTTGTCCTTATTATAAATGTTGGAGTTTTTAAATCTTTCCGAGAAGCCAGAAACATATGTCATCGGTTTGTATATTTTTGAAATTGGTTCATTTAGTTCTCCAGGTTGTTTCTTCTTCACATTTCTTATTAATTCCGTAATGGTTTTATTAGGAAAGTCATTTAATTTTAAAATATGTCTTATCTTCTTTTCGTTATTTTTATGGAATTCTGCGTCACTGATGTTGAAATCTCTGTTGATGAAGTTAGTCGCGGTGTTGATTTTTATACGTCGAGGATGTTTGGAGTAAAAATTTATTAATCCTCCAGATGCTGTCTCTTTTTGGTACCAATCCGTTTTTATACCGTTGTCTCGTCTATACACTATCGCGTCAAGATATGGTAGTTTATTGTCCTGTTCACATTCCATTGTGAATTGTAATTGATTATCGAAAGAATTCAATACATTTTATGTGTTTTGTATTTCCGTTTTCTGCACAATAGCAAATAAATCGTCTACATATTTTGTTAAGTGTCTTGGCTTTATCGTCAGTTTCTGCATTGAGGCGTCTAGTAATTCTTCCATTATAATATCTGCAATAATCGGTGAAGCTGGTGATCCCATTGGCATTCCTTTTCGCTGTTCGTAAACCTTGTCATCATATTTAAAATATCTGGTATCTTTAATACAAAACGTTAATATTTGTAAGAATAAGTCCATGGGTATTGTAGTATAGTCCTTAATGTCGTTCCATTTTTATACCCTACACCACTTCGTGGGCTAGGGTATTATAAGTTAGTTTCGCCCCAAATGTTTGTAACACCAAGAAATAATCGAGCTTTAAGTATACCGATCGGCTTAGAATCACCAGCTGAGTCGATTTAACGATGTCTGTCTGTCCGTCCGTCCGTCCGTCCGTCCGTCTGTCCGTCTGCTGTCCTTCTAAGCTTGTTCGCACTCTACAGGTCGCAATTGTTGTCCGATTGTCATGAAACTTGGCAGAAGTTATTTTTTCTGGCCAATGACCATCGGTATTGAATTTGGAGGAAATCGGTTCAGATTTAGATATAGCCCCCATACAAATGTCGCTCCCGATTTGACGTTTTCCGCCCTATAAAGCACATATAGTACCCGATTTTCTTTAAATTTATCGCAACATCTTATAATCCAACTAGAAACACCTGTGCAAAAATTGGGTAAGATCGGTTCAGATTTAGATATAGCCCCCATACAAATGTCGCCCCCGATTTGACATTTTCCGCTCTAGAAACGACATATTGTACCCGATTTTCTTTAAATTTGGCAGAACATCTTATAATCCAACTAGAAACACGTATGCAAAAATTGGGTAAGATCGGTTCAGATTTAGATATAGCCCCCATACAAATGTCGCTCCCGATTTGAAATTTTCCGCTCTAGAAACGACATATTGTAACCGATTTTCTTTAAATTTTGCAGAACATCTTATAATCCAACTAGAAACACGTATGCAAAAATTGGGTAAGATCGGTTCAGATTTAGATATAGCCCCCATACAAATGTCGCTCCCGCTCTAAAATCCACACATTGTACCCGTTTTTCTTTACAATTGGCACAACATCTTATAATCCCACTAGAAACACGTATGCAAAAATTGGGTAAGATCGGTTCAGATTTAGATATAGCCCCCATACAAATGTCGCTCCCGATTTCACTTTTTCCGCTCTAGAAACGACATATTGTACCCGATTTTCTTTAAATTTTGCAGAACATCTTATAATCCAACTAGAAATACGTATGCAAAAATTGGGTAAGATCGGTTCAGATTAAGATATAGCCCCCATACAAATGTCGCTCCCGATTTCACTTTTTCCGCTCTAAAATCCACACATTGTACCCGTTTTTCTTTAAAATTGGCACAACATCTTATAATCGAACTAGAAACACGTATGCAAAAATTGGGTAAGATCGGTTCAGATTATAGCCCCCATACAAATGTCGCTCCCGATTTCACTTTTTCCGCTCTAAAATCCACACATTGTACCCGATTTTCTTTAAATTTTGAAGAACATCTTATAATCCAACTAGAAACACGTATGCAAAAATAGGGTAAGATCGGTTCAGATTAAGATATAGCCCCCATACAAATGTCGCTCCCGATTTCACTTTTTCCGCTCTAAAATCCACACATTGTACCCGTTTTTCTTTAAAATTGGCACAACATCTTATAATCGAACTAGAAACACGTATGCAAAAATTGGGTAAGATCGGTTCAGATTATAGCCCCCATACAAATGTCGCTCCCGATTTCACTTTTTCCGCTCTAAAATCCACACATTGTACCCGATTTTCTTTAAATTTTGAAGAACATCTTATAATCCAACTAGAAACACGTATGCAAAAATAGGGTAAGATCGGTTCAGATTTAGATATAGCCCCCATACAAATGTCGCTCCCGATTTCACTTTTTCCGCTCTAGAAACGACATATTGTACCCGATTTTCTTTAAATTTGGCAGAACATCTTATAATCCAACTAGAAATACGTATGCAAAAATTGGGTAAGATCGGTTCAGATTAAGATATAGCCCCCATACAAATGTCGCTCCCGATTTCACTTTTTCCGCTCTAAAATCCACATATTGTACCCGCTTTTCTTTAAAATTGGCACAACATCTTATAATCCAACCTATTGTGAAAGTGGGTAAGATAGGTTCAGATTTAGATATAGCCTTCATACAAATGTTGCTCCCGAATGTTTAACCGATTTTGGCCAAATTTTACATATTATATTTCACCAATAAACAGACATGGTGAAAGCGGGTCACATCGTTCCAGGTTTCAATATACCCCCATACAAATGTCCTTTCCGATTTAACATTTTTTGTCAAACACATACATTTACAGGATGCAAAAATCCTTCCCGATTTTACTTTTTTACCGAATTGAATTGCAATGAGAATTGTTTGGTTTGTTATGTCCATACTTTGAAATGACTTTGGTATACTACTGTATAATTTGTATTTGTCTGTCGGACAATTAGATCAATTACCATATTATTTACCATACTCGTTAAATTTGACTGAAGATGAATTTATAGCATATAAATTATATGAATATTGTTTATAAAATTTGTATGAACTACATAAAATTGCTCCCATGAAATACCTGGGTTTAGTAATCAAAGCGAGGTACATACGCAGGGAGTGGTGTAGGGTATTATATAGTCGGCCCCGCCCGACTTTAGCCTTTCCTTACTTGTTCTCTTATAGTTTTAATAGCTAAGTGTACCGGTAAGCTTGGAAACAAGGAGACTACGTCGAAGGAAATTAATATTTCGTCATCATTAATGTTGGTATTATTAATTTTATATTTGAAATCTATCGCGTCCTTTATGTTATATTGGGAATCCTTCGTCAAATTATTTAAAATGTCAACAACGTATTTTGATAGTCCATATGCGGGAGAATTTATTGAAGAACAAATTGGTCGTAAAGGAATGCCGTGTTTGTGGATTTTTGGAAGCCCGTATATTCTGGGAGCCGTGGCTACATTATTTGTCAATTTGTTTTTGTCCGTTAAGCTTAAAATATTCATATTAAATAATTTGTCCACAAGTCTATTGTTTTTGTTCTGTAGTCCTGACGTTGGGTCTCTCTTTAATCGTCTGTATGTGCACATATCCCGTAAAATATATTTCATTTTCAATTCGTAGTCCTCTTTTAGCATTGCAACCGTTTTTCCTCCTTTGTCAGCACTCAATATTAGTATTTCATTATTTTGTTTCAAAAATTGTCTTGTTTGTCCCACTGTGTCAAGTAACAGTTTATCTCTCCTCTCCAGTTTCGTTTTTTGTAAGTGGTCGTCAATCAGAGACGCTAATTTTGACGGGGCATAAGCCAAACTTTAACGACGTAGACACGCTTGAAATGTTACATATTATAAATGTCCCCACTGACCAGAGAATGAACTACAAGACTGACACTGACCACTGTGCACAAATATATCGAAACATTGTTGACAAATATGGACTAAAACAATAGCTTTAGTTGAGAAATTACTTCGAAACGAAAGAGTTCATTGGTTTTGCTAACATGTAATTATTGTGATAATTTTTGTTTTGTCTTTTTGTATAATTAATTTTATTTATATTTTTAAGTGAATATCCCTGAGGATGATCGTCGATGACGATCGAAATATCGGAAAAGAATAAATAAATAAAACAATTTAAAAAAACTAAACATCAGTTTTTTGATTTGTTCATGACCTCAAGCCAGACTATCCGGAAAAATAAAATTATTATGTTTTTTTCTTGATTTCATTCAAGGAGTTTTCATGAAAAGTAATAATTTTTCATAGCTGCGTGCAATCCATCTACTAATTTTTTTATTTTGGAAAAATATAAATTGTTCATTTGTTATACTTGTACTAAAGCAATTTACATTCGGTTACCCATGGATCCATCCTTTTGAGGTCGACTACTTATTGAACTAACGCATAAAATTTGCAAAATCTCATCGGTTCTTTATTTGAAACGTTAGATTGGTCCATGACATTTACTTTTTGAAGATAATTTCATTTAAATGTTGACCGCGGCTGCGTCTTAGGTGGTCCATTCGGAAAGTCCAATTTTGGGCAACTTTTTCGAGCATTTCGGCCGGAATAGCCCGAATTTCTTCGGAAATGTTGTCTTCCAAAGCTGGAATAGTTGCTGGCTTATTTCTGTAGACTTTAGACTTGACGTAGCCCCACAAAAAATAGTCTAAAGGCGTCAAATCGCATGATCTTGGTGGCCAACTTACCGGTCCATTTCTTGAGATGAATTGTTCTCCGAAGTTTTCCCTCAAAATGGCCATAGAATCGCGAGCTGTGTGGCATGTAGCGCCATCTTGTTGAAACCACATGTCAACCAAGTTCAGTTCTTCCATTTTTGGCAACAAAAAGTTTGTTAGCGTCGAACGATAGCGATCGCCATTCACCGTAACGTTGCGTCCAACAGCATCTTTGAAAAAATACGGTCCAATGATTCCACCAGCGTACAAACCACACCAAACAGTGCATTTTTCGGGATGCATGGGCAGTTCTTGAACGGCTTCTGGTTGCTCTTCACTCCAAATGCGGCAATTTTGTTTATTTACGTAGCCATTCAACCAGAAATGAGCCTCATCGCTGAACAAAATTTGTCGATAAAACACATTTCGAACCGAACACTGATTTTGGTAATAAAATTCAATGATTTGCAAGCGTTGCTCGTTAGTAAGTCTATTCATGATGAAATGTCAAAGCATACTGAGCATCTATCTCTTTGACACCATGTCTGAAATCCCACGTAATCTGTCAAATACTAATGCATGAAAATCCTAACCTCAAAAAAATCACTCTTTATATGAAAGTATAATCGACTCGTAGTATATATTTTCGATTTTAGCATATAAATACTACATGTTTTGAAAAACATTCGGCTGAAAAACACCTTCGGTCGAACTCTAGAATTTTACCTCGACCCACAGTATATATACTTTATTTGGTTTCCGATGAATATTTCAAGGAACGGAATGACAAAATGAATATGAATCCAAAGATGGAGGGTATACAATTGAATAGAATATCCGTCAATATAAAAATAATTTTGAATTTGCAATACCTTTCTTAGTATATTAAATTCTTATTAAATAAATAAATTAAGCTTAATAATAAGCAAATAAAAAAGGCGTAAAGTTCGGCCGGGCCGAACTTTATATACCCTCCACCATGGATTGCATTCCAAAGAGGATGTCAATTTTCGAAGAAGTGCAGTGATATTACAGGAAAATATAAATTTTTTTAATATAACCAAACCAAAACAAATACAAATATTGAACAAATAATTTTATAAATAAATATAATACTTTTATTATTTCAAACCACGCTTATAAAGCAAGGCTACCAAAACGCTTACATATCGAAATAATACTTCCCTACAAACATTTGGATGATATATCACCAAGATGATATTGCGGCAATATCATCCATTTATCATTCTGATGAAATCCATTAAAATATTTTTTTCTTATCACCCTTGTATCGATATTGATTTTTTAGTAATTTTTCGTATAACTGTTTTGGAAATAATAAAAGAAAATATATGTTTCATTAGAAATCCGTGTTTCTTTTCATATTTTGTTGGTGCATTGCAAAATGGACTCGCACGCAATAAGTAAAAGAGAAGCTACAAGTTGAAGTACTAAATGAAACCAGTAGCAAGTGATGAAAAGCCAACTTGTAAGTTGATTATTGATGCATATTTTTTGGGTACAAAATTTTATCAGACATTAAGATTTTTTTTGCATTCCACAGAGGCAATGTTTTCAAAACGAATTAGAGGAGTGGCATGCAGTTTTGATAACACACCCTCTCAAAAAGCTTTTAACTGACCGCTTGTTTAACAAATATACTTGGATGGGAACCAAGGAGAAGCCGTCGACTTAAAATTATAAAATTTCTGCATTTAAAGGTATTTATGTGGAATTTTGAATAATATAGCTTGTATTATATGCATTTTATTTGTTATACCCTACACCACTTCGTGGTCTAGGGTATTATAAGTTAGTTTCACGCCAAATGTTTGTAACAACAAGAAATAATCGAGCTAGACCCACCTTTAAGTATACCGATCGGCTTAGAATCACCACCTGAGTCGATTTAACGATGTCTGTCTGTCCGTCTGTCCGTCTGCTGTCCATCTAAGCTTGTTCGCACTCTACAGGTCGCAATTGTTGTCCGATTGTCATGAAACTTGGCATAATTTATTTTTTCTGGCCAAGGACCATCGGTATTGAATTTGGAGGAAATCGGTTCAGATTTAGATATAGCCCTCATACAAATGTCGCTCCCGATTTGACATTTTCCGCTCTAGAAACGACATATTGTACCCGATTTTCTTTAAATTTGGCAGAACATCTTATAATCTAACTAGAAACACATATGCAAAAATTGGGTAAGATCGGTTCAGATTTAGATATAGCCCCCATACAAATGTCGCTCCCTATTTCACTTTTTCCGCTTTAGAAACCACATATTGTACCCGATTTTCTTTAAAATTGGCACATCATCTTATAATCCAACTAGAAACTCCTATGCAAAAATTGGGTAAGATCGGTTCAGATTTAGATATAGCCCCCATACAAATGTCGCTCCCTATTTCACTTTTTCCGCTTTAGAAACCACATATTGTACCCGATTTTCTTTAAAATTGGCACGTCATCTTATAAGCCAACTAGAAACACGTACGCAAAAATTGGGTAAGATCGGTTCAGATTTAGATATAGCCCCCATACAAATGTCGCTCCCAATTTGACATTTTCCGCTCTAGAAACCACATATTGTACCCGATTTTCTTTATATTTTGCAGAACATCTTTTAATCCAACTAGAAACACGTACAACACAACATCTTATAATCCAACTAAAAAACCTATGGTGAAAGTGGGTAAGATCGGTTCAGATTTAGATATAACCCTCATATATTTCAACTAAGAAGACATATTATGAAAGTCAAATATAGAGGTCCATATTTTGGTATAACCCCCATACAAATTCCACTCCATTACATCTCTAGAACCCACATCGTGAATTAAATCTCGATATAATTTTTTATATCATGTCATATTTCAACTAAGAATACCTACTTTGAAAGTGATCTATATGGAACCTCTTGTTTTTAAGTAGAGCACTTGCAAATGGCCCCATTTTAATTGTTACCCCTCAAGAACGCAAATTTTACATCGGATTTTTTTTCAAATTTTGCAGTTTATATTATATTTCAGAATACAAAGTCAAATATATGTGTCCACACTTTGGAATAACCCAATAACCCATTCTACTCTAATACAGCTCTACAAACTACGTCTTACATCGCATCATGAATACCTACAGTGAATGAGAAATATATAGGCCCATGTTTTGAGCCGGTGTTGTTATATGCCTCCTTTCAAATATCGGTCCGATTTATCCTATTACTACTGTATAATTTGTATTTGTCTGCCGGAAAATTGGATCATTTATTTACCATATTCGTTAAATATGACTAAAGATGAATTTATACTGTATAATTTATATGAACTACATAAAATTGCTCCCATGAAACACCTGGGTTTAGTAATAAAAGCGATGTATATACGCAGGGAGTGGTGTAGGGTATTATATAGTCGGCCCCGCCCGACTTTAGCCTTTCCTTACTTGTTTTCTTTTGTTCTTTTCCAAACCCAAGTGCAAAAGAGTCCATTTGATTAAACAGAAACATGCGAAAGACCGAAATAATAAAGAACATATGGCGAAAATATCAGTGATGTCCATCTATTTAATTTGTAACCATTAGTTGTTTTATATTTACTTATTCCATTCCATTTTAATTCCAAAAGTAAAAATTTTGAAAATCCATTATCTGACGTACATAGTGCAAAATAACCTAACTTCATGATTCAACCAGTTTTTGTCGTAAAAGTAAAAAGTACGAATTTGGAAAAATCTTTTTATTTTGCGTGTATATGCAGTCAAAGGAATGTATACACCGAATTCCATGATTCTAGCAGCGGCAATTTGCTTGGTACCATTTTTATCCCCTTTTTCCTACTTTACCCCTTTAAGAGTAAGACTTTATAAAATCTCTCTCTTTATAAAATCACACCGAATTTTATCATTCTAGCTGTGGTCGTTTAGTTATTACTATTTTTATCCCTCTGTACAAACCTTTTATTTTTCGTGTCTACGCAGTCAGAGGAATGTATACTCCGAATTTCATGACTCTAGCTGCGGTCATTTGGTTGGTACTATTTTTGTCCCCTTTTTTCATTTTAACCCCAAAAAGTATTAATTTCGAAAAATCCGTTTATATTACGTGTCTACGCAATCGGAGGAATGTATACACCGAATTACATTATTCTTGGTGCAGCCGTTTAGTTGGTACCATTTTTATCTCTCTATTCCCATTTTACACCTTAAAAGTATGAATTTGGAAAAAATACGTTTATATAGGGTCCGCAAAATAGCTTTTTTTGAAAATGCTATAAAAAAACTACTGAATATTTTCCCAACGGTTGAATAGTTAGATGGTGGACCCTTATATAGCTCCCATACCAATGTCTCCAATGATTTACTTTTTCCGCTCTAGAAACCACATATGGGCAAATCTACGGTATAGTACGATTCCATGTCACTCAGGCTTCTAACCGCTTTAAGAGCAATATATAATATTTCTGAGAGTGTCATAATTTTCAAAACGACGAGTTTAACCTCGCCAACATCCTAAAGTTTTAAAATTATGCTGTTAATGTAGTCTACTGAGCTAAGGTCTACCCTAATTTACCCTATTTTTGCTTGTAACTTTCGGGAGTTGTTCAACTCTTTTGGCTATAACTTTTTCAGCATAAGAGAAAATCATTCTGATCTTTTTGTGGATGATAGTAATGATGATGCGGAATCTTCTATATGTTCAAAAGGGCGTGTGCCATCACTGAGGAATAAATGGTAGCTCTTCAAAATCTGTCACTCTCTTTTTGCATAAAACAAAAATTGATACAATTTTCTTTTTTGCGCTTTCAGCGTGAACGTAATTGCAAATTTTTTAATATTGGATTATAAACGACAGAGATACTAACAAAAGGCGACCGGACGCTTTGGTGTGCCTTCAGCGACAAGGAGATTATGACAGTACGAACATCATCAGGTCGATGCGTGCAGATCATGAAATTTCATATTTTTTGAAGAGCACATCCGCAGTTTGAAAAATAACTGGTGGCAACCCTGTGTGATCGGTGAATATGAGTACTACTAATAATGTGTGCAAGTGCTAAATAGATCGAATTATTAATTTGGTACCGAGAGCCATTTTAGGTTAAATTTTGTTGATTTTCATAGGGTTTTCAGGCTTAACTTGCAATAGAACCAAAAGGGACAATCCGATTATAACTTCTTCAGCACTTGAAAAAAATGATACACGCGAGCACATTATTAAATTTAATGTATTTTTAACAAGTTGACGCTAAAATAAAACGTGTGCCTCTAATTTGAAATTTTTAATTTTTCAAAATTGAAATCGGACTATTTTGTAGATTTTCCCATATTTCAACAAATAACTTTTTTTTGAAAATGCTATAAAAAACTACTGAATATTTTCTCAAATTTCTTTTTTATTTGAAAGTACAATCCTTCCGGTTAATAATGGAAAATAATTTCATTCAAATGGCTGCTGAGGGCACCCCACAAATAATAGTCCAACGGTTGAATAGTTAAAAAAAAAACGTTAGATGGCGGACCCTTTATTATGTATCTACTCAATTAGAGCAATGTACACATCGAATTCCGTGTGTCTAGCTGTTGTCGTTTAATATGTACCATTTTTATCCCTTTTTGCCCCATTTCACCCCCTACGAATAAAAATCAGTTTATGGTGCACGTTTTTTTTTATAGGGGGAATGCGCATACTCAATATCAAGTATGTACAAGCAGACATACTGAAAAACAAGTAAGGAAAGGCTTAAGTTGGGCGAGGCCGACTATATGATACACCCCACTTTCTACCCGAATACAATTCAAAAGTGAAACGGGAAGAATTTTTTTATGTTTCCTAATTAATCATAGGCTAATATGACCTGGTCCAATTTGTTAAATCGAAGAGAATATTTGTATCGGGGCTATATCCAAACATGGAATAAGGTGACTAACTTTCACAATAAGTTCTTCCAGTTCAAATATAACGTGTTATGCTCACTTTGAAGAAATTCTGTGAAAATGCGTGGTTTCTGGGGCGGAAAAAGTCTATCCGGGAGCGAAATTTGTAGGGGAGCTATATGTAAATCTGAACTGATCTGACCCATTTTCACCATGGGTGTTTCTAGTTGAAATATAAGTTATTTCGCCTAATTAGAAGAGGATCTGTTAAAATATGTGTTTTCGAGAACAGAAAAAGTCAAATCGGGAGCGAAATTTATATGGGAGCTATATATAAATCGGAACCGATCTAACGAAAAACTTCATTGTGCAAAGTTTAATTTGGTTCTGTCTACAATTGCGACCTGTATCGTGATTACAAGAATAGATGGACAGACGGACATTGATACATCGATTCAAAAATGGGTCTATCTCGCTTCCTTTTGGGTGTTACAAAAAAAAACACAAAAACATAATACTCTAGTGGAGTGTATAAATATGCTTAAATACTCTAAAATATTAGGGGATATTATGGGTATTTTTAGTCCTTGTGGGGTAAAAATGTTTCCCTTTGGGCCGATTTAGCCCAGTTTCAATTCCAACCGATCTACGACTATAAGACACATTTATGGAAAATTTGTATGTCCTAGCTCTTTCCGAATAGATGCTAGCGTGCTTTCAACAGACGGACGTCTGTTGAAAGCACGGTTGATATCAGGTTGATATCTCAAGGTGCTACAATCAAAGTTAGTATACCCCCATCCTGGAGGTCAAGGGTATAAAAATAATTTATCAATGGAATTATGATCTTAAAATCGCCTCCTGAAGACGGTCGTCACGGACCAGAAATCATGATAATGGTAGTGTGCGTCTACGTAATAAATGTCGATAAACGTCTTGAGACAGGACAATAATTCAGTTCGATTCGGACATTTTTTGGAATTTGCACTGATATTTTGCACGTTGATTACGAAGGGAACTCGCTACCATAATCGGAAATCTGTATAAATCTGGGCCACACTAATGTACATTTTAATTTCAAATATAAGTACATTATTTAAAAATAAATACTTACCTATAACTTTATGAAAATTTATCTCCATCATAATCGTAACCAATTATTTATATTGTCAGTGTTGCACATACATATATGTATGTGCATATATGTGTTCTGACTTATCTGACAACATGACCATAATGGCGCCAACGGAGTTACTGAAGGTGTTATTGTTCTTTGATTGAATTTATTTAAAAAAAAAAAACAAAATATTGACCAATCCAACTATGAACATACATTCATATAAAGTCTGTCGTTGTTTTGTCTCTTTGATTGCAAATGTAATTCGTCTTGTTAGCGAGTATTTCGCTTCTAAAAAGAATACGAATTGCACGGAATAAGTAATTTTTGCATATTTATGCATGAAGTTGAGATTTATCGCATCAAGGCACTCACCTCACCTCACTCACTAACAATTGAACAACTCTATTATGGAAGTGCAAGAAATGTGAGAAAGAATTATAATTGGTTATAATACACGATCAGATACGAGGTGTATCGACGATGACTGACAAACGGAAAATGTCACGAAATCCAAGTGACATGGGAATGAATACATTAGAGTGTCGTTTAAACAGCGAATTTTGGAGCTATTGGAATATTATTTTATACAAGATATTCAGCGTATATAGAGCTGATATAGATTAAAATAAACAATTAAGGAATACTCCGTATTTTATGTGGACAATGAAACTGTAGTGCAGGAAATATTCGATATTGTGAGTAATTAGGTACTTTCGTTTATTATTATTAGACAGCGGATTTATATGCCTAATCATATTTTGAACGTAAGGTTATTATTGAATGCCGACTTTACACAAGTGATTTTCATGATAAGAAAATTAACAAGTAAGGAAAGGCTAAAGTCAGGCGGGGCCGACTCTATGATGCACTCCACTTTCAATCCGAATACAATTTAATTCGGTGAAAAAGTGAAAACGGGAAGGATTTTTGTATCCTGTAAATATGTGTTTGACAAAAAATGTTAAATCGGAAAGGATATATGGGGGTATATTGAAATCTGGAACGAAATATAATATGTATAGTTTGGCCAAAATCGGTTAATCCTTTGGGAGCAACATTTGTATTTGGGCTATATTTAAATCTGAACCGATCTTAGCCACTTTCACCATAGGTTTTTTACTTGGATTATAAGATGTTGTGCCAAATTTAAAGAAAATCGGGTACAATATGTTGTTTCTAGAGCGGAAAATGTCAAATCGGGAGCGACATTTGTATGGGGGCTATATCTAAATCTGAACCGATCTTACCGAATTTCTGCATAGGTGTTTCTAGTTGGATTGTAAGATGATGTGTCAAATTTAAAGAAAATCGGGAACAATATGTCGTTTCTAGAGCGGAAAATGTCAAATCAGGAGCGACATTTGTATGGGGGCTATATCTAAATCTGAACCGATCTTACCCACTTTCTGCATAGGTGTTTCTAGTTGGATTATAAGATGTTGTGCCAAATTTAAAGAAAATCGAGTATAATATGTGGTTTATAGAGCGGAAAATGTCAAATCGGGAACGACATTTGTATGGGGGCTATATCTAAATCTGAACCGATCTTACCTAATTTCTGCATATGTGTTTCTAGTTGGATTATAAGATGTTGTGCCAAATTTAAAGAAAATCGGGTGCAATATGTCGTTTCTAGAGCGGAAAATGTCAAATCAGGAGCGACATTTGTATGGGGGCTATATCTAAATCTGAACCGATCTTACCCACTTTCTGCATAGGTGTTTCTAGTTGGATTATAAGATGTTGTGCCAAATTTAAAGAAAATCGGGTACAATATGTAGTTTCTATAGCGGAAAATGTCAAATCGGGAGCGACATTTGTATGGGGGCTATATATAAATCTGAACCGATTTGCCTCAAATTAAATAGCGTTCGTCCCTGATCCACAAAACTTACTTGTGCCAATTTTTGTTAAGATCGGACTATAATTGCGACCTGTAGTTTGATTACAACAATAGATGGACAGACAGACGGACAGACGGACATTGCTAAATCGACTCAGAAAGTGATTCTAAGTCGATCGGTATACTTCACAATGGGTCTATCTCGCTTCCTTTTGGGTGTTACAAACAAATGCACAAAGCCATAATACTCTCGTGGAGTGTATAATTAAAGATTGGTTTGTTCTATGTGTTCTCCCAAAATATCATTGTCCGTTCGTGAGCTGGACGCGTTCAAAATAACCTCTATAAATCAGTTTTTTCTTGAATAAAATTCACGGGTAGAATGGTATTTTGAAAAAACCAGCTAGAAATTAAAATCTGGTCCGTCTCTTATCAAACCATATCAAAAACTTGCATTTTAACCAAGAATAGAGGGTAGAATTTTGACATTTTTGTGCAATTTTTGTTGCATTTTTTATAAAAACCGCAATAACTTCCATATTTATACACTCCACGAGAGTATTATGTCTTTGTGCATTTGTTTGTAACACCCAAAAGGAAACGAGTTAGAACCATCGTTTATTATACAGATCGGCATAGAATCACTTTCTGAGTCGATTTAGCAATGTCCGTCTGTCTGTCCGTCTATCTGTCTGTCCGTCTGTCCATCTATTGTTGTAATCAAATTACAGGTCGCAATTATAGTCCGATCTTAACAAAAATTGGAGCAAGTAATTTTTGTGGATCAAGGACGAACGCTATTTGATTTGAAGCAAATCGGTTCAGATTTAGATATAGCCCCCATACAAATGTCGCCTCCGATTTGACTTTTTCCGCTCTAGAAACCACATATTGTACCCGATTTTCTTCAAATTTGGCACAATGTCTTATAATCGAACTAGAAAGACTTATGGTGAAAGCGAGTAAGATCGGTTCAGATTTAGATATAGCCCCCATACAAATGTCGCTCCCGATTTGACTTTTTCCGCTCTAGAAACCACAGCCGATTTTCTTCAAATTTGGCACAATGCCTTATAATCGAACTAGAAAGACTTATGGTGAAAGCGAGTAAGATCGGTTCAGATTTAGATATAGCCCCCATACAAATGTCGCTCCCGATTTGACTTTTTCCGCTCTAGAAACCACATATTGTACCCGATTTTCTTTAAATTTGGCACAATGCCTTATAATCAAACTAGAAACACTTATGGTGAAAGCGAGTAAGATCGGTTCAGATTTAGATATAGCCCCCATACAAATGTCGCTCCCGATTTGACCTTTTCCGCTCTAGAAACCACATATGGTACCCGATTTTCTTTAAAATTGGCACAACATCTTATAATCGAACTAGAAACACTTATGGTGAAAGCGAGTAAGATCGGTTCAGATTTAGATATACCCCCATACAAATGTCGCTCCCGATTTGACTTTTTCCGCTCTAGAAGCCACATATTTTACCCGATTTTCTTCAAATTTGGCACAACGCCTTATAATCGAAATAGAAACACTTATGGTGAAAGCGAGAAA
Source organism: Polietes domitor (assembly GCA_947397865.1). Taxonomy (NCBI): domain Eukaryota; kingdom Metazoa; phylum Arthropoda; class Insecta; order Diptera; family Muscidae; genus Polietes; species Polietes domitor. Next base: position 91,891,531 of record OX377621.1, on the reverse strand, counting down.
GATTGGTTCAGATTTAGATATAACCCCCATACAAATGTCGCTCCCGATTTGACTTCTTCCGCTCTAGAAACCACATATTGTACCGGATTTTCTTCAAATTTGGCACAATGCCTTATAATCGAACTAGAAACACCTATGGTGAAAGTGGGTAAGATCGGTTCAGATTTAGATATAGCCCCCATACAAATGTCGCTCCCGATTTGACTTTTTCCGCTCTAGATACCACATATTGTACCGCATTTTCTTTAAATTCTGGACAACATCTTATAATCTAACTAGAAACACCTATGGTGAAAGTGGGTAAGATCGGTTCAGATTTAAATATAAAATTATTTATATATACAAATGTTGCTCCCAAATGTTTAACCGATTTTGGCCAAACTTTACATATTACATTTCACCTATAAACATACAAGTGGATAACAGCGTTCCATGTTTCAATATACCTCCATACAGATGTTCTTTCCGATTTAACATTTTATGTCAAACACATACATTTACAGGATACAAAAATCCTTCCCGATTTCACTTATTTACCGAATTGAATTGTAATAGGATAGAAAGTGGAGTGTATCATATAGTCGGCTCCTTCCGACTTTAGACTTTCCTTACTTGTTTTAGTTCGATTTGTGTTTTTGTTGGATCGTTGAATAGGTATTGAACACCAATTTCAATTTTTATAACTTCCTAACCAATTAAGGGCCGACATTTTTTTCTTAGTGTTGGTTTTCAGTGGGTTAAATGTGATGTAAAAACTGAAATATGGGGTTATTGTATATGTAGTATAAATCTGTCCTTTATACTGGGTCATATTGCAAGTTTTTAATATGGTTTGATAAGGCTCGAGTCGGATTTTAATTTCTAGCATTTTTTTCCCAATAACATTCTCATCGTGAAATTTATTCAACAAAAAAAACTGATTTATAGAGGTTATTTTGGACGCGTCCAGCTCACGAATGGACAATGATAAAAGCGAAATATTTTGGGAGAACACATAAAACAAACCAATCTTTCATTTTAGTCGGGAACATCAACAACATTTTTCCTTCCTCACAAAAGAAGCCACTCTAATGTATATGGCATTACGATATCTGTATTCTACACAAATATGGATTAAAAATGGAATTTGCATAAAAATCCGCTGTCTAATCATTATGTACTCTACTCTAGGTAAAATCGGACGCACAGTGATAAATTGGCCAGCATAATAATAAAACGTCGCTAAAAATTAAACCTTTTTGTCCAAGACCTAAAATGGTTTTTGTGCCATAAAACCAACACATTTTTTATGATTTTTTCTTTAATTTCTTATTTTTTTGTTTTGTAAATATAGATCTGATCACACCCGCTTATCCTCTTAGGGATTCTTCTATACGAATGTGAAATATTTGTAAATTATGACGTGGAAGATACTAGAATGCTTCAACTGGCACACAGTGATATCGCAAGATATGTCTTTAATAAAAAGCGATATGATCGAACATCTCAGTTTGCATATGGGCATCTCCAATGGCCCGGACACATCATTCGCACGCCTTAAACTAATCAAAAAAAGAAAGAAGCTGAAAAAGTCGATCGGTAAAATTGTCGAGAAGAGATCGGTTCAGCCTTCATGAAGCTCATTTTCATCTCGGTGGCTATGTCAATAAGCAAAATTGCCACATATGGGGTTCAGAGAAACCACACGAGACTATTGAGAAGCCAATGCATCCATAACGAGTCTCTTTTTGGTGTGGATTTTGGACTGTACTGAAAAATTGGGTTGATCGGATGAGGTATTGCCGAGCCAGTCGTGACATTCTTATGAATAATATTGTGTTCTATTATTAAATGACAAAACATAAAACCAGAAATTTGAAAAAAGCCAATTCTAATTTAAAGTTTTAAATTCCCTTTAAATTGCACGTCTTAAAATAATTGTTGATCACAACAACCCAACATAACAATACTGTGTACTTAATTTTAAAGGGGTAAAATCTGTGGTAAATAAAACGCAAATTATTTCATCTCAGTTGCTTTAGTTTTGTCTACCACTGTGATCTGTGCCCTCTTATTGCTCCACAGATGCTTCATGTATTATAACCTCTTCAGACACACCCAACTGATGACATTGTCAAATGGCCAACAGATGTTTTGAATATCTGCACCTCTACAAATAAATGCTGTAATGTGATGTATGTATGCCAAGGTTCCATGTTATTTTTTCCCCAAAGAATACCACAACAATTCAAACAAAGAACCAAACCGACCACACCAACCAACATTGGATATCATTAATATCGACTATTTACTTACTCATGCTACTATGTCTATGTTCAATATAACAATATGTGAAATTAATTATTTATTAATTTGCCAATCGGTCGATGCATGTATGTTTGTATGTAAAATCTCGACAGTAGTAATGATATTGTAGTGTAAAAGATAAATGAGAATATCTCAGCATGATTTCTAGCAATTATTAAACGATTAAACATTTTATGACAGCATGCAAAAATAATATAAAAAATAAAGTATTTTAATTAAATAAACATTAAAACTGTCATTTATAGGTAACAAACGAATAGCGAAAGCCAAGGAATTTTTTATTTAAACGTTGAGTCAAGTGTGAGGAGATTGCTTGTGTGGCTCAGTGCTTCGTCTCATTGCATCATTGTCCTGGGATACGAAGTAAAATTTTGAAGAAAAGTATGTATTTTAAAGCCTTTTCTGGCATTCGCCCCAGAATGAGGATGTCTTCCAATAGGGTGTGATTAAATTCCGAATCCCTAAGACATGTTTGTTGCAGAGGGACAAGTGAAGGCGCGTTCCCGTTCCTTTGAAAATTTTGGAAACGGAACAACTAATACCTTTCGATAGAGTGTTATGTCGTGAACTTTCGAAAAAAAAATCAATTTGAATCAATTCGATCTATTCGAAACTTCATTAGTAAATATTTTTATACCATCCACCTCCAGAATGGGAGTATACAAACTTTATCATACCGTTTGTAACACCTTGAAATATCTACCTGAGACCCTATAAAGTATATATATTATTGATCGTCATAAAATCGAACCGTCCATCCGTCTGTTGAAAGCACTCTGGCATCTAAATAGTCGTAGATCGGTTGGGCGAAATCGGTCCAAAGGGAAAATTTTTCCCCACAAGGACTGAAAGTACCCCTAATAAGCACTAATATTTAGAGTATTTAAGCATGCTTGTTTCAATATGTTTGCTTATATTTACTTGATATTTGGTATGCACGCTATCATTTTTGCATTTTATGGTGCAAAAACGTGCACCATAAAGTGATTCTTATTTGCAGGGGGTGAAATGGGACAAAAAATGGATAAAAATGGTACATATTAAACGACAACAGCTAGAAACACGAAATTCGGTGTGTACATTCCTCTAATTGAGTAGATACATAATATAAAAGTATTTTTTCCAAATTCGTACTTTTAAGGGGTAAAATGGGAATAGAGGGATAAAAATGGTACCAACCTGTACCTAGAATAATGAAAATCGGTGTATACATTCCTCTGATTGCATAGTCAAGTAAAATACATGGATTTGTCAAAATTCGTACTTTTTGGGGTTAAAATGAAAAAGGGGATAAAAAGAGTACCAATCAAATGACCGCAGCTAGAGTCATGAAATTCGGAGTATACATTCCTCTGACTGTGTAGACAAGGAAATTAAACTGATTTTTCGAAATTCGTACTTTTTGGGATCAAAATAGAAAAAGGGGATAAAAATAGTACCAACCAAATGACCGCAACTAGAGTCATGAAATTCGGAGTATACATTCCTTTGACTACGTAGACATGAAAAATAAAAGTTTTTTTCCAAATTCGTACTTTCAAGGGATACAATGGGTACGGAGGGATAAAAATGGTACCGACAAAACGGCTGTACCTAGAATAATGATATTCGGTGTATTCATTTCTCTGATTCCATAGACAAGTAAAATACACGGATTTTTCAAAATTCGTACTGTTTGGGCTTAAAATGAAGAAAGGGGATAAAAATAGTACCAATCAAATGACCGCAGCTAGAGTCATGCAATTCGGAGTCTACATTCCTCTGACTGCGTAGACACGGAAAATAGACGAATTTTTCGAAATTCGTACTTTTTGGGGTTAAAATGAAAAATGGGATACAAATAGTACCAACCAAATGACCGCAGCTGGAGTCTTGAAATTCGGAGTATGCATTATTCTGACTGCGTAGACACGTAAAATAAACGGATTTTTCGAAATTCATACTTTCAAGGGATACAATGGTACAGAGGGATAAAAAGAGGAAAAAATAGGACTACAGCTAGAATGATGAAATTCTAATTGCGTAGAAACGTCAAGGGGGTAAAAATCGTACCAACCAAATAGGCGCAGCTGGAATCATGGAATTCGGTGTATACATTCCTCTGACTGTATAGATACGCAAAATAACAAGTTTTTTCCAAATTCGTAATTTTTCTTTTACGACAAAAATTGGTTGAATGAAGTTATGTTATTTTGCACTATGTACGTCTGAATTTGGATTTTCAAAATTTGTACTTTTGGAATTAAAATAGAATGGAAATACAACCAACTGTAGCACACACTATCTACCAATATTTATGGCATTTAAGCTTATTGAATATATAACTAATAACTAATGGTTTGAAATAATTAAAATATTATATTTATTTATAAAATTTTTTTCAATATTTGTATTTGTTTTGGTTTGGCTATATTAAAAAATTTATATTTTCCTGTAATATTACTGCACTTCTGCGAAAACCGACAACCTCTGTGGAATGCAATCCATGGTGGAGGGTATATAAAGTTCGGCCCGGCCGAACTTAATGCAGTTTTTACTTGTTTTTTTACTTTCACGGCAAAAATGGGGAAAGTGATAAAACATGGTAGCGAACAAATGGATTATCAATTATTGGAATTAAAATAGGATAGAAACAAAGGTTGGTTGAATTTTAAGGGCCGATGTTGACTTTGAATAAAACACAAATTATTTAGGAAATTATTGTCATTTCTTTTTATACACTCCACGAGAGTATTATGTCTTTGTGCATTTGTTTGTAACACCCAAAAGGAAGAGAGATAGACCCATTGTTAATTATACCGATCGACTTAGAATCACTTTCTGAGTCGATTTAGCAATGTCCGTCCGTCTGTCTGTCTGTCTGTCTGTCCATCTATTCTTGTAATCACGATACAGGTCGCAATTGTAGCCAGAACCAAATGAAACTTTGCACAACGAACTTTTTCGGGATAAGAACGAACGCTATTTAATTTGAAGAAAATCGGTTCAGATTTAGATATAGCCCCCATACGAATTTCAATCCCGATTTGACTCTTTTCACTCTAGATACCACATATAGCAACAGATTTTCTTCAAAATTGGCAAACCATCTTATATTTCAACTGGAAACACCTGTGGTAAAAATAAGTCAGATCGGTTCAGATTTATATATAGCTCCCATACAAATTTCGCTCCCGATTTGACTTTTTCCGCTCTAGAAACCACATATTGTATCATATTGTCTTCAGATTTGGCAAAACATCTTATATTTCAACTAGAAACACCTGTTGTAAAGATGAGTCAGATCGGTTCAGATTTATATATAGCTCCCATACAAATTTCGCTCCCGATTTGACTTTTTCCGCTCTAGAAACCACATATTGTATCAGATTGTCTTCAGATTTGGCAAACCATCTTATATTTCAACTGGAAACACCTGTGGTAAAAATAAGTCAAATAGGTTCAGATTTATATATAGCTCCCATACAAATTTCGCTCCCGATTTGACTTTTTCCGCTCTAGAAACCACATATTGTATCATATTGTCTTCAGATTTGGCAAAACATCTTATATTTCAACTAGAAACACCTGTTGTAAAAATGAGTCAGATCGGTTCAGATTTATATATAGCTCCCATACAAATGTCGCTCCCGATTTGACTTTTTCCGCTCTAGAAACCACATATTGTATCAGATTGTCTTCAGATTTGACAAAACATCTTATATTTCAACTAGAAACACCTGTGGTAAAAATGGGCCAGATCGGTTCAGATTTATATATAGGTCCCATACAAATTTCGCTCCCGATTTGACTTTTTCCGCTCTAGAAACCACATATTGTATCAGATTGTCTTCAGATTTGGCAAAACATCTTATATTTCAACTAGAAACACCTGTGGTAAAAATGGGTCAGATCGGTTCAGATTTATATATAGCTCCCATACAAATTTCGCTGCCGATTTGACTTTTTCCGCTCTAGAAACCACATATTGTATCAGATTGTCTTCAAATTTAGCAAAACATCTTATATTTCAACTAGAAACACCTGTGGTAAAAATGGGTCAGATCGGTTCAGATTTATATATAGCTCCCATACAAATTTCGCTCCCGATTTGACTTTTTCCGCTCTATAAACCACATATTTTAACAGATCCTCTTCAAATTAGGCGAAATATATTATATTTGTCCTAGAAACACCCATGGTGAAAATGGGACAGATCGGTTCAGATTTACATATAGCTCCCATACGAATTTCACTCCCGATTTGACTCATTTCACTCTAGATACCATATATTAGAAGAGATTTTCTTCAAAATTGGGAAAACATCTTATATTTCAACTAGACACACCTGCGGTAAAAATGTGTTAGATCGGTTCAGATTTATATATAGCACCCATACGAATTTCACTACCGATTTAACTTTTTCCGCCCCAGAAACGACGAATTTTCACCGAATTTCTTCAAAGTGAGCAGAACACCTTATATTTGAACTGGAAGAACTTATTGTGAAAGCTAGTCACATTTTTCCATGTTTGGATATAGCCCCGATACAAATATTCTTATCGATTTGACAAATCGAACCAAGTCATATTAGCCTATGATTAGGAAACATAAAAAAATTCTTCCCGTTTTCACTTTTTTACCGAGTTGAATTGTATTCGGTTGGAAAGTGGAGTGTATCATATAGTCGGCCCCGCCCGACTTTAGCCTTTCCTTACTTGTTTTATTATGATAATATTGGTATGGTTCAATTATGTATGAATGGCCGTCGCGACCTTGGCGGCACACCTCCCTCCATCGAATGCACTTGTATGGAATCAGCGGCCAAAAATAAAGGTTGATTTTTTAAGAGCTTGATAACTTTTTTTTAAAAAAAAAACGCATAAAATTTGCAAAATCTCATCGGTTCTTTATTTGAAACGTTAGATTGGTCCATGACATTTACTTTTTGAAGATAATTTCATTTAAATGTTGACCGCGGCTGCGTCTTAGGTGGTCCATCCGCTTAGTCCAATTTTGGCATTTCCACGTTTTTGAGTAACAGAGACCCAATTGGTGCGAACGGCGACGAATCGAAAATTGGTGGTCATCATTAACACTGGCCGATACAGCTGCGATATTTTCTTCAGTTCGCACTCTACGTAAGCGTGTTGGTGGTTTAATGTCCAACAATGTAAATTTGGTGCGAAATTTAGTCACAATAGCCCGAATAGCCGCTTCAGTGGGTCGATTAAACTGACCATAAAATGGAAGCGCGCAATGAACTTTCTTAACAGAGCACGCATTTTGATAATAAAATTCAATAATTTGCAAGCGTTGTTCGTTTGTAAGACGATTCATGATCAAATGTCAAAGCATACTGAGCTTCTTTCTCTTTGACACCATGTCTGAAATCCCACGTGATCTGTCAAATACTAATGCATGAAAATCCTAACCTCAAAAAAATCACTCTTTACTTCCAGAAGAGATATTAACTTGAAATTTTGGTATTGACTTTATAAAAGTAAGAGAATTACTTTGTGAAAAAATGGGCGTGGTTAGCACCCGCACGACCTCCCACTACCACCCCCTTTTGAACCCCTACTACCAGGTAAGCATTTAAATTTAAAAACTGTTTTGAAAATACATTATAAATTATGTATTAAGATTTATTATAATAATGAAGGCATTAACAAAGTAATCTACATTCATTTCGACTATTTTTAAATATAACATGAAGATATGTAACGTTATATGAACAAATATTTAAAAATTAATCCAGCAAATCAAAAGCGGATTTTAATAAAATCGACTTGTGCTTGGGTGGTTATTTTCGCTGTCCCGTTGTAAAATGATACGAACTTAAAAGTAATCGATTAAACAAATCCGTATTTGTCGAAATGCGCGATATTTTACGAGTATGCTTTAAACTTTTTTATATCTTTGTTCCTGGACTCTGCAGCATCCTCAGAGGGCTAATCGATAGCAACGCATATTCTAGAGGAGCGTGAATTAAAATTGTGTGAACTATAAATTTTTTTTTTGAGGGTGGAAGGTAGTACCATGAATACTGCATATGACCTAAATTTTTCAACATTATTGTTGTACCCTGAAGACAAAGCTTGCAATAGTGTTGTACATCTTTCAATTAAATCTTTATCAAGCCCCGTTATTTCAGAGTACAAGATTGAGTTAATGAAGAATTCTCTTGCAGTGTTTCCGTCATTATAAGATCCACTCAATTTAGTTCGCTGGCATTTTCGCCAAAACTCTACAATTTTTTTGCAATTGTAATTTATGCAACTTTCTAATAGAATTGGTTCAACTATACAGCCTTCATTTTCGATATTATTTGCCAGCACATTATATACGTTTCTAGCCTTTTCAGCATGTGTACTGTTCTTTGAGCACCAAATATCAAAAATATACGTGTGGGAAATTTCGCATTGATGAAATGTACCTATCACAAATAATAAAAATATCAAAGCACAAAGAAAAAATAGAGCTAAAACACTACATTACATGTACAATAACAACACAGCAAAAACCACAAATAAATCACAATTGCACAGCCGAAAATTGAAGAAAAACCAACGAGATCACTTTTGTTTTTGGGAGGTAACAAAAAGACGGACACTTGATGGCAGAAAATATCAGCAGTTTAGAGTTCTAAAAACGTCGATTAATATTAAGAAAAAAAAAACCCATTGGAGGAATCAGGGGGGGACACAACTAAAAGTTTACCTAAAATTTAATTATATGGACTAACAAATATGACAATGGTACTGGGAAAACATTAACTTTATAAAAACTACAGAACAATTTTAGAACATTTAAATTTGTTAAGAATGAACTTAATACCTTCCTTTTCACTATTCATTTTGATTTTTATTATTATTTTTTTTAAGTTTCACTTAATTTTTTAGTTGCACACTCCGTCATAACCAAATAATTACATGCTCTCTCTTTTGAAGCTATCCTGAAAGATCAACAAAAAAAACTATACTTTCGAAACCCTTATTCTCATTTTGTACCAGATTTTTTAATTCAAATTTTTATTTTTGTCCTATGGAAGCGACCAGTGTGGTATGGTCCAAATTTTCGACGACGCTGAGGCATAATTGAGGTTCTATGCCGGTAATGTGCCGAATTATCTGATCCTTTAGCTCTTGAATTGTTGCTGGCTTATCGACGTAAATCTTTTCTTTCAAATAACCCCAAAGAAAGAAGTCCAACGGTGTCAAATGACATGATCTTGGCGGCCAATTGAAATCGCCACCACGTGAGATAAAACGGCCATTGCATGTGTCGCGCAAAGGAGCCATTGTTTCGTTAGCTGTGTGGCAAGTGGCACAGTCCTCTTGAAACCACATATCGTTCACATCCACATCTTCCAATTCGGCCCATAAAAAGTTCGTTATCATCTCACGATAGCGAAGACTAGTCACAATAACAGCCTGACTGGTGTCATTTTGGAAAAAATACGGCCCGATGATGCCACCAGCCCATAAACCGCACCAAACAGTTACTCTTTGTGCATTGCATTGCTTTTTCGACAATCACTCTTTGATTATCATTCGCCCAAATGCGGCAATTCTGCTTATTGACGAATCCACTGAGGTGAAAATGTGCCTCATCACTGAAGATGATTTCCTTCGAAAATTGATCATCCACTGTTGCCATTTCTTGCCACCATTCTGACCATTGACGACGTTCGGAATGGTCAAGAGGCTTTAGTTCTTGAGTCAATTGCACCTTGTAAGCGTGTAAATGCAAGTCTTTATGCACAATGTTCATCAACGACGAACGTGAGAGGTGCAATTGTAGGGCACGACGACGAGTTGAGGTGGACGGCTCTTCAGCCACACTATCCCGAACAGCAGCAATATTTTCTGCAGTACGAGCTGTACGAACATGCAGTGGTGTTTTCACATCTCGTACAGACCCGGTTTGCTCAAATTTTTGCACCATTTTTCCGATATTTCGATTAAATTGACCGAAAAAATCACGAAGTGCACGACATGCATTTGATCGCCCATTTTCATAGTAAGCCTGAATAACTTTAACGCGTTGCTCGATTGTGTATCTGTCCATGGTTCAAATTGAGTTTGTCTGAAATTGAGAAATGTCAAATGAAATGCAGAAAAAACTTACAACGTTTATGTGTGGTTCACATTCAACATCGGCCCTTACAATTAACCCTTTAAGTGAGTCGGATCGGTTCAGAGTTATATATATTTCTCGTACAAACTTCGCTTCGGAATTGACTTTTCCGCTCTAGAAACCAGATATTTTAACCATATTTATTTCAATTCAAAGTGAGTCAGTTCAATACAGAGTTATATACATAAGAGTGGTTTCTTTTGTGAGGAAGGAAAAAATGTTGTGGATGTTCCCGACTAAAATGAAAGATTGGTTTGTTTTATGTGTTCTCCCAAAATATTTCGCTTTTATCATTGTCCGTTCATGAGCTGGACGCGTTCAAAATAACCTCTATAAATCAGGTTTTTCTTGAATAAAATTCACGATGAGAATGATATTGAGAGAAAAAACACTAGAAATTAAAATCCGACCCGAGCCCTATCAAACCATATTAAAAACTTGCAATATGACCCAGTATAAAGGATAGATTTATACTACTTTAGTGCAATTTTTATACCCTACACCACTTCGTGGTCTAGGGTATTATAAGTTAGTTTCGCGCCAAATGTTTGTAACACCAAGAAATAATCGAGCTAGACCCACCTTTAAGTATACCGATCGGCTTAGAATCACCAGCTGAGTCGATTTAACGATGTCTGTCTGTCCGTCCGTCCGTCCGTCTGCTGTCCATCTAAGCTTGTTCGCACTCTACCGGTCGCAATTGTTGTCTTATTATCATGAAACTTGGCAGAAGTTATTTTTTCTGGCCAAGGACCATCGGTATTGAATTTGGAGGAATTTGAATTTGGACAAATGTCGCTTCCGATTTGACATTTTCCGCTCTAGAAACCACATATTCTACCCGATTTTCTTTAAATTTGGCACAACATCTTATAATCCAACTAGAAATACCTATGGTGAAATTGGGTAAGATCGGTTCAGATTTAGATATAGCCCCCATACAAATATCGCTCCCGATTTGACATTTTCCGCTCTAGAAACCACATATTGTACCCAATTTTCTTTAAAATTGGCACAACATCTTATAGTACAACTAGAAACACCTATGCAGAAATTGGGTAAGATCGGTTAAGATTTAGATATAGCCCCCATACAAATGTCGCTGCCGATTTGACATTTTCCGCTCTAGAAACGACATATTGTACCCGATTTTCTTAAATTTTGCAGAATATTTTATAATCAAACTAAAAACACCTACGGTGAAAGTTGGTAAGATCGGTTCAGATTTAGATATAGCCCCCATACAAATTTCGCTTCCGATTTCACTTTTTCCGCTTTAGAAACCACATATTGTACCCGTTTTTCTTTAGAATTGGCACAACATCTTATAATCCAACTTAAAACACCTATGGTGAAAGTGGGTAACGTCGGTTCAGATTTAGATATAGCCCCCATACAAATGTCGCTCCCTATTTCACTTTTTCCGCTTTAGGAACCACATTTGTACCCGATTTCTTTTAAAATTGGCACAACATTTTATAATCGAACTAGAAACACCTATGGTGAAAGTGGGAAAGATCGGTTCAGATTTAGATATAGCCCTCATACAAATGTTGCTCGCGAATGTTTAACCGATTTTGGCCAAACTTTACATATTATATTTCACCAATAAACATACATGGTGAAAGGGGGTCACATCGTTCCAGGTATCAATATACCCTCATACAAATGTCCTTTCCGATTTAAAATTTTTTGTCAAACACATACATTTACAGGATGCAAAAATCCTTCCCGATTTCACTTTTTTACCGAATTGAATGAGAAAAATATAATTTGAAATATAATTGAATGAGAAAAATATAGGCCCATGTTTTGGACCAGGCCCAAAATGTTGTTATAGGCCCCTTTTGAAATGTCGGTCCGATTCATCCTATTACTACTGTATAATTTGTATTTGTCTGTCGGATAATTGGATCAATTACCATATTATTAACCATATTCATTATGAATTGAATGAGAAAAATATAATTTGAAATATAATTGAATGAGAAAAATATAGGCCCATGTTTTGGACCAGGCCCAAAATGTTGTTATAGGCCCCTTTTGAAATGTCGGTCCGATTCATCCTATTACTACTGTATAATTTGTATTTGTCTGTCGGATAATTGGATCAATTACCATATTATTAACCATATTCATTAAATATGACTAAAGATTAATTTATAGTAACTGTATAATTTATATGAACTACATAAAATTGCTCCCATGAAATAACTGGGTTTAGTAATCAAAGCGAGGTACATACGCAGGGAGTGGTGTAGGGTATTATATAGTCGGCCCCGCCCGACTTTAGCCTTTCCTTACTTGTTTTTCATACTGTTAATACTCAGTGGGTTAAATGTGAAGTAAAAACTGAAATATGGAGTTATTTGCATCGTAAACACATTCTAGTCTTATATAAAGCAAATTTTTGGAAAGAAATTCAACCATTTCAAGTTTTCCCCCTTCAAAATTAAAATAATAATTTACATAAACTTTTTAAAGGGAAATTGTTGTTTATGTTAAATTAACATAGATACCCGCATGAAATTTAAAGTATATTTAGTACATGTTCTTCTCTTTCATTTGATACCCATATCGTCATTGTATGAAACGCAAAATTAATAAATTATTGAAACATTTACATCCTTTTGAAATTAAAAGACTTGTAAAAAAGACAAACGACCACGAAATAAAAGACTGAGTATGAGTTTTCCTATTAATGACCTATAGCTTCACTTTTATATAATCTTGTTCTTGGGAGGCAAATCATGTCGCACGGTTTAATTGTAACATCTTATGTGAAGTTTTCCTCCCAATTTATTCATAGAAACCAAAAATTTCAGATGCTTTCTTCCAAAAATTAGCGTTTTGTAAGACTAGAATGTGTTTACGATGCAAATAACCGCATATCTGATATATGCGGTTATTTACATCACATTTAACCCACTAAAAAAATTGTCGGCCCTTAATGGGATAGGAAGTTCTAAAAATTGCAATTGGTTATCAAGACCTCTCCAACGAGCCCCTAAAAACAGAAATGTGGAAGTTATTGCGGTTTTTATAAAAAATGCAACCAAAATTGCACAAAAAAGATCAAATTCCACCCTCTATTCTGGGTTAAAATGGAAGTTTTTGATATGGTTTGAAAGGGCTCGGACCAGATTTTAATTTCTAACAGGTTTTATCTAAATACCATTCTCACCGTGAATTTTATTCAAGAAAAACCAGATTTATAGAGGTTATGTTGAACGCGTCCAGCTTACGAACGGACACTGATAAAATCGAAATATTTTGGGAGAACACATAAAACAAACCAATCTTTCATTTTAGTCGGGAACATCCACAACTTTTATTTTGAAGCCACTCTAATATACATATATCTCCCATACAAATTTCGTACTAATAGAAAATCGTTTCCGATATCTCCGTTTTCCCTGAATTTAATGGTAATGGGGTAGAAAGTGGAGGGTATTATTTCGTCCTGCCCGACTTTAGCTCTTCCTTATTCGTTTTCATTTATTTTCGTCATCTCTGCTGAATTTTTTCACAGTCGAATTTTGTCCAGTGACACAAGCAGCAATTACTTTAAAGAATGCATTGAGCTTCACAATAATTAGTAATGTAGGGAATGATCGGTTAAATGTCTATCATGCTGTAGCCATATTAACAAAGGCATCATGCCAACATAAATCCATGTATTTGTATGTAGTATGTTATGCAATTACCATCAAAACAATTTATAGTAATTTTAAATCTGTCAAACATTTCATGAGTTACAGGCGATTGAATGAATGCACCTTGAGGAAAATCGAAGTTTCACCACTGCTAAATTGGTCATAACTTATATAAAATAATTTTTCTTGGAACAAGTATAAAATATTTTTAAGAGAAAACAAGTAAGGAAAGGCTAAAGTCGGGCGGGGCCGACTATATGATACACTCCACTTTCTATCGGAAAATGGGAACATTTTTTATACCCTCCACCTCCAGGATGGGGGTATATTCACTTTGTCATTCCGTTTGTAACTCCTTGAAATATTCATCGGAGACCCCATAAAGTATATATATTCTGGGTCGTGGTAAAATTCTAAGACGATATAGCCATGTCCGTCTGTCCGTCTGTCAGTCTGTTGAAAGCACGATAGCGGCCGAACGAAATGAGCTAGGAGGTTCAAATTTTTCCTAAATGTGTCTTATGGTTATAGATCGGTTGGGAATGAAAGTGGACGAAATCGGCCCAGAGGGAAAAATTTTTCCCTCACAAGGACTGAAAATACCCCTAATATTTAGAGCATTTCAGCATGTTTTTTGAACATATTAGCTTGTATTTAGTTGATATTTGCAATGCGCATTCCCTCTATAGCATAAAAGGGTACCATAGAGTGATTTTTATTTATCCGAAATGTGACAAAAAGGGATAAAAATGGTACCTATCAAACGACAACAGATAGAAACACGAAATTTGGCGTGTACATTCCTCTAATAGAGTAGATACATAATCTAAAAGTATTTTTTCTAAATTCTTACTTTTAAGGGGTTAAATGGGGATAGAGGGATAGAAATAGTACCAAACTAACGGCTGCACCTAGAATAATGAAATTCGATATATACATTCCTCTGATTGCGTAGACACGTAAAATAAAAGAAATTCCCAAAATTCGTACTTTTTAGGGTTCAAATGGAAAAGGGGGATAAAAATAGTACCTACCAGATGATAGCAGCTAGAATCATGAAATTCGGAGTATACATTCCTCTGACTGCGTAGACACGAAAAATAAAACGTTTTTTTCCAAATTCGTACTATCAAGGGATACAATGGCTACAGGGGATAAAAATAGTACCAACTAAACGAATACAGCTAGAATGATGAAATTCAGTGAGTACGTCCCTCTAATTGTGTAGATACTTAAAATAAAGAGATTTTAGATAGTCGTACTCTTGAGGGGGCAAAATTGGAAAAAGGGGATAAAAATGGTACAAACAAAATAGCCGCCGATAGAATCATGGAATTCGGTGTATACATTCCTCTGACTGCATAGCCACGTAAAATATTTTTTTTTTCAAAATTCGAACTTTATTTTGTTGCTTTTACGACAAAAAATGGTGGAATCATGAAGATGTCTTATACTGCGTACGTATGTAGGTATTTTCAAAATTTATACTTTTGAAATTAAAATAGGATGGAACCAACCAAACGACTGTAGCTGAAAGTACACTCCCTATACCCAATATTTAGGGTATTTATGATTGCTACCTTATATTTACTTTATGAATTGAAGTATTATATCCATTATATATATAGTATACAAATATTGGTAGCCTTGGCTTATTAATTAAATTTCTTATTTTCATACAGTTAAAATTTGTTGCGGACATTCCTCTTGTAGCTTGGAAGCACCACAAAGAAAATAAAAGTTTTGGCGGGCGAAATGGGACAAAAAGGGATAAAATATGGTACCAATGATACGACAACAGCTAAAATCATGAAATTCGGTGTGTACATCCCTCTAATTGCATAGACACGTAGAATAGAGGGATTTTTCGAAATTCGTTCTTTTAAGGGATATAATTAAAAAGAGGGATAAAAATGGTGAAGTTGAAATCATGAAATTCGGTGTATACATTCTGACGATGAAGACTCGAAAAAGGGTTTTTTCGAAATTTGTACTTTTGGGCGGAATTTGTCTGTATCTGAAAATGCTTCTTTCTAATGGCGACAGACAATCGCCTAATATTTAGGCATGTTCACTTTCACAATTTCAGCATTTTATTTATATATAGTAGTCGATTTTAAACAGTGCGCATAAGTATACATTATAGTTTGAAATAGTATATTTGTTTACTATTACTGTTTTATAATGTGCATAAAAATATTCGTAATATGGTACCGTGCTTCTATGTAAAGTCGACATCCTTTAATCTGCTGGTAATACTGTGGAATGCACTCCGTGGTGGAGGGTATATAAGATTCAGCCCGGTCGAACTTAACGCCTTCTTACTTGTTTTATGTTTCCTAATCACAGGCTAATATGACCGGGTCCAATTTGTCAAATCGAAAATAATATTTGTATCGGGCTATATCCATCTATATACATCTGAACCGATCTAACACATTTTTATCACAGGTGTTTCTAGTTGAACTATAAGATGTTTTGCCAATTTTGAAGAAAATCTGTTGAAATATGTGGTATCTGGAGTGGAAAAGGTCAAATCGGGAGTGAAATTCGTATGGGGGCTATATCTAAATCTGAACCGATTTTCTTCAAATTAAATAGCGTTCGTCCTTGTCCCGAAAAAACTTCGTTGTGCAAAGTTTCGTTTAGTTCTGGCTATAATTGCGACCTGTATCGTGATTACAACAATAGATGGACAGACGGACAGACAGACGGACATTGCTAAATCGACTCAGAAAGTGATTCTAAGCCGATCGGTATAATTAACAATGGGTCTATCTCCCTTCCTTTTGGGTGTTACAAACAAATGCACAAAGACATAATACTCTCGTGGAGTGTATAAATACAAATACAAACTTTCGAAGAAATCAAAGCCAGTAATGTAACAAATCGTACCGTCAAACATGGAATGACTCATATACATATACAAATGATGGAGGATATAATGACTAGACAGCGGAATATATACAATTGCATATTTTGATTGGATGGTCGTATTGAAATGGTAATGCTACACAAATGTTTCTTATCAGAAATTTATTCGAAATATATAAACATATAATATATTGCATATTTTATGCAAAGTGCATATTTGCATAAATCGAGCATATGTTAAATATATGCAAAACTTTTAAACTTATAAATCGCTATATATTTTATATAATAAACCCTTCTGATGTATTATAGCTAATTACTAGATTAGATATGATGGTTTATGACTTTAAAGCGCTCTCCTAAAAAGATGTGAGGTTCTTGCACGAAATGAGCGATATATTCTTAGCGCGATCTGAAGGGTATTTTTAAGATTGTTTTTGGACGTTAATACTGACACATACCTCAATTTTTTGTAATTTAAAAACAATTAAAAGATCAATACACAACATTTAATTTTTGCAATAGGTAGACTAAATCTTGGGTCTATATACTTTTCAATGAGCTCTGAGAAATTTACAAAGTGTGTATTGCTGGGAGTGTTAATTGTTACAAAAAAATAATCATTTTTATACTCTGTAATCAAATGCAAAGTTAAACAAGTAAGGAAAGGCTAAAGTCGTGCGGGGCCGACTATATAATACCCTACACCACTCCCTGCGTATGTACGTCGCTTTGATTATTAAACCCAGGTATTTCATGGGAGCAATTTTATTTAGTTCATATAAATTATTCAGCTACTATAAATTCATATTTAACGAATATGGTTAATAATATGGTAATTGATCCAATTATCCGACAGACAAATACGAATTATACAGTAGTAATAGGACCGACATTTCAAAAGGGGGGCTATAACAACATTCTGGGCTTGGTCCAAAACATGGGCCTATATATTTTTCATTCACTGTAGGTATTCATAGTTGAAAAAAATATCATGATCTGCAAAATTTGATGAAGATCCGATGTAAGATGTAGTTTCTAGAGCTGTAATAGATCAGAAACGGGCCCATTTGGGTTATACCAAAGTATGGACACATGGGCATCACCCAAACAATTCTCATTAGAATTCAATTCGGCAAAAAAGTGAAATCGGGAAGGATTTTTGCATCCTGTAAATGTATGTGTTTGACAAAAAATGTTAAATCGGAAAGGACATTTGTATGGGGGTATATTGAAATCTTGAACGAAATAGGTGAAATATAATATGTATAGTTTGGACCAAATCGGTTAAATATTTGGGAGAAACATTTGTATTTGGGCTATATCTAAATCTGAACCAATCTTACCCACTTTCAGCGTAGGTGTTTCTAGTTCGATTATAAAATGTTGTGCCAATTTTAAAGAAAATCGGGTACAATATGTGAATTTTAGAGCGGAAAAAGTCAAATCGGAAGCGACATTTGTATGGGGGCTATATCTAAATCTGAACCGATCATACCCACTTTCAGCATAGGTGTTTCTAGTTCGATGATCAAATGCTGTGCCAATTTTAAAGAAAATCGGGTACAATATGTGGTTTATAAAGAGGAAAAAGTGAAATAGGGAGCGACATTTGTATGGGGGCTATATGTAAATCTGAACCGATCTTACCCAATTTCTGCATAGGTGTTTCTAGTTGGAATATAAGATGTTGTGTCAAATTTAAAGAAAATCGGGTACAATACGTGGTTTCTAGAGCGGAAAATGTCAAATCGGGAGCGACATTTGTATGGGGGCTATATCTAAATCTGAACCGATCTTACCCAATTTCTGCATAGGTGTTTCTAGTTGGAATATAAGATGTTGTGTCAAATTTAAAGAAAATCGGGTACAATACGTGGTTTCTAGAGCGGAAAATGTCAAATCGGGAGCGACTTTTGTATGGGGGCTATATCTAAATCTGAACCGATCTCACCTAATTTCTGCATAGGTGTTTCTAGTTGGAATATAAGATGTTGTGCCAAATTTAAAGAAAATCGGGTACAAGATGTGGTTTCTAGAGCGGAAATGTCAAATCGGGAGCGACATTTGTATGGTGGATATATCTAAATCTGAACCGATTTCCTCCAAATTACATTTCCTCCAATACCGATGGTCCTTGGCCAGAAAAAATAACTTCTTCCAAGTTTCATGACAATCGAAGAACAATTGCGACCTGTAGAGTGCGAACAAGCTTAGATGGACAGCAGACGGACGGACGGACAGACAGACATCGGTAAATCGATTCAGCTGGTGATTCTAAGCCGATCGGTATACTTAAAGGTGGGTCTACAAACATTTGGCGCGAAACTAACTTATAATACCCTAGTCCTAGTGGTGTAGGGTATAAAAATATAGTTGTATATCCAAAAATTTAGTAAAATAAATAAAGTTTTGCGATTTTAAAATTATGCATATATTGTGAATATTCGCTACATATATTGCATATATTTTGCATAAAAAATGCATATTTTAGATATGCAGTCGGAATTCGATTTCTGGAATTAAAATTCGCCTAAATACCAAATTTGAGCTCAATTGGACTATAATTGAGTTTTGTATAAAATTCCGCTGTCTAATAATGACATACCACGACTTAGATTAATCATCTAATTGGTTTTAATCTAATGAGTTCCACAAACATTACAACATACATGTACATGCGATTACAATAGGAAATTGTTGTTGTTTTTCATTAAAGAAAAACTAACTAATAACAAGACAATGATATTTCATTGTGTCTGCAAGAAACAATGCAATTTGTCTAAAGGTCCCCTTTAGCCGCAATTATCCAAGCTGAGAACTGTATTTAAAGACAAGAACTTAAAGGTCTCGATTGAACATTAACCACCCACTTAATTTTTATTGGTGGTGATTTTAAGTATACGTTGTATTTCCTAAAGCCATACAGACGTGGGCAGACAATGAACGGCTCGTATCGAATAGTTTGCTAAAGACAAGATATGAACTGAGGTATAGAGCAGAGTATGTTATTAAGGGGAATTAGGAAAAATGGGAAGAGAAACGCGAAGGGATAGTTGTTATTCCCAAATTTAGAATCACTATATGTAAATTAGTAATGTCTGTAAAATCTTCTTAACCCATTTTCGGCCGCTGTTCGATTAGTCGAACAACAACTTTTGTCTACTTTCAACGCGATGATTTTCCGTGAAGATGAACATATACTTTATATGTATATAATCTATAATATAGCAAATTTTAAGAAATAATTGTTGCAGTGTTCCATCTACTTCTACTTAGACTTTAGTGTGGGGTCCAAAAATACCTTAAAAATAGACACATTTTGTAAGTACATATTTAGACATTGTTATAAATATTTATTGTCAAATATTACTTTATTCCTTTGGATAATCGTCCAATATAATAAATAAATGAGTATTACATCAATATTTATTGTATCTTAGTACTTTAAGAGATGTCGACATTTGACTGTTCGAGTGATCGAACAGTGGCCGATAGAGTAAATTCCACAGGGACTGTGCGGAGTAATCGTTTGGGGAATCCTGCACCTAATTTGAAGACTGGAAAAACATTACCAAAGGGTAATAGTACATGACACACGTTAATTATAATAATCGTTATTTTAATTCTTTTTCCTAAGAGAATTCGATGCAAAATTCCATATGGTGAATAAGATTGTTTGTTGTCGTTGGCAGGACAAACGAGAAGTGACCTTCTGCTTTTTTTAGTCATCTTGAAAAAAGCCAGGCGATGTTAAGTTTGCCACAGACACACCCAATTAATGTGTTCTAAGTGTCAACTTCATTTGTACTTGGACGTATGTTTTGCCACGCACCACAAATATGAACAGGAATAAACAAAATTTGAATAAATTAATAATTTAATATCAGTAACAACAATAAGAAATAATGATTTAGTTTTATTAATTTTTTGTATATGGGACAGTGATATGGGGTTATTTGCATCGTAAACACATTCTAATCTTACAAAAAGCTAATTAAAAAAATACTTTGGAAATTATGGTCTTTCAATGGATAAATTGGGAGGAAAACTTCACATAAGTGTTACAATAAAACCGTGCGACATGATTTCCCTCCCAAGAACCAGATTATATAGAAGTGAAACTATAGGTCACTAATAGGAAAACTCATACTCAGTTTTTTATTTCATTGGCGTTTGTCTTTTTTACAAGGATGTAAATGTTTCAATAATTTAGTTTCGTACTTTTGCATATCATACAATGGCGACATGGGTATCAAATGAAAGAGAAGAAAATCTGCTAAATATACTTTTAATTTGCTAAATATACTTTTGGGTCTATCTGTGTTAATTTAGCATTAACAACCATTTCAATTTTTCCCCTTTATAAAGTTTATGTAGATTATTCATGTTTTATTTTTTAAGGGAGAAAATTTGAAATGGTTGAATTTCTTTCCAAAAATTTGCTTTATATAAGACTAGAATGTGTTTACGATGCAAATAACCCCATATTTCAGTTTTTACTTCACATTTAACCCACTGAGTATTAACAGTAAGAAAAAAAATTGCGGCCATTAATGGGTTAGCAAATTCTAAAAATTGCAATTGGTTATCAATATCTCTCCAACGAGCCCCTTAAAACATAAATCGAACTAAAAATGTGGTAGGTTTTGCGGTTTTTATAAAAGATGCATCAAAAATTGCACTAAAATAAATCATAATTTATGTGTGTGTACGGTAGATATGGAGGCGGGTCACATCAATTGTGTGAATCACGTGATTCACGAACGATTGTGAGTAATATTGGCTTTTACTTAGGTGAGTGTGAGTGAAAGGGAGAAGTGAAAAAATGATTTAAATTTGTCATCCCGTTTGTAACACCTTGAAATATCTAATTGAGACCCTATAAAGTATACTCTTGATCGTCATACAATTCTAAAAGATATAGTCAAATCAGTTCGTCTGTTGAAAGCACGCATTTATGCATCTAAGATGCATATAGTCGTAGACCGGTTGGGATTGCAACTGGGCGAAATCGGCCAAAAGGGAAAACTTTTTGCCACACAAGGGAAAGAACCCCTAATATTTAGAGCATTTAAGCATGCTTTTTTCAATATGTCTGCTTATATTTTCTTATCGATTAATTCAGCTTGAGGTCATGAAAAAACTGGTGGTGTAGTTTTATTATTTATTTTTATTTTATTTTCACAATATTTCGGTTGTCTTCGTCAACCATCATCGGGGGATAAACACTAAACAAAAATGTATACAATTTATAACAAATATTCACTACCAATATCACGAAAAAAATATATAGGCGTCGTCCTGGTGTCTGCACAAATTATTGTCAACTAAAAGTCTCTCTTTGTCGGCTGTAATTTTCTATTATATGTCGATAAGCTTTCGCGCAATTCTCTGTGTCTGTTTTGTAATTCACCCTCTTCTCCGTTGGAACGTCAATAATATTCAATACTTCAAGAGTTATTCTTCGCTTATAATTTCTCTCCTCTGCTAATATTTGTACGTGCTTGAAATTTGTCGTATGGCCTGTCAGAGTACAGTGGGCCGCAAGAGCTGTTTTTTGCTCTATTGGCTTGTCAGTTGCTTTTTGGTCCGATTTATGTGAAGAAAGTTTAGGATTTAGTTTCGTCTTGGTAGTACCAACACATACCTTTTGGCATATGTTGGACTTGTCACCATTACAAGGAATCTTATAAACTACATTAGATTTGTCCTCTTTGTATACACTCCACGAGAGTATTATGTCTTTGTGCATTTGTTTGTAACACCCAAAAGGAAGCGAGATAGATCCATTGTTAATTATACCGATCGACTTAGAATCACTTTTTGAATAGATTTAGCAATGTCCGTCTGTCTGTATGTCCATCTATTCTTGTAATCACGATACAGGTCGCAATTGTAGGTAGAACCAAATGCAGCTGTGCACAACGAAGTTTTTCGGTATAAGGACGAACGCTATTTAAGTTGAAGAAAATCGGTTAAGATTTATATATAGCCCCCATACGAATTTCACTCTCGATTTGACTCTTTTCACTCTAGACGCCATATATTTCAACAGATTTTCTCCAAAATTGGCAAAACATCTTACATTTAAACTAGAAACACCTGTGTTGCAAATGTGTTAGATCGGTTCTGCTTTATAGATAACTCCCGTACCAAATATAACGTGCTGTGCCAAAATTTGAATAAAATCGGTTAAAAATGTGCTATATCGAGTTATACAAATAACAACATGAAATATTTCCCGAACGTTTCATGATACCTCTGCCATAGGGATTTGAGCTTTTACTCCATTATTGCTGGGAAGACTACGTAGATATTTAAGAAATAAATTTTGGCTAATGAACGAGAGAATAATTAAGTAAACACATTAGTTTAATTTTAGGAATAAACACATTTTTAGTTAAAATTTCCTGATAGACTTTTTTCTATAGAATAAATCTCTTCATTATTTTTCTTCCAAAAAGCTATGAATTTTTCTTCCACACAAATATTACCCAAATTGACTCAATTTTAAGAATTTTTAACTAGATCCAAAAATATGTTTTTAAGCTAATTTACTACCCCATTTCTAGTAAATGAACTATTTACTAGGACTCTGAAAAAGTCTAAGATCTCATTTGGATTAAATCATGAATTTTAAGGAAATCTACCATAAATATATAAAATTATTATTAAATTCCATATTGAAACTATAATCCCAAATTTAATCTGTTAGTTCCATCAACTAAGACATATACAAAAATTAAACAAGTAAAAAGGCGTTAGTTCCGAACTTTTTATACCCTCCACCATGGATTGCAATCCGCAGAGGCTGTCGATTTCCGAGAAGTGCAGTAGTACTACATGAAAATATATTTTTTTTAATATAGCCAAACCAAAGCAAATAAAAATATTGAAAAAATAATTTTCTAAATAAATATATTTTTATTATTTCAAACAACGCTTATAAAACAAAGCTATCAATACGTTTACACTATATATATCATAATAATACTTCAAGTCAATTTAAAAAATAAATATTTTCAAAAAAGCTTATTTATGATATTTAAATATTGATAGTGGGCGCTACAGTTGGTTGCATTTCCATTTTATTTTAATTCCAAAAGTACAAATTTTGATAATCCATTATCTCACGTACATAGTGCAAAATATCCTAACTACATGATTCAATCAAAAAATCATAAAATAAAAAGTACAAAATTTGAAAAATCTTTTTATTTTGCGTGTCTATGCATTTAGAGTAATATATATACCAAATTCCATGATTCTAGCTGCGGCCAATTGGTTGGTACCATTTTTGTCCCCCTTTTCCTATTTTACCCCCTTAAGAGAACGACTTTCTAAAATCTCTTTATTTTACGTGTCTACGGAATGAGAGGGACGTACAAATCGAATTTCATCGTTCTAGCTGTAGCAGTTTAGTTGGTACTATTTTTATCCCTTTGTACCCATTATATCCCTTGAAAGTATGAATTTGGAAAAAACCTTTTTTTCGTATCTACACACCAGAGGAATGTATACCCCGAATTTCATGGCTCCAGCTGCGGTCATTTGGTTGGTACTATTTTTATCCCCTTTTCCCATTTTAACCCCGAAAAGTACGAATTTCAAAAAATCCGTTTATACACCGAATTTCATTATTCTAGATGAAGCCGTTTGGTTGGTACCATTTTTATCAATATGTTCCCATTTTACCCCTTAAAAGTACGAAATTGGAAAAAATACGTTTATATTATGTATCTATTCAATTAGAGGAATGTGCACACCGAATTTCGTGTTTCTAGCTGTTGTCGTTTGATTGGTACCATTTTTATCCCTTTTTGGCCCAGTACGAATAAGAATCACTTTATGGTGCGCTTTTATGCTATAAGAGGAATGTGCATTCCAAGTATCAAGTAAATACAAGCAAACATATTCAAAAATCATGCTGAAATACTCTAAATATTAGGGGTATTTTTAGTCTTGTGGGGGAAAAATTTTTCCCTCTGGGCCGATTTCGCCCACTTTCAATTCCAACCGATCTGCAACCATAAGACACATTTAGGGAAAATTTGAACCTCCTAGCTCATTTCGTTCGGAAGATAGCGTGCTTTCAACAGACAGACGGACATGGCTATATCGTCTTAGAATTTTACCAATACCCAGAATATATATACTTTATGGGGTTTCCGATGAATATTTTAAGGTGTTACAAACGGAATGACAAAGTGAATATACCCCCATCCTGGAGGTGGATGGTATAAAAACAGGGTTTAAAACTGTGTTTTAAATTTTTTTGTTCTTCAAACAAAGTTAGATTCGTCAATGGTACTTATTCAAAAACAGTATTCCGAGCGGTTATTGGTATTAAATAATCCTAGTGTAATTATTGACATTATCATATCATGGTATCATATTTTCGAGGACGAGGCGTGACCCAATGATGAATGTTACGAATAGTATTACATAGATTATTACAAATTTATTCATATTTACAAAGAACTATTAAAGAACATCGTTGCTGACATTTAAAGAACGTCTGAGGTGAACTGGCTGACTGAATGACTGACTTCTTACTGTGTGCCTCATTCAGAATTGCCGCTTTTATTTATTTAGAATGAAGATGGTCTATCACTGATTTGTACTAAATGACACTTTAACATGCTGTGAACAAAATTATCATTTTATTATAAAATATCTGAGATGCATTTTAGGGATGTCAGTTGAGGAACCCCGAAGTCCAGGAATGTTTTTTGTTATGGGATTTATTTGAAGAAAAGTAAAAAATAAATTACATGAATCCACAAGAAAACAAGTAATAACGGCGTTAGGCTGGGCCGGGTCGAAGTTTATATACCCTCGACCATGAATTGAATGAATTTTATAAATAAATATAAAATTTTTATTATTTCAAACCACGCTTATAAGACAAGGCTACCATTACGATTATATTATATACATTACAATTATATATATCGAAATAATACTTCAAGTCAATTCAAAAAATATGTATAAGGCAGCAATCTTCAAAAAGGCTTGGTATTTTAATTCCAAAGGTACACATTTTGAAAATCCATTATCTCTCACGTACACAGTGCAAGATAACCTCTCTTCATGATTCAACCAATTTTTGCCGTACAAGTAAAAAAGTACGAATTTGGAAAAATCTTTTTATTTTGTTTGTCTATGCAATCAGAAGAATGTATACACCGAATTCCATGATTCTAGTTGCGGCCATTACCATTTTTATCCCATTTTTCCTATTTTACCCCCCTAAGAGGGGTAAAAATATCTCTTTCTTTTACGTGTCTACGCAATTAAAGGGATATACACACCGAATTTCATCATTCTAGCTGTGGTCGTTTAGTTGGTACTATTTTTATCCCTCTGTACCCATTGTATCCCTTGAAAGTACGAATTTGTAAAAACCCTTTTATTTTCCATGTCTACGCAGTCAGAGGAATGTATACTCCGAATTTCATGACTCAAGCTGCGGTCATTTGGTTGGTTCTATTTTTATCCCCTTTTTCCATTTTAACCCCAATCAGTACGAATTTGGAAAAATCCGTTTATTTTACGTGTCTACGCAATCAGAGGAATGTATACTCTGAATTTCATTATTTTAGGTGCAAAGGTAGAATGGCAAAGTCATCAGAGACTGGAGACAAATTCATCAGAG
Source organism: Polietes domitor (assembly GCA_947397865.1). Lineage (NCBI taxonomy): Eukaryota > Metazoa > Arthropoda > Insecta > Diptera > Muscidae > Polietes > Polietes domitor. The sequence goes on along the minus strand of OX377621.1, from coordinate 91,864,912 downwards.
ACTGCAGACAACGTCATCAGAGACTGAGGGAAAAGTCATCAGAGACCTAGGACAAAGTCATCAGAGACTGAGGATAAAGTCATCAGAGACCTAGGACAAAGTCATCAGAGACTGAGGACAAAGTCATCAGAGACGGAGGACAAAGTCATCAGAGACGGAGGACAAAGTCATCAGAGACGGAGGACAAAGTCATCAGAGAATGAGGACATAGTCGTAGGAGACTAAGAATAAGTCATCAGATACTGAGGACAAAATCGTCAGACGTTGAAGACAAATTCATCAGAGACTGAAGACAAAGTCATCAGATACTGAGGACCAAGTCAGCAGAGACTGAGGACAACGTTATCAGAGGATGAGAACAAAATCAGCGCAGTCGGAGAACAAAGTCATAAGAGACTCCAAAAAAAGTCAGCACAGACTGAGGACAAAGTCCTCAGAGACTGAGAACAAAGTCATCGGATGATGAGGACAAAATCGTAGGGAATTAAGGACAAAGTCATCAGATTAAAAGGACAAAGATGTAGGAGATTAAGGCTAAATTCATTGGAGACTGAGGACAAAATCGTCAGAGACTGACAACCAAATCATCAGAGACTGAGGATAAAGCCATCAGAGACTGAGGATGAAGTCATCAGAGACTGAGGATAAAGTCATCAGAGACCTAGGAGAACGTCATCAGAGACTGAGGACAAAGTCATCAGAGACTGAGGACAAAGTCATCAGAGACTGAGGACAAAGTCATCAGAGACGGAGGACAAAGTCATCAGAGACGGAGGACAAAGTCATCAGAGAATGAGGACAAATTCATCAGGGGCTGAGCACAAAGGAATCAATCAAGGAACTGCGAGACTATAGACAATTGAAGACATTCTTGGGGAATATGTAACATTGTCTACATAAAGATTATGGATTTGGAAGTCGTTAGAGGCTAAGACAATGTGAGCAGAGACTGAGAACAAAATCTTAAGAGACTGAACAAAAAGTCATCGGAGGCTGGGAATAAAGTCATTAGAGGCTGAGCTATAATGGTTGGTACCATTTCCCCACTATTCCCATTTTACCCCTTAAAAGTACGAATTTGGAAAAATATAAAATTTCATAAATTCAATTTTCTTAATATGTATGAAAATGCATAAATAATATGAAATGTTTCATTTAATTATTTAATATGAAAATGTATCTCTAATATTTATACACCCCACGAGAGTATTATGTCTTTGTGCATTTGTTTGTAACACCCAAAAGGAAGAGAGATGGACCCATTGTTAATTATACCGATCGACTTAGAATCACTTTTTGAATCGATTTAGCAATGTCCGTCTGTCTGTCTGTCCGTCCATCTATTCTTGTAATCACGATACAGGTCGCAATTGTAGACAGATCCAAATGAAACTTTGCACAACGAAGTTTTTCGGGATAAGAACGAACGCTATTTAATTTGAAGAAAATCGGTTCAGATTTGGATATAGCCCCATACGAATTTCACTCCCGATTTGACTCTTTTCACGCTAGATACCACATATTAAAACAGATTTTCCTCAACTTGGCAAAACATCTTACATTTCAACTAGAAACACCTGTGGTGAAAATTGGTCAGATCGGTTCAGATTAAGATATAGCCCCCATACGAATTTCACTCCCGATTTGACTTTTTCTGTTTTAACAGATGTGCTTCAAAATTGGCAAAACATCTTATATTTCAACTAGAAACACCCACGGTCAAAATTAGCCAGATCGGCTCATATTTAGATATAGCCCCCATACGAATATCACTCCCGATTTGACTTTTTCTGCTGTAGAAACCACATATTTTAACAGATGTGCTTCAAAATTGGCAAAACATTTTATATTTCAACTAGAAATACCCACGGTGAAAATGAGCCAGATCGGTTCAGATTTAGATATAGCCCCCATACGAATTTCACTCCCGATTTGACTTTTTCTGCTGTAGAAACCACATATCTTAACAGATCTTCCTCAAAATTGGCAAAACATCTTCTATTTAAACTAGAAACTCCCATGAAACAGACCAAATGAGCCAGATCGGTTCAGATTTTACAGATTTTTAACAGATTTTCTTCAAATTTGGCAAAATATCTTATATTTGCATGAGAAACACCCAGGATGAAAATGAGTCAGATCGGCTCAGATTTATATATAGCTCCTATACAAATTTCGCTCCCGACTTGGTTTTTCCGCCCCACAAACCACGTATTTTCATCGAATTACTTAAAATTGAGAACTGGAAGAACCTATTGTGAAATGGGTCACTTCATTCCATGTTTGGATAAAGCCGTGATACAAATATTCTTTTCGATTTGACAAATTGAACCAGGACATATTAGCCTATGATTAGGAAACATACAGAAATTCTTCCCGTTTTCACTTTTTTCCGAATTGAATTGTATTCTGATAGAAAGTGGAGTGTATCATATAGTCGGCCCCGCCCGACTTTAGCCTTTCCTTACTGGTTTTTAATTTTATTTATTTATTGTGTACTTTGAGCGAGGTCCTTCCTACCATCTGACTGTATTGGATAATATTTACAAAAAAATCGTATTTCGAAATCCCTAAAACACCAGTCGTTCGCATTGTACTTCTGGTAATATATTCATTTGTACTTTTGTTAAAGCCTCTTCTGATTTCTTGTTGGCCACACAAGGCAACGGCATGGTAAACAATCCGAACTGGTTGTAGCTGTAGCTGAAGTACCTTCTTAATGTAGCATAATTGTCTTTTGTTCCGTTGGACACACACAAAGAACAGCGAAAACAAAATCAAGGAACGGACGGGCAACAGAAGACAATCACGCGGCAGCATGAACCAAAAAAAAACTGTTGAAATCTTTATTACTCTTAAACAATAAATCGAATCGAATCTTTTTTTTTTGAGGTGGCTTTTGTTTCGTCCGCTTCTTGCCGCTTGTTTTGCAAAAATGGAAGTTGGTTGTTAGCGTTGATATTTTTGTTAAAGGTGATTTGCATAAATGCATACAAATTGCTGATAAATTTAACAAAAAGACAATAACAACAGCAAACCTTATAAAGTACATATATTTACCATAAGTTAAGAAAACTGAAGTAACTGCAAAAAAGACAATCGACCCACAAAAAAAAACACCTTCACTTCTTCTCTGGTAGTTCTGGCGTAGGTACACCACCACTCAGTCAGTCCATTAAATGCTGTGTATATTATAATTTAGTTTATAATCTGTAAATCTTTATAATAAGTTGGTCGGATTTGTTAGGTGGTTGTTTGTGGCTTTATGGGCCAATAACTCCGGTTATAGGTTCTTGGCCAAAAAGGGGGTTATTTAGAGGCTGATACATAATAATGGCCTGAGGCCGACGGCAGATTGAAAAGTAACGCAGATGACAGAAAATATGTATATTTGTTTTGTTGATATTTTCATACCATATCGGCATTAGATAAGAGATTAGTGAGCCATTGTATTTAAATTTGTAAAAAACTCTTAGTATGGCTGCATTTGAAAAGAGCTTAATCCCTGTTGTAATCATAGATGCTAATGTTAGCATTGTCCACGTTCCTCTCAATGGCTATATAAGGATTAGGGAACCTGTTACTGATATTCAGTTTGAAGCATTAACAAGCCATTGTACTACAGTGTATTTTATTTATTAATATATATTTTTTATATTTCCCTTAAACCCAAAAAAATCAATTAAAAATTGACTAAAATTAAGGAAATTATCTTATAGTCGTAGATCGGTAGGGATTGCAAATGGGCGAAATCGGTCCACAGGGAAAAATATTCCCTCACAAGGACTGTAAATACCCACAATAATCCCTAATATTTCAGAGTATTTAAGCATGTTTTTCAATATATCTGCTTGTACTTACTTGATATTCCCCCTATAACAAAAACGTGCATCATAAAGTGATTCTTATTCGTAGGGGGTGAAATGGGGGCAAAAAGGCATAAAAATGGTACCTATCAAACGACAACAGCTAGAAACACGATATTAGGAGTGTATGTACCTCTAATTAAGTGGATACATAATATAAAAGTAATTTTTCCAAATTCGTACTTTTAAGGGGTAAAATGGGATTCGAGGGATACAAATAGTACCATTCAAACGGCTGCACCTAGCATATTGAAATTCGGTGTATACATTCATCTAATTGAGTAGACACGTAAAATAATAATATTGTTCGCAATTCGTACTTTTTTTGTGGGTAAAATAGAAAAAAGGTATACAAATTGTACCAACCAAATGGTTGCAGCACGAAAAAGTAAATAAAAGCGGGCGAAATGGGACAAAAGGGATACAAATAGTACCAATGATACGACCATAGCAAGAAACATTAAATTTGGAATGTACATCGAAGATGTGAAACAAAAGGATTTTTTCGAAATTTGTACTTTTATGCGGAAAATGAGGTGAATGGTACCAACCAAACGGCTGCAGCTACAATAATGAAATTCGATTTGCATATTTCTTTGACTGCGTAGACGCGAAAAATAAAGAGATCTTTCGATATTCGTGCCTTCATGATCTAATTGGAATCAAATTTGCCGCCAATCAAGCGTCTGTAGCAAAAATCAGAATATTCATTCGCCTGGCTGCGTATACGCGGAAAATAGGAGGTACGAATTTTTCAAAATTCTTTATTTTAGGGTCAACATGTAAAAATGACTGCAGGAAGTGCCAAGCAAATGGCTATAGCTAAAATCATTAAATGTATGTAGGTGTGTATATTTCACTATGAAACATACTGGATCTTCTATATTATTAGAACGTTTCCTGACAATACACCAAATATTTAGGGGATAGTTTTGAAGATTGCTGCCTTATGTTCACTTTTTTATCACATGAGACCCTATAAAGTATATATATTCTTGATCGCCATAAAATTCTAAGACGATCTAGCCATGTCCGTCCGTCTGTTGAAAGCATGCTAGCATCTAAACGAAAGGAGGTAGGACGTCCACATTTACCATAAATGTGTCTTATAGTCGTAGATCGGTTGGGATTGAAACTGGGCGAAATCGGCCCAAAGGGAAAATTTTTTCCTCACAAGCACTAAAAATGCCTATAATAATCACTAATATTTTAGAGAATTTAAGCATATTTTTCAATATGTCAGCTTGTACTTACTTGATATTGGGTATGTGCCTTCCCCCTATAACAAAAACGTGCACCATAAAGTGAATTTTATTCGTAGGGGATGAAATGTGACAAAAAGGGATAAATGGTACATATCAACGACAACAGCTAGAAACATGAAATTCTTTGTATACATTCCTCTGATTCCGTAGACATGTAAAATAAACGGATTATTCGAAACTCGTACTTTTTGGGGATAACATGGAAAAAGGGGATAAAAATATTACCAACCAAATGACCGCAGCTAGAGTCATGAAATTCGGAGTATACATTCTTCTGAATGCGTAGACACGAAAAATAAAGAGATTTTAGATAGTCGTACTCTTGAGGGGGTAAAATTGGAAAAAGGGGATTAAAATGGTACCAACAAGATGGCCGCAGCTAGAATCACGGAATTCGGTGTATACATTCCTCTGACTGCATAGACTCGCAAAATCATGAATCATGAAGTTAAGTTATTTTGGACTATGTACGTGATATTATGGATTTTCAAAATGTGTACTTTTGGAATTAAAATAGAATGGAAATACAACCAACTGTAGCTCCCACTACCTACCAATATTTATGGTATTTAAGCTTTTATACACTCCACGAGAGTATTATGTCTTTGTGCATTTGTTTGTAACACCCAAAAGGAAGCGAGATAGACCTATTGTTAATTATACCGATCGACTTAGAATCACTTTTGAATCGATTAAGCAATGTCCGTCTGTTTGTCTGTCCTTCTGTCTGTCCATCTATTCTTGTAATCACGATACAGGTCGCAATTGTAGCCAGAACCAAACAAAACTTTGCACAACGAAGTGCAACGGAATAAGGACGAACGCTATTTAATTTGAAGAATATTGGTTCAGATTTAGATATAGCCCACATACGAATTTCACTCCTGATTTAACTCTTTTAACGCCAGACACCACATATTTTAACAGATTTCCTTCAAATTTGGCAAAACATCTTATAGTTCAACTAGAAACACCTGTGGTAAAAATGTGTTAGATCGGTTCAGATTTATATATAGCTCCCATATAAATTTCGTTCCCAATTTGAATTTTTCCGCTCTAGAATCCACATATTTTAATCGATTTTCTTCAAAATTCGCAAAACACCTTATATTTCAACTGGAAACACCTGTTGTAAAAATGTGTTAAATCGGTTCAGATTTATATATAGCTCCCATACAAATTTTCCGCTCCAGAATCCACATATTTTAACAGATTTTCTTCAAAATTGGCAAAAGATCTTATATTTAAACTAGGAACACCTATGGTGAAAATGGGTCACATCGGTTCAGATTTACATATAGCTCTCATACAAATTTCGTTCCCCCAGAAACCGCGTATTATCAGAGAATTTCTTAAAATTGAGCATAACATATATAACATAACATAACGTTATACTTCAACTAGAAGAACTTATAATGAAAGTTAGTCACTTTTTTGGATATAGCCCCGATACAAATATTATTCTCGATTTGACAAATTGGACCAGGTTTCCCGTTTCACTTTTTTACTGAATTGAATTGTATTCCGAAAGAAAGTAGAGTGTATCATATAGCCGGACCCGCACGACTTTTGCCTTTCCTTACGTGTTCTATATTAAATAATATTTTATATTAAACAATTTAAATTTTCCTATAATGTTACTGCAATTCTACGAAAATCGACAGCCTCTGTGGAATACAATTCATGGTGGAGGGTATATAAAGTTCGGCCCGGCCCGTTTTTACTTGTTTATGATAACATACTTTTATTATATTTGTAAAGAGGAGGAGAAAACCTTTCAGATAATACTAATATCGTTAAAATCTGAAGACGCTTTCATACCTTATTACATCATCAACGAATCTTCTTTGGGCCACTATAAAACTGTAACCATTCTACTTTGATTTAAGCTAAACAACATATATGGCACATGTAACGAATAAAATATATGTGCCAAAGCCATAGTTTTTGGGCCGATTTTTAATTTCCGATATATTTATTTACTTATCGTCACCAGAAATGCACAAGGGTCGAACAATACAAAAATGCAACTTTGAGTTTTTGATTGACAATAGTGCACTTTATAAAATGTTAGCCTTGTTTTGCCAAAATGTCGAAACAAGTAAGGAAAGGCTAAAGTCGGGCGGGGCCGACTATATAATACCCTACACCACTCCCTGCTTATATACCTCGGTTTGATTAGTAAACCCAGGTATTCCATGGGAGTAATTTTATGTAGTTCATACAAATTATATAAATTATATGAATATAATTTATATGCTATAAATTCATCTTTAGTCAAATTTAACGAATATGGTAAATAATATGGTAATTGATCCAATTGTCCGACAGACAAATACAAATTATACAGTAGTATACCAAAGTATGGACAAATGGGCATCACCCAAACAATTCTCATTGCAATTCAATTCGGTAAAAAATGAAATCGGGAAGGATTTTTGCATCCTGTAAATGTATGTGTTTGACAAAAAATGTTAAATCGGAAAGGACATTTGTATGGGGTTATATTGAAACCAGGAACGATGTGACGCGCTTTCACCATGTCTGTTTATTGGTGAAATATAATATGTAAAATTGGCCAAAATCGGTTAAACATTCGGGATCAACATTTGTATGAGGGCTATATCTAAATCTGAACCGATCTTACCCACTTTCACCATTGGTTTTTTAGTTGGATTATAAGATGTTGTGCCAATTTTAATGAAAATCGGGTACAATATGTGGTTTCTAAAGCGGAAAAAGTGAAATAGGGAGCGACATTTGTATGGGGGCTATATCTAAATCTGAACCGATCTTATCCGATTTCGGCATAGGTGTTTCTAGTTGGATTATAAGACGTTGTACCAAATTTAAAGAAAATCGGGTACAATATGTGGTTTCTAGAGCGGAAAATGTCAAAGCGGGACCGACATTTGTATGGGGGATATATGTAAATCTGAACCGATTTCCTCCAAATTCAATACAAATGGTCCTTGGCCAGAAAAAATAACTTCTGCCAAGTTTCATGACAATCGGACAACAATTGCGACCTGTAGAGTGCGAACAAGCTTAGATGGACAGCAGACGGACGGACGGACGGACAGACGGACAGACAGACATCGTTAAATCGACTCAGCTTGCGATTCTAAGCCGATCCGTATACTTAAAGGTGGGTCTAGCTCAATTATTTCTTGGTGTTACAAACATTTGGCGCGAAACTAACTTATAATACCCTAGACCACGAAGTGGTGTAGGGTATAAAAACAAATTTGTTTGAAAAATATAACTATTTTTTTACTGTGTAGTCCCAATTTTTCCCACGTAAAGATGGAGTGCGATCTACCTTCTTATCTAATTGCATTTTTGTGTTTTGAAAGTATTCAGAAAAATTGCTATTGTAACAACAATGGTTTTCATATTATTCAGTTTTTGGTTCTCCTGTAAAAGTATCAAAAGTGATGTATTTCTTGATTAGTTCTATATCATCGCTTAGTATACTGTGCAGTATATTTAGCCATCCCCAAAATGGCCACCCTTTACACCCCACAATAGACAACACGGAACGTTGCATTTGCAATTAATTGTGATTTTAATGTATGCCAGTCTATTACTGTGTTACAAGATGACATTCTAACTGTATTGAATTAAGAGACAATTACCTTTTATGAATGTTCATTTTCCACTGGTCCCCAACTCACTGCTATTGGAGGAGATTGTTTCATTTTGTTTACATTTGTTATAGTTTTTGTCTATACCCTTAATCATAGGCTGGAGGGTACAGTAATTTATGCATCAACATATGAATATGCATATCCATAGAAAACTGCAAATATTATTAAGTACAATTTTATTTCAGTTTTACTCTGTTTTTTTTTTTTATAAAATCCGTTCTATTTCCACATTTTTGGTACGATTTGTGTTTGAACGGGCTCACTGGAAAGGTACTGATCGCTAAGGACATTTTTAATTTTTTAATTTTAGTTTTTTTCGTTTGCATTTTTTTGGCCTGTAATCAATATTTGATTTGAACTGGGATATTGTCCTGGCTCAAGACCATTTTGCTTCTATACTTAATAGAATGCAAATTTATTTACAAATGGCATGGTGACATTTATTACTTGGCTGCAGACTACCACGATCATGATTTCGACCATGTCAAAAGTCTTTTCAAGTGGCTTCTCAGCGACTTTTCAACATCAAACCCGGCCTCTATAAGGAGATGATTCTCACAAACGAACGAGAAGCACAACTCACTTGCCGAATTTGCGTTTAAAAAATGGCAAATAAATAATAAATGTCACCATGTCATTTGTAAATAAATTTGCATTCTATTAAATATAGCAGCAAAATGGTTTTGAGCCAGGACAATATCCCAGTTCAAATCAAATATTGATTACAGGCCAAAAAAATGCAAACGAAAAAACTAAAACAAATGAGCGTTGGCACGGCAGAAGTATTGCTGGGTAACTATACCTGCATATACACATACTTACATATGCAACTCAATGAGATGCTTGTAAGATGGCAAGTGTGCTTTATTACTTGGTGCGATTTTTTAAACGCAAATTCGGCAAATGAGTTGTGCTTCTAGTTCGTTTGAGAGAATCATCTCCTTATAGAGGCAGGGTTTGATGTTGAAAAGTCGCTGCGAAGCCACTTGAAAAGACTTTTGACATGGTCGAAATCATGATCGTGGTAGTCTGAAGCCAAGTAATAAATGTCACCATGCCATTTGTAAATAAATTTGCATTCTATTAAATATAGAAGCAAAATGGTCTTGAGCCAGGACAATATCCCAGTTCAAATCAAATTTTTTAATTTTTTATTTTTTTAATTTTTTAATTTTTTAATTTTTTAATTTTTTTTATTTTTTTAATTTTTTGTCCTCAAGGATCTCCTGATCCCATCCTGAATTTTTGACATATTTTATAGAAAATTGTTGGCTATTTTCTGACAAATTTTGGAAAAAAGTCCAACACTGTAAATTGTCATTTTTGACGAATCATAAAATACAAACATTGAATAATGCCAAATTTCAAACCAAAAAATTCACAGCAACTAGGAGAACAAACGTGCCAAATTGTATATTCCCAATAAAACTTTTAATTTCCGCAGTTTTACCAACACCAAACACTATTTTTGAACGAATGTGTGTGTATCGAGTGTACTCCCGTTAGCTAATCATACATCATACGTGTGTGTGTATGTTATTTTATGAACAATCGTTCAGAAAATACTTTTTTCAAGCGACTACATTTACTAAATGTTTTCTTAAAAATACAACCCGTTATTTCTCCAAGCTGAAATTTTTAGCGTTTGTTTAGAATCGATCAGGGAATATGCCTATATTTTTTCTGAATTTTTAGGTTGGTGTTTTCATAGCGCAAAATACAAAAGAAGTAGAAAAGTCAGAAATATACAAAATTGTTGTCAGTAGCAGTCAATAGCCAAGAACGTCGGCGAAAAGTACTTGTAATTACCTTTAAAATAAGCCATCATTCTTTGAATTGTGCCCACGCGTTTTCTCACTACACCATTTTCAATGTTCATACCTCGGCACGTTTTTATTGATTTTCGCAATTTTCAATTGGTCATATATTTTGAAAAAAATTTCGTTTTTTTTCGTCTTCTACGAATCAAATATTTTATAAAGTTTAGTTATCGTACAAAGTTTCAACAAAATCGGAAATGGTGATGTAAAAAAGTGTTCGGTTTGACATGGAATGATCGATATACGAAAAAACTTAGACAATTAAAGTATTTCATTCTAAAAATATTTCCAACTATTATTTTTCGGAGAATTTTTCTGAACTGCAGGCCTAGTTGACGCAATAACAAGTAAAAACGCCGTTAAGTTCGGCCGGGCCGAACTTTATATACCCTCCACCATGGATTGCATTCCACAGAGGTTGTCGGTTTTCGTAGAAGTGCAGTAATATTACAGAAAAATGTATTTTTTTTAATATAGCCAAACCAAAACAAATACAAAAATTGAAAAGTTAATTTTATAAATAAATATAATATTTTAATTATCTATAGCGTGGTTTAACGCTTATAAGGTAATGCTACCAATACGTCAATTCAAAAAATAAATATTCTTATATTTATATTTTCAAAAATATTTTCAAAGCCATAAATATTGGTAGATAGTGGGTGCTACAGTTGGTTGTATTTCCATTCTATTTTAATTCAAAAAGTAAAAATTTTGAAAATCCATTATCAGACGTACATAGTGCAAAATAACCTAACTTCATGATTCAACCAATTTTTGCCGTAAAAGAAAAAGTACGAATTGGGAAAAAAAAGTTTTTATTTTGCGTGTCTATGCAGTCAGAGGAATGTATACACCGAATTCCATGATGCCAGCTGCGCCCATTTGGTTGGTACCATTTTTACCCCCTTGACGTTTCTACGCAATTAGAATTTTATCATTCTAGCTGTGGTCGTTTAGTTGGTACTATTTGTATGCCTCTGTATCATTGTATCCCTTGTAAGTACTAATTTCGAAAAATTCGTCTATTTTCCGTGTCTATGCAGTCAGAGGAATGTATACTCCGAATTTCATGACTGTAGCTGCGGTCATTTGATTGGTACTATTTTTATCCCCTTTTTTCATTTTAACCCCAAAAAGTACGAATTTCGAAAAATCAGTTTAATTTCCGTGTCTACACACTCAGAGGAATGTATACTCCGAATTTCATGACTCGAGGTGCGGTCATTTGATTCATTTTAACCCCAAAAAGTACGAATTTCGAAAAATCAGTTTATTTTCCGTGTCTACACACTCAGAGGAATGTATACTCCGAATTTCATGACTCTAGCTGCTGTCATTTTCATTTTAATTACGCAAACATGGAATATAAATGGATATTTCAAAATTTTTACATATAAAGGATGCTGGACGACAAGTGATAAACGTGGTACCAAATAAAGTACTTGTTTTTGTTGCCTGTAGTGATTTTTGCAAAATGTGTACTTTTTGGGATATAAAATGGTTATAAAAGGCTCTGTGGTTTTAATTATAACCTCCACTAGGGTATTATGTGTTTGTGCATTTGTTTGTAACAGCCGAAAGGATGCGAGATAGACCAATTGTTAAGTATGGTCTTTTTGAATCGATTTAGCCATGTCCGTCCTTCTGTTTGTCCATCTATTCTTGTAATGAAAGTACAGGACGCAACTGTAGTCATAATCTAAACGATACTTTGTGCAACGACGTTTTTCGGGATAATGACGAACGCTATTTAATTTGAATAAAATCGGTTCAGATATAGCCCCCATACGAATTTCACTCCAGATTTGACTCTTTTCACTCCAGATACCACATATTTTAACAGTTTTCCTTCAAATTTTGCAAAACATCTTATATTTCAGCTCGGAATACCTATGGTGAAAATGAGTACGATCGGTTCAGATTTATATATGGCTCCCATATTTATTTCGCTCCCGATTAATTCCGCTCTAGAAACAATAATAATGCAACTCCACAAGCACATTCCTAGTGCACTGCTAGTGTTACATAACAAGCAAGTAAGCTTCTGTCGGCTATACCGATTCATATATAAGGGTGATTTTTTAAGAGCTTGATAACTTTTTTTTAAAAAAAACGCATAAAATTTGCAAAATCTCATCGGTTCTTTATTTGAAACGTTAGATTGGTCCATGAAATTTACTTTTTGAAGATAATTTCATTTAAATGTTGACCGCGGCTGCGTCTTAGGTGGTCCATCCGCTTAGTCCAATTTTGGCATTTCCACGTTTTTGAGTAACAGAGACCCAATTGGTGCGAACGGCGACGAATCGAAAATTGGTGGTCATCATTAACACTGGCCGATACAGCTGCGATATTTTCTTCAGTTCGCACTCTACGTAAGCGTGTTGGTGGTTTAATGTCCAACAATGTAAATTTGGTGCGAAATTTAGTCACAATAGCCCGAATAGCCGCTTCAGTGGGTCGATTAAACTGACCATAAAATGGAAGCGAGCAATGAACTTTCTTAACAGAGCACGCATTTTGATAATAAAATTCAATAATTTGCAAGCGTTGTTCGTTTGTAAGACGATTCATGATGAAATGTCAAAGCATACTGAGCATCTTCCTCTTTGACACCATGTCTGAAATCCCACGTGATCTGTCAAATACTAATGCATGAAAATCCTAACCTCAAAAAAATCACTCTTTATATATGAACTATATATAGTGAGAGAACATATATACGGAAGTTATAAGGAATTAATTTTTACTTAGGGAAGGATGATTTGTCTAGAGGGTTCTCGGCCTCCACATTTATAAAATAATTACAAAAACATGATGAAATATCAAGGCATAGATGATTCCATGTACCAGTATTAAAGTGGGAGGTAGAAGAAGGGGCGTGGTTAAAGCGTAAATATTTTTATACCCTCCACGTAAGGATGGGGGTATATTCACTTTTCATTCCGTTTGTAACACCTTAAAATATTCATCGGAGACCCCATAAAGTATATATATTCTGGGTCGTGGTAAAATTCTAAGACGATATAGCCATGTCCGTCTGTCTGTTGAAAGTACGCTAGCTTCCGAATGAAATGAGCTAGGGGGTTCAAATTTTCCCTAAATGTTTCTTATGGTTGCAGATCGGTTGGGATTGAAAGTGGGCGAAATCGGCACAGAGGGAAAAATTTTTCCCTCACAAGGACTGAAAATACCCTAATATTTAAAGTTTTTAAACATGATTTTTCACAATGTCTATTTATATTTGTTTGATATTGAGAATGCTCTTTCCCATTATAACAAAAACGTGCACTATAAAGTGGGTCTTATTCGTATGGGGTAAATGGGGCAAAAAGGGATAAAAATGGTACCTTTCAAACGACAACAGCTAGAAACACGAAACTTGTTGTGTACATTCCTCTAATTGAGTAGATACATAATATAAAATTATTTTTTCCAAATTCGTACTTTTAAGGGATAAAATGGGAATAGAGGGATAAAAATGGTACAAACCAAACGGTTGCACCTAGAATAATGAAATTCGGTGTATAAATTTCTCTGATTGCGTAGACACATAAAATAAACGGATTTTTCGAAATTCGTACTTTTTGGGATTAAAATGGAAAAAAGGGATAAAAATAGTACCTGCCAAATGACCGCAGCTAGAATCATGGAACTCGGGGTATACATTCCTCTGACTGCATAGACACGCAAAATAAAAAGATTTATCCAAATTCGTACTTTATTTTGTTACTTTTACTGCAAAATTTGGTTGAATCATGAAGTTAGGTTATGTTGTACTGTGAACGTGAGATAATGGATTTTCGAAATTTGTACTTTTGGACTTAAAATAGAATGGAAATGTAGCACCCACTATCTACCAATAGTTATGGTATTTAAGTTTTTTGAAGATATAAAGATAATAATATTTAGTTTTTTAATTGGCTTGAAGTATTATTTCGATATATATAGTACAAACGTATTGGTAGCCTTGTCTTATAAGTGTGGCTTGAAATAATAAAAATATTATATTAATTTATAAAATTATGTTTTCAATATTAGTATTTGCTTTTGTTTGGCTTTATTAAAAAAATCTATCTGTGGAATGCACTCCGTGGTGGAGGGTATATAAGATTCGGCCCGGCCGAACTTAACGCCTTCTTACTTGTTTAGTTTTAAAGTGATTATTCAAACATCCTAGTGTTACGCTCCAACCTAATGTCCGTACGTACAACACTTGTGTGTCTATGTTTGATAAAAGAAATCAAATCCATAAAATACTGTTAATTGATCTTTTATGACACTGTGAGTGTCTTATGTGTCTTTGGAGCATAATAAATGTAGCCATTATCTGGTGTTCATGCTTTATAACATCAGAACAGGCCAACGCGGCAACAACGTCAAGATTCGAAACAAAAAAGTTAACAAACTCAAAACTATCTTTGCAGATTGTGTGTAAGTTGTTCGCTAATTGTTGTTATATGTTCATACTTATCTATCATTTCGTATGTTGTTGCTGTTGTCGTTGTTTGTCAGACATTCGTATATATGCATATCTACAGTGGAACATGGATATAACGCCAAAAACTAAATAACTAAATAACTAAATAACTAAATAACTAAATAACTAAATAACTAAATAACTAAATAACTAAATAACTAAATAACTAAATAACTAAATAACTAAATAACTAAATAACTAAATAACTAAATAACTAAATAACTAAATAACTAAATAACTAAATAACTAAATAACTAAATAACTAAATAACTAAATAACTAAATAACTAAATAACTAAATAACTAAATAACTAAATAACTAAATAACTAAATAACTAAATAACTAAATAACTAAATAACTAAATAACTAAATAACTAAATAACTAAATAACTAAATAACTAAATAACTAAATAACTAAATAACTAAATAACTAAATAACTAAATAACTAAATAACTAAATAACTAAATAACTAAATAACTAAATAACTAAATAACTAAATAACTAAATAACTAAATAACTAAATAACTAAATAACTAAATAACTAAATAACTAAATAACTAAATAACTAAATAACTAAATAACTAAATAACTAAATAACTAAATAACTAAATAACTAAATAACTAAATAACTAAATAACTAAATAACTAAATAACTAAATAACTAAATAACTAAATAACTAAATAACTAAATAACTAAATAACTAAATAACTAAATAACTAAATAACTAAATAACTAAATAACTAAATAACTAAATAACTAAATAACTAAATAACTAAATAACTAAATAACTAAATAACTAAATAACTAAATAACTAAATAACTAAATAACTAAATAACTAAATAACTAAATAACTAAATAACTAAATAACTAAATAACTAAATAACTAAATAACTAAATAACTAAATAACTAAATAACTAAATAACTAAATAACTAAATAACTAAATAACTAAATAACTAAATAACTAAATAACTAAATAACTAAATAACTAAATAACTAAATAACTAAATAACTAAATAACTAAATAACTAAATAACTAAATAACTAAATAACTAAATAACTAAATAACTAAATAACTAAATAACTAAATAACTAAATAACTAAATAACTAAATAACTAAATAACTAAATAACTAAATAACTAAATAACTAAATAACTAAATAACTAAATAACTAAATAACTAAATAACTAAATAACTAAATAACTAAATAACTAAATAACTAAATAACTAAATAACTAAATAACTAAATAACTAAATAACTAAATAACTAAATAACTAAATAACTAAATAACTAAATAACTAAATAACTAAATAACTAAATAACTAAATAACTAAATAACTAAATAACTAAATAACTAAATAACTAAATAACTAAATAACTAAATAACTAAATAACTAAATAACTAAATAACTAAATAACTAAATAACTAAATAACTAAATAACTAAATAACTAAATAACTAAATAACTAAATAACTAAATAACTAAATAACTAAATAACTAAATAACTAAATAACTAAATAACTAAATAACTAAATAACTAAATAACTAAATAACTAAATAACTAAATAACTAAATAACTAAATAACTAAATAACTAAATAACTAAATAACTAAATAACTAAATAACTAAATAACTAAATAACTAAATAACTAAATAACTAAATAACTAAATAACTAAATAACTAAATAACTAAATAACTAAATAACTAAATAACTAAATAACTAAATAACTAAATAACTAAATAACTAAATAACTAAATAACTAAATAACTAAATAACTAAATAACTAAATAACTAAATAACTAAATAACTAAATAACTAAATAACTAAATAACTAAATAACTAAATAACTAAATAACTAAATAACTAAATAACTAAATAACTAAATAACTAAATAACTAAATAACTAAATAACTAAATAACTAAATAACTAAATAACTAAATAACTAAATAACTAAATAACTAAATAACTAAATAACTAAATAACTAAATAACTAAATAACTAAATAACTAAATAACTAAATAACTAAATAACTAAATAACTAAATAACTAAATAACTAAATAACTAAATAACTAAATAACTAAATAACTAAATAACTAAATAACTAAATAACTAAATAACTAAATAACTAAATAACTAAATAACTAAATAACTAAATAACTAAATAACTAAATAACTAAATAACTAAATAACTAAATAACTAAATAACTAAATAACTAAATAACTAAATAACTAAATAACTAAATAACTAAATAACTAAATAACTAAATAACTAAATAACTAAATAACTAAATAACTAAATAACTAAATAACTAAATAACTAAATAACTAAATAACTAAATAACTAAATAACTAAATAACTAAATAACTAAATAACTAAATAACTAAATAACTAAATAACTAAATAACTAAATAACTAAATAACTAAATAACTAAATAACTAAATAACTAAATAACTAAATAACTAAATAACTAAATAACTAAATAACTAAATAACTAAATAACTAAATAACTAAATAACTAAATAACTAAATAACTAAATAACTAAATAACTAAATAACTAAATAACTAAATAACTAAATAACTAAATAACTAAATAACTAAATAACTAAATAACTAAATAACTAAATAACTAAATAACTAAATAACTAAATAACTAAATAACTAAATAACTAAATAACTAAATAACTAAATAACTAAATAACTAAATAACTAAATAACTAAATAACTAAATAACTAAATAACTAAATAACTAAATAACTAAATAACTAAATAACTAAATAACTAAATAACTAAATAACTAAATAACTAAATAACTAAATAACTAAATAACTAAATAACTAAATAACTAAATAACTAAATAACTAAATAACTAAATAACTAAATAACTAAATAACTAAATAACTAAATAACTAAATAACTAAATAACTAAATAACTAAATAACTAAATAACTAAATAACTAAATAACTAAATAACTAAATAACTAAATAACTAAATAACTAAATAACTAAATAACTAAATAACTAAATAACTAAATAACTAAATAACTAAATAACTAAATAACTAAATAACTAAATAACTAAATAACTAAATAACTAAATAACTAAATAACTAAATAACTAAATAACTAAATAACTAAATAACTAAATAACTAAATAACTAAATAACTAAATAACTAAATAACTAAATAACTAAATAACTAAATAACTAAATAACTAAATAACTAAATAACTAAATAACTAAATAACTAAATAACTAAATAACTAAATAACTAAATAACTAAATAACTAAATAACTAAATAACTAAATAACTAAATAACTAAATAACTAAATAACTAAATAACTAAATAACTAAATAACTAAATAACTAAATAACTAAATAACTAAATAACTAAATAACTAAATAACTAAATAACTAAATAACTAAATAACTAAATAACTAAATAACTAAATAACTAAATAACTAAATAACTAAATAACTAAATAACTAAATAACTAAATAACTAAATAACTAAATAACTAAATAACTAAATAACTAAATAACTAAATAACTAAATAACTAAATAACTAAATAACTAAATAACTAAATAACTAAATAACTAAATAACTAAATAACTAAATAACTAAATAACTAAATAACTAAATAACTAAATAACTAAATAACTAAATAACTAAATAACTAAATAACTAAATAACTAAATAACTAAATAACTAAATAACTAAATAACTAAATAACTAAATAACTAAATAACTAAATAACTAAATAACTAAATAACTAAATAACTAAATAACTAAATAACTAAATAACTAAATAACTAAATAACTAAATAACTAAATAACTAAATAACTAAATAACTAAATAACTAAATAACTAAATAACTAAATAACTAAATAACTAAATAACTAAATAACTAAATAACTAAATAACTAAATAACTAAATAACTAAATAACTAAATAACTAAATAACTAAATAACTAAATAACTAAATAACTAAATAACTAAATAACTAAATAACTAAATAACTAAATAACTAAATAACTAAATAACTAAATAACTAAATAACTAAATAACTAAATAACTAAATAACTAAATAACTAAATAACTAAATAACTAAATAACTAAATAACTAAATAACTAAATAACTAAATAACTAAATAACTAAATAACTAAATAACTAAATAACTAAATAACTAAATAACTAAATAACTAAATAACTAAATAACTAAATAACTAAATAACTAAATAACTAAATAACTAAATAACTAAATAACTAAATAACTAAATAACTAAATAACTAAATAACTAAATAACTAAATAACTAAATAACTAAATAACTAAATAACTAAATAACTAAATAACTAAATAACTAAATAACTAAATAACTAAATAACTAAATAACTAAATAACTAAATAACTAAATAACTAAATAACTAAATAACTAAATAACTAAATAACTAAATAACTAAATAACTAAATAACTAAATAACTAAATAACTAAATAACTAAATAACTAAATAACTAAATAACTAAATAACTAAATAACTAAATAACTAAATAACTAAATAACTAAATAACTAAATAACTAAATAACTAAATAACTAAATAACTAAATAACTAAATAACTAAATAACTAAATAACTAAATAACTAAATAACTAAATAACTAAATAACTAAATAACTAAATAACTAAATAACTAAATAACTAAATAACTAAATAACTAAATAACTAAATAACTAAATAACTAAATAACTAAATAACTAAATAACTAAATAACTAAATAACTAAATAACTAAATAACTAAATAACTAAATAACTAAATAACTAAATAACTAAATAACTAAATAACTAAATAACTAAATAACTAAATAACTAAATAACTAAATAACTAAATAACTAAATAACTAAATAACTAAATAACTAAATAACTAAATAACTAAATAACTAAATAACTAAATAACTAAATAACTAAATAACTAAATAACTAAATAACTAAATAACTAAATAACTAAATAACTAAATAACTAAATAACTAAATAACTAAATAACTAAATAACTAAATAACTAAATAACTAAATAACTAAATAACTAAATAACTAAATAACTAAATAACTAAATAACTAAATAACTAAATAACTAAATAACTAAATAACTAAATAACTAAATAACTAAATAACTAAATAACTAAATAACTAAATAACTAAATAACTAAATAACTAAATAACTAAATAACTAAATAACTAAATAACTAAATAACTAAATAACTAAATAACTAAATAACTAAATAACTAAATAACTAAATAACTAAATAACTAAATAACTAAATAACTAAATAACTAAATAACTAAATAACTAAATAACTAAATAACTAAATAACTAAATAACTAAATAACTAAATAACTAAATAACTAAATAACTAAATAACTAAATAACTAAATAACTAAATAACTAAATAACTAAATAACTAAATAACTAAATAACTAAATAACTAAATAACTAAATAACTAAATAACTAAATAACTAAATAACTAAATAACTAAATAACTAAATAACTAAATAACTAAATAACTAAATAACTAAATAACTAAATAACTAAATAACTAAATAACTAAATAACTAAATAACTAAATAACTAAATAACTAAATAACTAAATAACTAAATAACTAAATAACTAAATAACTAAATAACTAAATAACTAAATAACTAAATAACTAAATAACTAAATAACTAAATAACTAAATAACTAAATAACTAAATAACTAAATAACTAAATAACTAAATAACTAAATAACTAAATAACTAAATAACTAAATAACTAAATAACTAAATAACTAAATAACTAAATAACTAAATAACTAAATAACTAAATAACTAAATAACTAAATAACTAAATAACTAAATAACTAAATAACTAAATAACTAAATAACTAAATAACTAAATAACTAAATAACTAAATAACTAAATAACTAAATAACTAAATAACTAAATAACTAAATAACTAAATAACTAAATAACTAAATAACTAAATAACTAAATAACTAAATAACTAAATAACTAAATAACTAAATAACTAAATAACTAAATAACTAAATAACTAAATAACTAAATAACTAAATAACTAAATAACTAAATAACTAAATAACTAAATAACTAAATAACTAAATAACTAAATAACTAAATAACTAAATAACTAAATAACTAAATAACTAAATAACTAAATAACTAAATAACTAAATAACTAAATAACTAAATAACTAAATAACTAAATAACTAAATAACTAAATAACTAAATAACTAAATAACTAAATAACTAAATAACTAAATAACTAAATAACTAAATAACTAAATAACTAAATAACTAAATAACTAAATAACTAAATAACTAAATAACTAAATAACTAAATAACTAAATAACTAAATAACTAAATAACTAAATAACTAAATAAC
This sequence comes from Polietes domitor, assembly GCA_947397865.1. NCBI lineage: Eukaryota > Metazoa > Arthropoda > Insecta > Diptera > Muscidae > Polietes > Polietes domitor. The sequence continues at coordinate 91,843,373 of OX377621.1, read as the reverse complement.
TAAATAACTAAATAACTAAATAACTAAATAACTAAATAACTAAATAACTAAATAACTAAATAACTAAATAACTAAATAACTAAATAACTAAATAACTAAATAACTAAATAACTAAATAACTAAATAACTAAATAACTAAATAACTAAATAACTAAATAACTAAATAACTAAATAACTAAATAACTAAATAACTAAATAACTAAATAACTAAATAACTAAATAACTAAATAACTAAATAACTAAATAACTAAATAAATAATTAAATAATTATCTGAACCACCTGAGTTCCTGCGTGTTCGTTATAGCCATGTTCGACTGTCCATACAACATTTTATCATAGCAAGGATGTTTATCATTGTCATAAAAATGTCTATGTTTAAATGCAAATATCAGCGTACGAACATACATACATGCAGACAGATATATGTACGTTGATCATAGGAATTAACATTATTTTATAGCAGATTTGCAACATCATCATTTGACTCTCACTCACTCTTTCTCTTCCCATGACGAAATGATAAATGTCTTGAAAGTTTGTGTATCGTTCACTGGCAATTACACCGTCATAATTCAAAACTGAGTCTTTCTTGGTAAAACTACTTTTCAATTTTATAGTTTTATAAGAAACACTGTATTAGGCAAACCATCAAAATAATCTCTCTTGGATATTTTTGTGTATAGATTGAAGTAAATTGAATGATCTCAAAGATTTCCTCGAAAATAAGATTTTGTGTTACCCAAGCCAAACTTTTGAGAATTTGGACTTATGACTTTCTTCTCGCAATAGCAAAGATATTATCATTATAAGGCATTTTTTCGCATTTACGATCCATTTGCAATAGTGTCGATTGTCGTGCCTAAAGAAATATTGTTTGAAAAGTGAAAGACAAACCAGCGTGTGATTTTTGCTGAAATGAATGATGGTCGCCATGACTTAACCATGTTTGTTTCCAAAGTCTTTCGTTTAATCCCGGAATAGCGGAGTGGACAAATGCAAATGACTGCACATATTTTACGAGCGACCAACCGAATTATGGAAACAATAACTCATCATATGCAATGTTGGTATGCTTATGAGACCAATAATATAAATAATGACATACAATTTCAGGAGTTTTGTTACTGAAGATCTCACGGAAAATTGGCATCTCATTTGATACATCGAACATTGTTGCCGCCTGTTACTTTATATTTCCAATATTTATTAATTCAAAAATATTTTTTTTGTATTTTATATTAGTTGAAAGTTATTAGTTATTTTAGAAAGTTATCTTTATTAATTTGTAATTATATTTACAAGTCACATGTTTCTCAAAATTAAAGCAATTTCGCGATATTAGTAGCCCTTAATTTAACGTGCAGCAAAAGAAAATTATTTTTTGGTTGCTGTTCCATAAAATCAACACCAAAAATTTGTTATGCATATTTTTTAATTTGTGTTAAAATTTATTACTTGAATTTTGCGGTAATTGTGAGATTTTTTGATATTGAGAATTAATTGTCCAAATAAATTATTTTCTGTGAAAATAGGTCATATTTTAATTATTAAGTTATCCATTTCTTCTCTTTCCAAAATGCGAAGGTAGTTAAGTACACTCGACACTCGATAATTAGACACTCGTTAGTTTGAATGTGTTGATAATTTGAAGTCTATTCCTTTGAAAAATACTCGATGAATTAAAATAAAAACAATTTGTATTTGATCTCCTTGGAAATTTGAGGTTGTAGGAATAGTATTTTACTCGACGACATTCTATAATTTAAAGTCAGTGATTAAATTTCTTTGAATTCCCAAGAGGGCGGGACTTTTGGCTATTAGAACTATATTATTTTGAAATTCTCGGTATTGAATATAATATTTGATTTTTTAAGTATTTTTTTTTTTTTGAAAATATCTGCTTCATATGCACTTGAAATTTGTTGCGTACTTGAAAACACCAGAAATTAAATGAAAAATTTAGCTGGTGAAATGGAACAAAAGGGGATAAAAATGGTAACAATGATACGACAACAGCTAGAAACATGAAATTTGGAGTGTATATTCCTCTAATTGCGTAGACACGTAAAATAGGGGGTTTTATCAAAATTAGTACTTTTAACGGATACAATTGGAAACAAGTAAGGAAGGTTAAAGTCGGTCGTTGCCGACTATATTATACCCAGTGGTGTAGCGTATATATAAAATCGTCGTTACATTTGAACCGGGTGATATACGATACAGCTATAAGAGAAGAATGTACTACAAATTTTATATTCTATCTTTATTTGTAAGAAAACTTGAACGCAAACTTTGAATGGGAGCTATATAAAGGGTGATTTTTTAAAAGCTATAGGAAAGTTTTTCAAAAAAAACACATAAAATTCATGAAATCTTTATTTGAATCGATATTTCAAGCAAATGTTGACCTTGACTGCGCCTCAAATGGTCCATCCGCTTAGTCCAATTTTGGCATTTACATGTTTTTGAGTAAGAGAGGCCCAATTGCTGCGAACGGCGACGAATCGATAATTGATGGTCATCATTAACACTGCCCGATACAGCTGCGATATTTTCCTCAGTTCGCACTCTACGTAAGCCTGTTAGTGGTTTAATGTCCAACAATGTAAATTCTGTGCGAAATTTAGTCACAATAGCCCGAATAGCCGCTTCAGTGGTTCGATTAAACTGACCATAAAATGGAAGCGCGCGATGAACTTTCTTAACAGAGCACGCATTTTGATAATAAAATTCAATAATTTGCAAGCGTTGTTCGTTTGTAAGACGATTCATGGTTAAATTATAGACCAAACTGAAGACAGTGAAACAAAACACGAAACGTGTGTCAGCTGTTTAAACCAGTGTTGCCAAAAAGATAATAGCTAAAAAATCACCCTTTATAAATCTGAACCGATCTGACCCATTTTTAGCATAGTTTTTCTAGTTGATATATAAGACGCCACATTCTTTAAATATGTGGTCTCTAGAGCGGAACGCATTAAATTTGGGAAGTCATATATGTGGGAGCTATATATAAATCTGAACCGATGTGAGCCACTTTCACCATGGATGTTTCTATTTCAAATATTAGCTGATGTGCCGACTTAGAAGAAAATCTTTTAAAATATGTTATTTCTATATATATATCTGAACCGATCTGTCCCATTTTTACCAGAAATATAAGTTGTTTTGACAAATTTGAATAAAATCTGCAAAAATATGTGGTTTCTAGAGCGGAAAGAGTCAAATCGGAAGAGACATTTGTATGGGAGCTATATATAAATCTGAACCGATCTGCCCATTTTTACCAGACCTGTTTCTAGTTGAAATATAAGTTGTTTTGCCAAATTTGAAGAAAATCTGTTGAAATATGGGTTCTAGAGCGGAAAGAGTCAAATCGGAGGAGATATTTGTATGGGAGCTATATGTAAATCTGAACCGATCTGGCCTATTTTAACCAGAGCTGTTTCTAATTAAAATATGTAACGCTTTGCCAAATTGGAAGAAAATCTGTTGAAATATGTGGTTTCTAGAGCGCAAAAAAATTAAAATCGGGAGTAAAATTTGTATGGGAGCTATATCTAAATCTGAACCGATTTGCTTAAAATTAAATAGCGATCGTCCTTATTCCATAAAACTTCGTTGTGCAAAGTTTCATTTAGTTATAACAACAGTTGCAACCTGTACTGGACGGACGGACGGACATTGCTAAATCGACTCAAAAAGTGATTCTAAGTCGATCGGTTTACTTAACAATGGGTCTATCTCGCTTCCTTTTGGGTGTTACAAACAAATGCACAAAGTCATTAACCCTGTGGTGTAGGGTATAAATAGAGATAAAAATGGTACCACCGAAGCTGCAATATTAGTACTTTTCCTATCAAATGTCTGTACCATACATTTGGTTTGTAGCTGCTATCAAAAAATTGTAAATGGAGGAAATTGGTCACCATTTCTTTATTTACCACAGGGTTGTGGTAATTTGATCAAATTTCAACGATCCTATTCTATTGCAACTAGGAATATCTTAAGCGAAAGTGAAATATATTGCTCCATACTTTGACATAGCCTCCATGAAAATGGCTGTCCTATGTATTTAATTAGCGCTGTAGAATTCATGGGGGAATACTAACTTTATCATTCCGTTTATAACACCTTGAAATATCGACCTGGGACCCTATAAAGTATATATATTCTTGATCGTCATAAATTTCTAAGGCGATCTAGCCATATCCGGTCGTTCGTCTGTTGAAATAACACTAGCATCTAAACGAAAGGAGCTAGGACGTTCAAATTTTGCATGAATACATCTTATAGTTGTATGTCAGTTGGGATTGCAAATGGGCGAAATCGGTTCACAGGCAAAATTTTTTCCCTCACAAGGACTGAAAATACCTCTAATAAAACCTAATATTTGTTCCAGTTAGAATGATAGTGGTATAAGTCGAAAATCCAATAAAATTGAGATATGCCAATTTTTCTCTTTACTATGACCAGATCTCTAATTTAAGAACTTTTATTTTTGACATAAAAAATCCATCTCTATCCTTACAATGACATTTCTCATTTTATGCACACCGAAATCGTTTTTAATGTCTCAGAACGGATAAAGTGTGACTTAGACCACTATCATTCTAACTGGCACATTTAGAATATTTAAGCATGTTTTTTGCAGATGTCTGCTTATATTTAATTCTTATTTGTAGAGGGTGAAATGGGGCAAAACGTGATAAAAATGGTACCTATCGAACGATAGCATCTAGAAATACGATATTTGGTGTGAACATTCCTCTAATTGAGTGGATACATAATATAAAAGTATGTTTACCAAATTCGTACTATTAAATGGTGAAATGGGAAAAGAGGGATGCAAATGGTACCAACCAAATGTCTGCACCTAGAATAATGAAATTCGGTGTATAAATTCCTCTGATTTCTATATTGTTCCACATTTTCGTTTTGATATCTTAATTTTTGTTTGTTTTACGAAATGTTCATTATGAATTTAGTTTTCTAAAATATTACTAACTATTAATTTTTTGGACATATTACTAAACTTTTTATAAAAAGTGTATTTTTCTGTTTCAAAATTATAATCAGATCTATTCCCACAGTGAAAACAGTGGGTAGAAACACGAAATTCGGTGTGTACATTCCTCTAACTGAGTAGAGACATCCCTCTAATTGAGTAGATACTCAATTAGAGGAATGCACACTAGAGCGTACCAGGTTACAAGTAAAAAAAAAAAAGTTCGCCGTACACCTTCGAATATGAAGTATTATTGAAAGGTAGTTTCAAAAAAATTTTTTTTATTTTTTTATGCCGAACGTAGGGGTCGCGCTTTTACATTTTTCTATATAACTTCTGCATTTATAAACGGATTTTAAAGTGTGATACATCGATGTTTTTGTCCGATTTTTTTGTCTTTGAAGGCATTGAGCTCAAACATGATTCATGATTTTATGCGAGCTTTAATTTTCGATTATTAGAGTGGTACATTAGGGTAGTAGCAACTGAGAAATGATGGGTAAGTACCAGAAGGGGGTGCTTGAGCTCAATGACTTCAAAGACAAAAAAATCGGCCTCGTCGAGACAAAAACATCGATGTATCACACTTTAAAATCCGTTTATAAATACAAGTTATATAGAAAAATGTAAAAGCGCGACCCCTACGTTCGGCATAAAAAAATAAAAATTTTTTTTTTGAAACTACCTTTCAATAATACTTCATATTCGAAGGTGTACGGCGAACTTTTTTTTTGAGGTACGCCCTAATGCACACATCGAATTTCGTTTTTATACCCTCCACCTCCAGGATGGGGGTATACTAACTTTGTCATTCTGTTTGTAACACCTTGAAATATCGACCTGAGACCCTATAAAGTATATATACTCTTGATCGTCATAAAATTCTAAGACGATCTAGCCATGTCCGTCCGTCCGTCCGTCTGTCCGTCTGTTGAAAGCACGCTAGCATCTAAACGAAAGGAGCTAGAACGTTCAAATTTTCCATAAATGCGTCGTAGATCGGTTGGGATTGAAATGGGGCGAAATCGGCCCAAAGGGAAAAATTTTTCCCTCACAAGGACTAAAAATACTCATAATAATCCGTACTATTTTAGCGTATTTAAGCATGTTTTTTGAATATGTCTGTTTATATTTGCTTGATATTTGGTATGCGCATTCCCCTTATAGCAAAAACGTGCACCATTAAGAGATTCTTTTTTGTAGGGAGTGAAAAGGGGCCAAAAAGGGGATAAAAATAGTACATATTAAACGGCAACAGCTAGAAACACGAAATTCGGTGTGTACATTCCTCTAATTGAGTAGATACATAATATAAAAGAATTTTTTCCAAATTCGTACTTTTAAGGGGTAAAATGGGAATAGAGGGATACAAATGGTACCAACCAAACGGCTGTACCTAGAATAATGAAATTCGGTGTATACATTCCTCTGATTACACAGACAAGTAAAATACACGGATTTTTTAAAATTCGTACTTTTTGGAGTTAAAATGAAAAAAGGGGATAAAAATAGTACCAATCAAAGACCGCTGCTAGAGTCATGAAATTCGGAGTATACATTCCTCTGACTGCATAGACATGCAAAATAAAAAGTTTTTTTAAATACTTTTCCTTTTATGGCAAAAATTGGTTGAATCATGAAGTTAGGTTATTTTGCACATGTACGTCTGATAATGGTTTTTCAAAATTTGTACTTTTGGAATTAAAATAGAATGAAAATACAACCAACTGTAGCACCACCTATCTTCCAATATTTATAGTATATAAGCTTTTTTTTATAAGAATATTTATTTTTTGATTTGGAACAAATAGTGGTTTGAAATAATTAAAATATCATATTTATTTATAAAATTATTTTTTCAATATTTGTATTTGTTTTGGTTTGGCTATATTACAAAATTTATTTTTTCCTGTAATATTACTGCACTTCTACGAAAACCGTCAACCTCTGTGGAATGCAATCCATGGTGGAGGGTATATAAAGTTCGGCCCGGCCGAACTTAACGCCGTTTTTACTTGTTCTAGCTGTTGTCGTTTGAAAGGTACCATTTTTAACCCTTTTTGCCCCATTTTGAACCTCCTAGCTCATTTCGTTCGGAATATAGCGTGCTTTCAACAGACAGACAGACGGACTTGGCTATATCGTTTTAGAATTTTACCACGACCCATAATATATAAACTTTATGGGGTCTCCGCCGAGTATTTTAAGGTGTTACAAACGGAATGAAAAAGTGAATATACCCCCATCCTCAGGTGGAGGGTATACAAATTGCTTCAATATTTAGACTAGGAGGTATTTTCAGTCCTTGTTAAGGATTTTTTTCCTCGGGCCGATTTCGCCCACTTTCAATCCTAGCCGACCTGCAGCCATGAGACACATTCAGAGATAATTTAAACCTCCTAGCTCACCTCGTTTGGCGGCTATCGTGCTTTCAACAGACGGACATGACTAGATCGTCATAGAATTTTACCACGGCCCAGAATATATATACTTTATAGAGCCTCCGATGCATATTTCAAGGTGTTACAAAAGGAATGACAAAGTTAATATACCCTTATCCTTAGGTGGAGGGTATAAAAAGTGTATTTTTCTGCTTCAAAATTATAATCAATTTTATTCCCACAGTGCAAATAGTGGAAAGATGACTTAATATTAGTAAACACAAAAGAATCCCGAAATAGATAACTACAATGATTCGCTCAGTCGAGTAGGTATTAATTTATTTAAACAATTAATTCTCGAAACTCAAAGCATAACATATTAATAGTTTCTTCTGATCCTTGATGGAAGTGAAGAAATTAATGTCATTTTTCTAAAAATATATATTTTTGGGATTTATTTTCCCCATTTTTGGAATTATCGGAATTTTTATGAGGTCTCACAAACAGAACTTTGAAAACCATTCAATCGTGTTACTTTTGGACTTAATTTTTATTTGTATATTTAACCTTGGTTTTGAAATGATGATTTTATTCAGAAAAAATGATTTTTTGAACTGAGATATCTGCAATCTGCAAAATAGTTGATAACATAATTCCAACAAGGTATTCGTTCCCACCAGATGAGAGTAGTTGCCAAATCATTGGTTTACATTTGAAGAAGTTCCGAGATGTTCGACTTAGCGCCCCATACTCAATGTTCGACCTTTTCTCGAATTTCTGAAAATCCATCCTCTCCCCTACAACTACTGCTTCTAAAATCTTTAATTATTACCATTTTAAGTTTGCGGAAACAAGTTGCATTTACTGCCAACTTGGATGGGGTGCACCATGTGCATCGCATGTAGAATCCAACCAATTAATGTCAACCAAGCTGGAAAATTCCATAAGACGAGTTGAGTGTATTGAGTATGTTTCTATGTGTGCACGAGAGTGGCTGTCTGTCCATGTAAACATTTCTCCATATTAATTTTGATTAATGCTGAACATTGTACGCCAGTTATGTAGTCATTTTGGCAAAACACGATTACTACATGCTCAGAATTGCCAACTAGTAATTGGCTCTTATAGTGTAATAACTCAATATTAAAAATTCCTAAACGTTCGTCTCGTAATATCTCTCTAATGCAGTCTCCGTCTGCATGGCCGCACAGCCAGCCGCCTGGTCGCTCGCTGATCACATTCGTATGGAAAATTTCGTTTCGTTATTTGCGATGTTTTTTCGATTTTTTTTAATTTCGTTTAAAGACTGCATAAGCAACGATTTGCATAATAAATCATTGAGTTGCAATATTGTCGCCAAATTGTTTTCAATGAAAACAAACTGCTACGGCAGCAAGCTGCGGACTATGGACTGTGACTACTACTTGCCATCACGAGCCCACAGTGGATTTAACAATACAAACAGTTACGGTTCACAGGGGTATTAACGCCGACACAAACACAGACACACTCACGGAGGCGCAGACGCTGTAGTGCCGGCCGTTCGACCGTCCGTCTGCGCGTATGTTCTAGGGATGTCATTCGGGATTGAGTTTTACAAATCCCATGCTTACGGAAGAACTATATCCTTTAGTTATTAGTGAGGATTTACTTTTGTTGAATGTTGGATTTTGCCTCACCTTCTATTCATAGCTCAGGTGGATAGAAGAGTGGCTAAGGGACTTCTCAAAATTTGAATTATTTGAATTACTTTTACTTTATTTTGACTTTGAAAGGTAGAATAACATTGGATGTCGAAATTTTCCGTAAATGTGTCTAATGGTTGCAGATCGTTTGGGATTGAAAGTGGGCCAAATCGGCCAAGAGGGAAAAATTTTTCCCTAACAAGGACTGAAAATACCCCTAATATTTAGATTATTTAAGCAATTTTTTTTGAAAATTTCTGATTTTTATACACTTGAAATTTGTTTCGTACCTTCCTCTGGTAACGTGTAATCACCAAAAAGTACAAAAAAGATTTAGCGGGTGAAATGGGATAAAAATGGTACCAATGATACGACAACAGCTAGAAACATGAAATTCGGTGTGTACATCCCTATAATTACGTAGACACGTAAAATAGACAGATTTGTCGAAAATTGTTCTTTTAAGGATACAAGGGATACAATTGTTAAAGAGGGATAAAAATGGTACTAACCAAACCGCTGAAGTGAAAATCAGTGTATGCATTTGTCTGACTGTGTAGACGCGAAACATAAAGGATTTTTCGAAATTTCTACTTTTAAGCTGAAAATGGGGCGAAAAGGATAGAAATGGTACCAATCAAATGGTTGCAGTTAGAATAGTGAAATTCGATGTTTACATTGCTGCAGAGTTACAAGCCGATCCATTATTATCGGCGGTGGCGGCGCTACTCAAAATGGGTCGGCGGCGTCGTCTGATTTGTCGGCTCGTTCTGTGATTCGATAACCCCTATTTATTTAATAATTTTGGGAAAATGGAAGGAATAAATTGTATTGGTTTTTAATACAGTTTCTTATTTTTGGCAAGTAGTTCAATATACGTTAATATTAGCCAATGTTCCCATAATTTTATATTATTTTCCCATACAATTATTTTTTGGGATTGGGAGGGAATTCATTTATAATATGGATGAATTTAATTAATATATTTGCAATTGCAGATTTTCATGGGAGGCATATTTGACCAGACATCTTGAATATCATAATCCTTCCAAAGAATGGTAAAGTTCTACCTACTTCGACACCCTAAGAAGCGCAATAGAGGAGCTGTTGTTTATTGTGTTTTATAGGAACATATGGCCACGCATACTGGAATTGACCTACATAAATGCGACTTTAAATTAAAATAGAATCTATAGACGTCATCATATAGTGGGATACCAAATTCAAAGAAAGATCCATATATTTCTCAGTGGAAGGTTGTCCAAGTCGACAGTTATATTTTCTTTTGTAATTTTAAGTGGGTTGTCTATTTTGGTAATAAGATTTGACTGAGTTAGAACTCCGTCAAGTCTCGGCGTAGTAGTAGACTGTTAATATTGTAATAATGAAACAGTGAAATTTCTTTAAAACAGTGGGCATAAGCATGCCTTATTGTTTAAAATAATAAACAAATATAGTAATGCACATTAAAAATATAACAATTTTCATACTTCACTTCTTTGTAAAGTTGGAATCCTCTAATCTACCGGTAATACTGAGGAATGCACTCTGTTGTGGAGGGTATATAAGATTCGGCCTAGCAGAACTTAACGCCTTTTTACTTCTTTTAATTTTTATTTTCTGGTTTATGTTTGAATTTGCAAAATGGGACTCTATACGCTGGAACAAAATTGGGAAATATTTAAAGTCTTTAACGCTAACTGTAAGAAATTTACGTGGAACATTTTCGAGAAGAGATCGGCCTTTAGTTTAGCCTTCATGAAGCTCATTTTTATCTCGGTGGCTATGTCAATAAGCAAAATTGCCGCATATGGGGTTCAGAGAACCCACACGTGACTATTGAGAAGCCAATGTATCCACTACGAGTTGCTGTTTGGTGTGGACTTTGGGCTGTACTGAAAATTTGGGTTGAGATGAGTTACTGCCGGCCAGTCGTGGTAGTCATATGAATGATATTGTGTTCCATTATTAAATGATAATGTTCAACCTTTCCAATAAAACCAAGAATATGAAAAATTAATTGGTATTTTTTATAGCCGATTCTAATTTAAAGTTTTAAATGGCCAACCCTATATGTTAGTTGTAAGAAGAGTGTAAACACTGAATCATTCCAGCTACAGTCGCTTGCATGGTACCAATTTTATCCCATTTTGCTCCTAAAGGTACGAATATCGAAAGATATCTTTATTTTTCGCACGTACGTAGTAATTTAACGTGATAAGAATTTTGATATACGAAAGTTGTTACCCTTTCGAGTTACCAACCAAGCAACCATACCAATCAGTGAGTGCCAGACTGGGTTAAAGTGGTCGATCTAGTTATATAGTAATTCAATGGATTATCCGTTTTCAATGAAATTTTGCAAATTTGTACTTCCGAACGCGGAAAATAAAGCTGCATATACCGATTTTCAAAAAATATGAAAATGTAGACAATAGGGTGGATCAAAAATCTGTAAATTTTTAATGAGATAATTTTTAAAAATTAGTAACTTTTTTGTGGTTGGAGACTAATTTTTTCCGAATTTCAAATTCCGAATTTTTTAATAAATTTAAGAGACAACATTTTAAATGATTGTTAATACCAAACTAACACAGATAGAAGCTAGAAGTTTAATTTGTTTTTAGAATTTATACCGGTGTTATAGGGTGGGAATAAGTATTAACAAGTAAAGAAAGGCTAAAGTCGGGCGGGCCGACTATATGGTACACTCCACTTTCTATCCGAATACAATTCGGTAAAAAGTGAAAACGGGATGTATTTTTCTATGTTTCCTAATCATAGGCTAATATGACCTGGTCCAATTTGTCAAATCGAGAAGAATATTTGTAATAATATTTTGGCTATATCCAAACATGCAATGAAGTGCCTAACTTTCACAATAAGTTCATCCAGTTCAAGTATAATGTGTTATGCTCATTTTTAACAAATTCAGTGAAAATATGTTGTTTCTGGTGCGGAAAAGTCAATCCGGGAGCGAAATTTGTATGGGAGCTATATGTAAATCTGAATCGATCTGACACATCGCAACATGGGTGTTTCTAGTTGAAATATAAGATGTTTTCTGAAGACAATCTGATACAATATGTGGTTTCTAGAGCGGAAAAAGTCAAATCGGGAGTGAAATTCTAATGGGGCTATATCTAAATCTGAACCGATTTTCTAAATAAAATCAAATTAAATAACGTTCGTCCTAGTCCCGAAAAACTTCGTTGTGCAAAGTTTCATTTGGTTCTGGCTACAATTGCGGGAGTGAAATTCTAATGGGGCTATATCTAAATCTGAACCGATTTTCTAAATAAAATCAAATTAAATAACGTTCGTCCTAGTCCCGAAAAACTTCGTTGTGCAAAGTTTCATTTGGTTCTGGCTACAATTGCGACCTGTATCGTGATTACAAGAATAGATGGACAGACAGATGGACAGACAGACAGACGGACATTGCTAAATCGATTCAAAAAGTGATTCTAAGTTGATCGGTATAACTAACGCATTATCTCCCTTGTGGGTGTTACAAACACATGCACATAGACATAATACTCTCGTGGAGTGTATACAAATTGAATCCTTTGGAACTTTATAGCCCTTTTAACGGCAACAGGATGAGAAAATGAAAAACTAAAAATGCCAATTAACTCTATTCCACCTATAGTTTTAGATGTATATCATTTGGTTCAAGTGTAATATGGACTGTCGGACATTGTTATATTATATTTCGACTATGAATATATACTATGAAAGTCAATTATATGTGTCCATACTTTGGTATAACCCAAATGGGGCCCCATTCTACTCTATTACAGCTCTAGAAACTACATCTTACATCGTCTCTTGATCAAATTTTGCAGATCATGATATATTTCATCTTTTGGCACAGCCCACAAGTGTTTTTTATAGACTCTTCGAATATCCGTCCGATTCATCATATTACCGCTGTATAATCTGTATTTGTCATTGGAACTTGATCAATGTTTCCCGATTATGTTGTATTTACTTTACTCGGAATATCTGTCAATTACCAATATTCGTTAAAATTGACTAAAGATGATTTACTATAATTCTGTATAATCTATATGAACTAAATAAAATTAGTCCCATGATTGGTCCGTGGGTTTAGTAATCAAATAGAGGTATTCACGCAGGTAGTGTTGTAGGGTATTATATAGTCGGACCCGCCCGACTGCTTCGTTACTTTTACAGGTAATAGTAATGGAGTTCTATTTACTTCCCAGCAAAGAAAAATGGAAATACTTCCGTAGGAAGCACATTTTAATCACATCTCAAAATTCAAATGTGCATTTTCCCCGCTTTTGAAGAAGTTCGTTTAAACAACTTCCAAAAAAGTCGATTTTAATTTTTAATACAAATTTAATATTTCAAATATTTCATTTTTTATTAATTGTACACATAATATCAGTAAAATTAAGTAGTGTTGATTTAATTTAATGCTAAATTAATTTAATATTAATTTGCGTTTTATATAAATATTTTATATAAATACTTGATTATATAAATATTTTGTTAAGTTTCTGTAATGAACAAAATGGTTTGCTTTAGTTATTCAGCACTCACAACAGAGGATAACTGGGAGGGTCGTAGTTGCAACCAGAAGGTCCGCTGTTCTACTCACGGTAGCGGCGGATTTTTTAAAACAGAATGAAAACTAGTGTAAAGTGGTTCCTTTGCAACACATTAAAATAACTTTTAAGTCATTCAGATACCAATTTTCATTGAAGATACCAATTTTTGCTACTACCGAATCACAAGATTAACATATAATTCACTTCTTTGGGTGGTCTCTTTTTTCTGGGTTACTTTACAACAATAAAGAGTGATTTTTTTGAGGTTAGGATTTTCATGCATTAGTATTTGACAGATCACGTGGGATTTCAGACATGGTGTCAAAGAGAAAGATGCTCAGTATGCTTTGACATTTCATCATGAATCGTCTTACAAACGAACAACGCTTGCAAATTATTGAATTTTATTATCAAAATGCGTGCTCTGTTAAGAAAGTTCATTGCGCGCTTCCATTTTATGGTCAGTTTAATCGACCCACTGAAGCGGCTATTCGGGCTATTGTGACTAAATTTCGCACCAAATTTACATTGTTGGACATTAAACCACCAACACGCTTACGTAGAGTGCGAACTGAAGAAAATATCGCAGCTGTATCGGCCAGTGTTAATGATGACCACCAATTTTCGATTCGTCGCCGTTCGCACCAATTGGGTCTCTGTTACTCAAAAACGTGGAAATGCCAAAATTGGACTAAACGGATGGACCACCTAAGACGCAGCCGCGGTCAACATTTAAATGAAATTATCTTCAAAAAGTAAATGTCATGGACCAATCTAACGTTTCAAATAAAGAACCGATGAGATTTTGCAAATTTTATGCGTTTTTTTTTTAAAAAAAGTTATCAAGCTCTTAAAAAATCACCCTTTATAAACGCAATTGCAGTCGAAATAGAAAAAATAATAGATAAAATTAAAACAACTCATTTTTAGCTGGCTTCATAGAACTGTAGTTTTAAAAAATGTTGCGGTTAAGAAATTTCAAAAATCACAATTAGAGGTCATTTCCTTTCCAGCAAAGCCTTTAAAACACAAGTCAGACAAAAAAGTGTAAGATTTGATATAAAATGCATTAAAAATAACTAAAATCGTAAAAAAATTGGCAAGCTCACGAATAAAAGCCGAAATATTTGAGACACCACATTACACTAACGTGTCTATAGTTTAATTTTTTTTTGAAAATCGGGTAATGCTGTTTTTTTTGTCCTGAGCAGAAGTATAAAATTGCAAACATTCATTCAAGTTGGAGAACCCAGGAAAATGTCTGGTCCGTTTAACATGGAATTAGTCCATGAGCCATTCCATGCCAAGCGGTACATTTTGACCTCGATAGCTGCGTTTTTTTCTTTGAAAGTTTGTGTATGTATTCTTCTCAAAAAATATTGTATGCGTATTTTTAGAAAAAATGGAAAATTATTTTTCACGGGTTATGACCAATTTAACAGTGAAAACAAGTAAGAAGGCGTTAAGTTCGGCCGGTCCGAATCTTATATACCCTCCACCACGTAGTGCATTCCATACTATTACCAGCAGATTAAAGGAAGTCGACTTTACATAGAAGCACAGTACCATATTACGAAAATGTTTAAAATCGACTACTATATATAAAAAATGCTGAAATTGTGAAAGTGAACATGCCTAAATATTAGGCGATTGTCGGTCGCTATTAGAAAGAAACATTTCCAGATACAGACAAAGTGATAAGAAAAGTATACATTTTAAAGATATCCCCATTCGCCCCATTCTGCGCCCAAATGTACAAATTTCGAAAAAACCCTTTTTCGAGTCTTCATAGTCAGAATGTATACACCGAATTTCATGATTTCAACTTCAGCGTTTTGGTAGGTTCCATTTTATTATTTTATTTTCTTTGTGGTGCTTCCAAGCTACAAGAGGAATGTCCGCAACAAATTTTAATTGTATGAAAATAAGAAATTTAATTAATAAGCCAAGGCCAATATTTGTATACTATATAGATATAATGGATATAATACTTCAATTCATAAAGTAAATATAAGGGAGCAATCATATATACACTAAATATTGGGGGATAGAGAGTGTACTTTCAGCTACAGTCGTTTGGTGGTTGTATTTCCATCCTATTTTAATTTTAAAAGTATAAATTTTGAAAATACTTTATCTCTCACGTACGCAGTATAAGACAACTTCATGATTCTACCATTTTTTGTCGTAAAAGCAACAAAATAAAGTACGAACTTGGAAAACAAATATTTTACGTGGCTATGCAGTCAGAGGAATGTATACACCGAATTCCATGATTCTATCAGCGGCCATTTTGTTGGTACCATTTTTATCCCCTTTTTCCAATTTTGCCCCCTCAATAGTACGACTATCTAAAATCTCTTTATTTTACGTATCTACACAATTAGAGGGACGTACTCACTGAATTTCATCATTCTAACTGTATTCGTTTAGTTGGTACTATTTTTATTCCCTGTAGCCATTGTATCCATTGAAAGTACGAATTTGGAAAAACGTTTTATTTTTCGTGTCTACGCGGTCAGAGGAATGTATACTCCGAATTTCATGATTCTAGCTGCTGTCATTTGGTAGGTACTATTTTTATCCCCTTTTTCCATTTGAACCCCAAAAAGTACGAATTTTGGAAAGTTCTTTTATTTTACGTGTCTACGCAATCAGACGAATGTATATATCGAATTTCATTATTCTAGGTGCAGCCGTTAGGTTGGTACTATTTTTATCCCTCTATCCCTATTTAACCCCTTAAAAGTACGAATTTAGAAAAAATACTTTTATGAGGGAAAAAATTTTCCCTCTGGGCCGATTTCGTCCACTTTCAATCCCAACCGATCTACAACCATAAGACACATTTAGGAAAAATTTGAAATTCAACAGACAGACAGACGGACATGACTATATCGTCTTAGAATTTTACCACGGCCCAGAATATATATACTTTATGGGGTCTCCGATGAATATTTCAAGGTGTTACAAACGGAATGACAAAGTGAATATACCCCCATCCTGGAGGTGGAGGGTATAAAAATGAGATTTTTTCAAACAAGTGTGTGCTATACGTTGTTTTGAAGGCAATTTTATTTACTTACGGATTGATTTTTATTACAGTTTTTATAATTTTATTTAATTTTATTTTTTTTTATTTAAATTTATTTAATTTTATTTTAATTTTCAAAACGATTACATTAATCCATGTTTTTACAATTTTAAAGTAGCATTCTTAGGTCTCTTTTAAGCGACTGTGTGAGTTTATCTTAACTTTTTAAATGCCACGGTTCCTTATTAAAATTATATAAATCAACATTTGGGATTTCTGAATAACGAAATATCTCATTACCTGTAGATTTCTCGAAGGCCATCCCTAGAATTAACATATATTCATCCGTATATAGTATTCTTCAGCTCAATGAATCTGTATCTCCCGCCACATGGCGCGTTGCGCATGCGCATACGACTTTCATAAAGGGGTCGACTTTCATACGTACGTTATGTGCGAGGTGCCTATGATAAGTACAGGAAGTGCATATATGACAAAAAATCCGAAAAGATTTGGCAATCATATTCGCTTGGAGAAATGATGAAAGCTCACAGGACCACGTATTGAAACATAAAGAATTTTTGAATGTCGCTTTGGAATTATTTTCTTTGTAATCTATAGACCTGACTACACATAATGAAATATAAGTCACTAAGATTATAAACTTGAAATCTTAATTGCGTGGGCGGCAGAATGGAAAATGCGTATGATTATAATCGAGACAAGGCTTCAAAGAAGGGAGCTTATTCATAATGGATAGACATAGGTATATGTACTTCATTTTCTATTCGTCATGTGTTGATAAATCGTTCAAAATAAAGCCAGGAAAAATTCTACAAATATCCCGGTAGGAATAAGAGGCGATCCCTTCAATCAAAGTGCTGTACTCAGTACAATGTTAAATTCTCCCAAAACGGGATCCTATGTTTTGAAACGGAGAAGCTTTACTGGCCTTTTTATTCATAAATTTCGCAGACATTAATGCATTGTGTCATCAGATGAATACGTTCAACCGTTTAGCTATTGATTTGAACTCGGGGTTTTCTGCGGCCTCCTTCATACTTCTCCAATATCAATATATTACTTATATTTAAGAATACGATGAGATATTTGTAAGGTGTCAATGGTGTGCTTTGTTACTTGGTGCGATTGCTTTTGGCTGATATTTGAAAAGTGAGTTGTGCTTCTCATTCATTTGGGAGAAATTTTAACTTATGGACTTGCGTGTATTGTTGCAGTATCACTGCAAACATTTTTGATGAAGACAGAATTGTATTCAATAAACAAGATATAAAATATAGATGTGAGAAGGTCTTGGGCCGGAACAATATCCCATTTCAAATCCGTTTAGCAATCATTTAACAAATCTTATTAAAGATTTTGCTAATAGTACTGTACAATTTTTCCGAAGGACAATGTATAATAGTTTCTGATGTATTTTGGCTTTCTAAACTCGAAACTGTATTAAATATTTTTTAATGGATTTTTTTATTTTTTGCTGATGGTACCTTTATTATTTATAGTCTCATTTAGGAAACAATGTTTAATAAGTTCTATAGCTAACGTTATAATGAATACAACGGTATCTACATGTAATAGATAAATGTTGAAGTTATGGCCCTCTTTATAGAGGCAGGGCTTGATTTTTTAGATTTGTGGTTAAATAGAACGTAAGTACCCTTTGTATATAATATATAGTTTTATTTTTTAATCGCTGGCACCGTAACGAAGAAAACCAGGATTAGTTGACGAAAGTCTATGGCTCGTCTTCTTCTAAATCAACACGCTTTTTTGGAAATGCTTTTACAATGTTATTAATGACCCTTATTCCACTTCTTATTTCTTTATTCATAGAATTTCAAATATGATTTATTTTCTTCGTTAATTTTTTCTAGGCTCTATGAATTTTTTCGTGACATAATACAAATATTAATGGTACTATGAGGAAAAATTTTAAAATTTAACATTTTTTAATTACAGTCAAAATTTGTAATATTTATATCGAGGGCTTATATTCATAAGTGGCTATGAACCATTTTCTCGAAAATGAGTTTTTGATGCCAAACTATTCTCAGATTTGGATGTCACCTGTGATATAAATTTGGAGAAGAAATTTTTTTCTAAAGGCATTTTTTTCAAATTTTTCTGATTTGGCTATCTTCTCACACGTTAGTTTGTGACTGCAAAAGTGGATATGAACATAAAAACAAGTAAGAAGGCGTTAAGTTCGGCCGGGCCGAATCTTTACATAGAAGCAATTGTGATATTTTTATGCACATTTACTATATTTGTTTACTATTTCAAACTATAATGTATACTTATGCGCACTGTTTAAAGTCGACTACTATATATAAATAAAATGCTGAAATTGTGAAAGTGAACATGCCTAAATATTAGGCGATTGTCAGTCGCCATTAGAAAGAAGCATTTTCAGATACAGACAAAGTGATAAGAAAAGTATAAATTTTAAAGATATCCCCATTCGCCCCATTCTCCGCCCAAATGTACAAATTTCGAAAAAAAACCCTTTTTCGAGTCTTCATAGTCAGAATGTATACATCGAATTTCAACTTCAGCGGTTTGGTAGGTCCCATTTTTATCCCTCTTTTTAATTATATCCCTTAAAAGTACGAATTTCGAAAAATCCCACTATTTTATGTGTCTATGCAATTAGAGGGATGTACACACCGAATTTCATGATTCTAGCTGTTGTCGTATCATTGGTACCATATTTTATCCCTTTTTGTCCCATTTCGCCCGTTAAAACTTTTATTGGGGTGCTTCCAAGCTACAAGAGGAATGTCCGCAACAGATTTTAACTAACTATATATAATGGATATAATACTTCAATTCATAAAGTAAATATAAGGGAGCAATCATAAATACCCTAAATATTGGGGGATTTACAGCGACAGTCGTTTGGTTGGTTGTATTTCCATCCTATTTTAATTTCAAAAGTATAAATTTTGAAATTTGAAAGTATGAATTTGGAAAAAGCGTTTTATTTTTCGTGTCTACGCAGTCAGAGGAATGTATACTCCGAATTTCATGATTAGAAAGAAGCATTTTCAGATACAGACAAAGTGATAAGAAAAGTATAAATTTTAAAGATATCCCCATTCGCCCCATTCTCCGCCCAAATGTACAAATTTCGAAAAAAAAAACCTTTTTCGAGTCTTCATAGTCAGAATGTATACATCGAATTTCAACTTCAGCGGTTTGGTAGGTCCCATTTTTATCCCTCTTTTTAATTATATCCCTCAAAAGTACGAATTTCGAAAAATCCCACTATTTTATGTGTCTATGCAATTAGAGGGATGTACACACCGAATTTCATGATTCTAGGTATCATGATCATTGGTACCATATTTTATCCCTTTTTGTCCCATTTCGCCCGTTAAAACTTTTATTGGGGTGCTTCCAAGCTACAAGAGGAATGTCCGCAACAGATTTTAACTAACTATATATAATGGATATAATAATTCAATTCATAAAGTAAATATAAGGGAGCAATCATAAATACCCTAAATATTGGGGGATTTACAGCGACAGTCGTTTGGTTGGTTGTATTTCCATCATATTTTAATTTCAAAAGTATAAATTTTGAAATATGAAAGTACGAATTTGGAAAAAGCGTTTTATTTTTCGTGTCTACGCAGTCAGAGGAATGTATACTCCGAATTTCATGATTCTAGCTGCTGTCATTTGGTAGGTACTATTTTTATCCCATTTTTCCATTTGTACCCCAAAAAGTACGAATTTTGGAAAATTCTTTTATTTTACGTGTCTACGCAATCAGAGGAATGTATATATCGAATTTCATTATTCTAGGTGCAGCCGTTAGGTTGGTACTATTTTTATCCCTCTATCCCCATCTAACCCCTTAAAAGTACGAATTTAGAAAAAATACTTTTATATTATGAATCTATTCTATTAGAGGAATGTACACGCCAAATATCGCGTTTCTATCTGTTGTCGTTCGATACCATTTTTATCCCTTTTTGTCCCATTTCGCCCCCTACAAATAAAAGTCACTCTATGGTGCCCTTTTATGCTATAAAGGGAATGCACATTGCAAATATCAAGTAAATATAAGCTAATATGTTCAAAAAACATGATGAAATACTCTAAATATTAGGGGTATTTTCAGTCCTTGTGAGGGAAAAATTTTTCCCTCTGGGCCGATTTCGTCCACTTTCAATCCCAACCGATCTACAACCATAAGACACATGTAGGAAAAATTTGAACCTCCTAGCTCATTTCGTTCGGCCGCTATCGTGCTTTCAGCAGACAGACAGACGGACATGGCTATATCGTCTTAGAATTTTACCACGACCCAGAAGATATATACTTTATGGGGTCTCCGATGAATATTTCAAGGTGTTACAAACGGAATGACAAAGTGAATATACCCCCATCCTGGAGGTGGAGGGCATAATAATATAATAAAATAGTTCAAAAATGGAGCAGCATATAACAGAAGGTTGTAATTCGCTACAACGATTTTGTTTGAAGCATTTTTCTAGATTTAGAGCGTTTCGTACTATCAAATTCCATCATTTCGCTGTTAATAGAATTTTGTTTCCCAAGTTATCAGGCTAAAATAGGATAAATAAGGCTAAAGTCGGACGGAGCCGACTATATGATACACTCCACTTGCTATCCTATTATAATTCAATTCTGTAAAAAAGTGAAATCGGGAAGGATTTTTGTATCCTGTAAATGTTTGAGTTTGACAAAAACTTTTAAATCGGAAAGGACATCTGCATGGGGGTATAGTGAAACATGGAACGATGTGACCCGCACTCACTATGTATGTTAATAGATGAATTATAATATGTAAAGTTTGGCCAAAATCGGTTAAACATTTGGGAGCAACATTTGTATGTATATAAAAAATGTATATCTAAATCTGAACCGATCTTACCCACATTCACCATCGGTGTTTTAAGTTTAATTATAAGATGTTGTGCCAAATTTAAAGAAAACCGTATAAAATATGTGGTTTCTAGAGCGGAAAAAGTCAAATATGGAGCAACATTAGTATGGGGGCTATATCTAAATCTGAACCGATCTGACCGATTTTCATCATCGCTGTTTCCACTTAAATTATAGGGTACTGTGCCAAATTTGAAGCAAATCGAGAGAAATATGTGGTTTCTAGAGCGAAGAAAGTCAAATCGGGAGCGACATTTGTATGGGGGCTATATCTAAATCTGAACCGATTTGCTTCAAATTAAATAGCGTTCGTCCTTTATCCCCAAAACTTACTTGTGCCAATTTTTGTTAAGATCGGACTATAATTGCGACCTGTAATTTGATTACAACAATAGATGGACAGACAGACGGACATTGCTAAATCGACTTAGAAAGTGATTCTAAGCCGATCTGTATAAGAAACGATGGGTCTAACTCGTTTCCTTTGGGCATCCAAATGCACAAAGACATAATACTCTCGTGGAGTGTATAAAAATTCAGCCGAATCCGTTGGATATATCGTGAGAAAATCAAGAACCAAAAGTGTCTTGCATGAAAATCATTTTAGCCATATTTGCCGCGAAATTGAAATTTTCCAAAAATGTTCAATTTGTATTCGTTGTTTACCGTGCCCTACAGCAGATTAGATTAAACTGTAGAAGAATGATTCATAATTACTCTTAAAATTAAGGAGAAAATCAGTTTTTTCGCTCTCCTGAAAAGTTGTGTTTTTGTTTACAGCTACTTATGAGTATAACCCCTCGATATTATTTCTAATTTGTGGTTCTTGGAAACTTTTTTGTTGCTTTATTAATTATGTTTACAAATATGTATCGGCCGGTTTAGCTTGTACCATACTGACCGATGCTACCCTCGTATTTGTAATCGATTTTCGTAAATTTTGTTTTTTCTACCTTTGCTGTCACAGCCAGCTAATGTTGTTCCTGTTGTTGCTGTTGCCGTTGCAGCTTCTGGAGCTGTTGGTCGTTTTTGTTCCTTTGGCTCTATGATGCGCCACTTTAAGTCACACAAGCCGCTTAAAGTCAACAAAGATCATACCCATAGCATAGAGTCATGCACATCCATGGTAGTCAGCCGGGGACGGACAGAGCCATAGCCAGAGCCTGGGTCCCAGCCAGAGTCAGAGCTTAATGGAGAAACAAACAAAACAAACAGCAGTATGTAGTAATTTGCAAAATACATATTCTACTACCAACTCCATGGGGTAAGTAAGGTAGGTATGTGTGTGCTATTGCCAGTGTAACATACTCTCGAATACCACGATTGTTTGTTGAAGGGGAATGGAATGTGCCAATGTCTGATGTCTGCCAGAGCCAATAGGCTGAACAGCGAGGGTGTAGTGTGAACAACTCGAAAAGAGGTATTTTAAATTGGCAACTGAAACTAATTTAAAAATATTTATTTTTATAAAAATGAAGCAAGTGAAATGTGTTAAGTTTTGCCAGGTCTAATTTTATTTGTTGAAACACTGTCCAGTTTGAAAAACACCTTGCCTTCATAATAGTACAAATTTTCAAAAATCCTTCTGGGTCGAGTGTCAACGTAGTCAAACGGTAGTGCAAACCAAATTTCAAGATTGCAGCTTAAACACTTTGAAAGGTAACATTATTATCCCTTTTGTTCCGATTTTCCCATAGAAATAGAAATTTCGAAAAATCTTTTCGTCTACATTGTCAGAATGTACACAATAAATTAAACGATTAAAACTGGTACCATTTTTATCCCTTTTTGGTATCGCTTTCTCCTAAAACGTAAAAATCCATTAATACTGTGCGTAATTATCACGATTCCACCTGCATTTTTAGTTTGGTACCATTTTTATCCATTTATAAATTTCACGATCCCAGCTGCAACACTTTGGAAGGTACCATGTTTTTTAAAATTCCCTTTTTATAGCCTCCTCCTCCAGGGTGGGGTATACTAACTGTGTCATTCCGTTTGTAACACCTTGAAATATCGACCTGAGACCATATAAAGTATATATATTATTGATCGTCATAAAATTCTAAGATGATCTAGCCATGTCCGTCCGTCCGTCTGTTGAAAGCACGCTAGCATCTAAACGAAAGGAGCTAGAACGTTCAAATTTTCCATAAATGCGTCTTATAGTCGTAGATCCGTTGGGATTGAAATGGGGCGAAATCGGCCCAAAGCGAATAAATTTTTCCTCACAAGGACTAAAGATACTCACAATAATCCCTAATATTTTAGCGTATTTAAGCATGTTTTTTGAATATTTCTGTTTATATTTGCTTCATATTTGGTATGCGCATTCCCCTTATAGCAAAAACGTGCACCATAAAGTGATTCTTATTTGTAGGGGGTGAAATGGGGCAAAAAAGGGATAAAAATGGTACATATTAACCGACAACAGCTAGAAACACGAAATTCGGTGTGTACATTCCTCTAATTGAGTAGATACATAATATAAAAGTATTTTTTCCAAATTCGTACTTTTAAGGGGTAAAATGGGAATAGAGGGATAAAAATGGTACCAACCAAACGACTGTACCTAGAATAAAGAAATTCGGTGTATACATTCCTCTGATTGCATAGACAAGTAAAATACACGGATTTTTCAAAATTCGTACTTTTTGGGGTTAAAATGAAAAAAGGGGATAAAAATAGTACCAATCAAATGACCGCAGCTAGAGTCATTAAATTCGGAGTATACATTCTTCTGACTGCGTAGACACGGAAAATAGACGAATATTTCGGAATTCGTACTTTTTGGGGTTAAAATGGAAAAATGGGTACAGATAGTACCAACCATATGACCGCAGCTAGAGTCATGCAATTCGGGCTATTCATTCCGCTGACTGCGTAGACACGGAAAATAAAAATTGACGTATTGGTAGCCTTGCCTTATAAGCGTGGTTTGAAATAATTAAAATATTATATTTAATTATAAAATTATTTTTTCAATATTTGATTTGAACTGGGATATTTCTATTGTTTTTCAATATTTGTATTTGTTTTGGTTTGGCTATTTTAAAAAATTTATATTTTCCTGTAATATTACTGCACTTCTACGAAAACCGACAACTTCTGTGGAATGCAATCCATGGTGGAGGGTATATAAAGTTCGGCCCGGCCGAACTTAACGTCGGTTTTACTTGTTTTAATTTTGGTTTAAACTGCAAATTTCGAAAATTCTATATATGTTTCGTGTTTACGTTGTCACAATTTCACGTTTCCAGCTGGTATGATTTTCGTCGCGCGTCTACGTAGTCATAAGCTGCACAGTAAATATCAAGATTCCATTTTTATCCCTTTTATAGATGGTACCATTTGTTTCCCTTTCTGTCCGTTTACCTTTTAAAAGTAAAATTTTCGAAAAATCTGTTTTTGCGTTGTCGGAGAAATTTAATCACCGAATTTCACAATTCTATCTGCAACACTTTGAATGGTACCATTTGTATCCCTTTTTGTTCCGATTTCCATTAATAACTGCATATTTCGAAAAATATATTTAAGAAAGTGCACAATAAATTTCACAATCCCAGCTGGTACCATTGTTATCCCCTTTTGCGCCGCTTCCGCTAAAAAGTAAAAAATTAAAAAAAGTCCTTGCGCGTCTACGTAGTCAGAAAATACACATATACATTCACGAATCCAACAGCAACACGTTGGTTGATACCATTTTTATCCCTTTTCGTACAGCTTACACTTTCAAAGTACAAATTTCGAAAAATCTATTTATGATCGCATTTACGTTGTTGGAGCAATGTACTCACCCAATTTCCCGATTCCTATTGCAACCCTTTGAATGGTACCATTTTTATCTCTTTTTCCGATTTCCCTTTAAACTGAAAATTTCGAAAAGTCTATTTATGTTCCGCGTCTACGGTGTCACATGGTACTCAATATATTCTATGGTTCCAGCTGGTTTTTATCCCTTTTGGTACCGCTTTCGCTATAAAGTACAAAAATCCTTGCGCGTCTACGTAGTCAGATTCTACCACGATTCCAGCTGCATTATTTCGGTTGGTACAATTTTTATCCCTTTATTATTGTACTCAGTGAATTTCACGATCCCAGCTGTAACACTTTGGAAAGTACCATTTTTATCCCTTCTTGTTCCGATGTCGGTTTAAAACTGCAAATTTCGAAAAATCCATATAAGTTCCGCGTCTACGGTGCCACGTGTCACAATATATTCCACGATCCCAGGTGGGACGATTTTTATCCCTTTTTGTACCTCCACTAAAAAGTACAAATTTCCAAAAATCTTTGCGTGTCTACGTACTGTGTACGTGTCAGAAGGTACACAGTAAATATCACTATTCCAGCTGCACTATTTTGGTTGGTACCAATTTTATCCCTTTTTGTACCGCATACCGTTTAAAAGTAAAAAAATCTATTTATAATGCGTTTTTACGTTGTCGGAGGAATGTGCTCACCGAATTTCACGATTCCAGCTACACTATTTTGATTGGTACTATTTTTATCCCTTTTGGTTAAGCTTCCCCTTAAAAGTACAAAATTCCAAAAATTTTTTTATATTGATACAAAAAATCCATTTATATTGATACAGAGAATGTTCAAGCCAAATTTCACGATTTTAGCTGTTTGGTTGGTACTATTTTTATACCGCTTCCCCACTTAAAAGTACATATTTTGAAAAATCCCTTTATAACGAGAGAGAAAGAGAAGTGCACTCCGGATTTCATGATTCGTGAATTGTCGGATATGAATGTAGGACAAACATGCAAGCTAAATTGATCCTATATTTTTTCGTTAAAGGCCCAAAGGAAGTTCTCGCCCGGCCCACGTATAACAATCTCGATGCTTTCGAACGTGTGTTCTCTATCTTCAATGGGTCATTGTTTCGTATTTTGATGGTGAACGCGTTCTGCAATTTTGTTGTTGCTGTTGTTGTCGTTGTTGTTGCTGCTGCCACCGTACTTTGCTTCATCTGCCACCAGTTCTGGTGACTGTGGCTGTTGCTGTGTCTGTGTTGCTGCAGTAACGGCTAAAAAAAATCTTCTGTTACGTTTAGTGCATGTAAACAAATCGCGTGTATTGCACTCGTGTTCCACATCCAATAAGGAGCGTGAGAAAATCAATCGTTCCAAGGCAGATGTGGACAAACTCATTCTTGACTTGTAGGAATTGAATGCATAAAGTTTGAAGTGCATTCGCAAGAGTTCAGGCTACAGTGTAGGGAAACGTGTCCCAAAGAGCATGCAACAACGTTCGGAATCTATGGTAATAGACCAAAATGGTGATCGAATGGGGGAGAAACACATAGCAATTTGTTAATATCCTCAGCGTATCCAACAAAGAAGAAAGCAAGAAAAAATAGTTTTTCTTAGGAACCACATTT
This sequence comes from Polietes domitor, assembly GCA_947397865.1. Classification (NCBI taxonomy): domain Eukaryota; kingdom Metazoa; phylum Arthropoda; class Insecta; order Diptera; family Muscidae; genus Polietes; species Polietes domitor. Next base: position 91,816,357 of record OX377621.1, on the reverse strand, counting down.
TAGTGTAGGGTAATTAACCGTTTAATCGAAGAATTAATTTTCCACCTCAATAAAACATAATGAATAAGACTTATATGTACAAAAGCATTCCAATGTTGGCAATCACATTTTTCAATAATAATAATAAAATGTTTGCAGTTGAACCGTATGATATACGTCTGAAACCATAAGCAAAATTTAAACTGTTGGCGTATTCAGTTTTTAATTTCCTCATCCTGTTGCCCCTTAAAAGGACTATAAAGTTTCAAAAGAAAATATTTTTATATCCTCACTCTACAGAGCAGGAGGGTATATATTAATTGGGACAGAAAAAAGTGTAACGCATTGAAGGAGTAACTTAAGACCCTAAGTATGTTTGGACTAAATTCGTTTCACGACATTTAAAGCTGTTTGAGCCATGTCCGCCCGTCCGTCTGTCTGGCTGGTGTACACGATAGCTCTCGAAAGGAGTTAAGAAATCGATTCGATTTGCCCATGTTAATATTTTTTCCAAACTTAATTCAAGTTCGAAGATGTCCGAAATTGCCACGCCCCTTCTGGTATCTCCCACACAAATGACACATATTCCTATGTCAAATTTAAAGTAATGTAGCTTCCTCAGTGGAAAACCTAAATCGGGATCCATTTTTGTATGAGAGGTATAATAAATTGAACCAATGAGGACAACTTTCGCCACGTATGTTTGTAAAGAGTGATTTTTTTGAGGTTAGGATTTTCATGCATTAGTATTTGACAGATCACGTGGGATTTCAGACATGGTGTCAAAGAGAAAGATGCTCAGTATGCTTTGACATTTCATCATGAATCATCTTACAAACGAACAACGCTTGCAAATTATTGAATTTTATTATCAAAATGCGTGCTCTGTTAAGAAAGTTCATTGCGCGCTTCCATTTTATGGTCAGTTTAATCGACCCACTGAAGCGGCTATTCGGGCTATTGTGACTAAATTTCGCACCAAATTTACATTGTTGGACATTAAACCACCAACACGCTTACGTAGAGTGCGAACTGAAGAAAATATCGCAGCTGTATCGGCCAGTGTTAATGATGACCACCAATTTTCGATTCGTCGCCGTTCGCACCAATTGGGTCTCTGTTACTCAAAAACGTGGAAATGCCAAAATTGGACTAAGCGGATGGACCACCTAAGACGCAGCCGCGGTCAACATTTAAATGAAATTATCTTCAAAAAGTAAATGTCATGGACCAATCTAACGTTTCAAATAAAGAACCGATGAGATTTTGCAAATTTTATGCGTTTTTTTTTTTAAAGTTATCAAGCTCTTAAAAAATCACCCTTTAGTTGAAATATAACTTCCTGTAATAAATTTGAATCAAATCGGTTGGATTTAAGAAAAAATTTCAAATCGGGAACGATTTTTGTACGGGACCTATATATAAAACTGAACCGATGTGATCCACTTTCACCACAGATTTTGAAATATAAAGTGTTGTGCAAGGTTTGAAGAAGTATGGGAAAACGCAAAACGGAGCATTTTCTGTTTTAAAAAAGTCCGGCGCTACCGGGGGTAGAACAGCGGACCTTCTGGTTGTAGCAACCTCAACCATCTCAGATATCCCCTGTTGTGAGTGCTGAATAACTAAAGCAACCCATTTTGTTCGTTAGAATTGACAATAAGAAACTTAACAAAATATTTATTTAGTATGAATTACTATATAACGTTAATTATTATTAAATTACATTAGTATTAAAAAATAAATTAACACTATTTGTTATACCCTCACTCTACAGAGTAGGAGGGTATATATCATTTGGGACAGACAAGAAGTGTAACGCATTGAAGGAGTAACTTACCTAAAACCCTAAGTATGTTTGGACCAAATCCGTTTCACGACCTCTCGAAGGGAGTTAAGTAAAGAATCAATTCGAACTTTGCACATGATAATATTTTTCCCAAACTTAGTTTAAGTTCGCCACGCCCCTTCTGGTACCTTCCACACAAATGGACAATATTCCTGTGTTAAATTAAAACCTTCATAACTTCCACACCGATATACGGAATCACCTATATTTTTGTATAGGGTGTTTTTTATTGAGGTATAGAACTTCGAATTGAAATAAAACACAAGAAAATCGTTTTAATGTCCATCAATTTGGCTTTATTGGAAGGATAATTTTATGCCATTAATGTTTAAATATGATTTCGGGCATGTGGCCGCCGCGGCTGGCTCGAATATAGCCAGCATATGGGGCCGTATGTTGGCAATAACGCCACGAATGTTGGCTTCCAAGTCCCCTAACGTTTCTGGTTTGTTGGCGTAGACGAGCGACTTCACATATCCCCAAAGAAAATAATCCAATGGTGTCAAATCACACGATCTTGGTGGCCAATTGACAGGTCCATTCCGCGAAATTATGCGGTTAACCGAATTAATTGCTCTGATGGACGATTATGTCGACCATAAAATGGACGGAGCTTGCGGTGAACTTCGCGAACTGAACCATTACTTTCGAAATAAATTTGCACGATTTGCAAGCGTTGTTCTTTTGTCAACCTGTTCATGATGAAATAGCAAACCAAACTAAATATTAATCACTTGACAGCTGACAAAATGGCCGCCAGTTAAAAAAGTGATGCCAACTTAAAGTTCTATACCCCAATAAAAAAAAACACTTTATATGATAAAATGTTTATAAGTGCACTAAATCTGGTGGGTTTTGCCACGGCCCTTCTTGTACCTCCCACACAAATCACCCCAAAATATATAAAATTAAAGCTGTTATAACTTCTATACGGATGATCGGAATACTATGAAATTTGATATTTTGCAATGCTTTATGGTTGTTGCATTCATGTGGAATATGGGCGATATTGTCACAACCCTTCTGCTACCTCCCACACAAAATGGCATAAGCTTTGTTTAAAATAAAACCGGCGTAATATTCACACGAGTAGTAAAATTCATATAAAATTCGATATTTGAAAATATTTTATAATCACTTTAAACTAAAAAAATGTTTATACATTAGCCACGCCCCACAGTGGTTCAGAATCAAAATCCATCGGCCAAAATTCAAAAAATTTTAGTTCTGTAAAAAAAACAAAATTAGACAAGGACCCAAGGATTATTTTGAGATATTAACATTAAAAATCGAGAAATCAGATATACAGGGTTTTCCAACAAGAGGTGTTATTTTGGTATTTAAAGAAAAATGTAATTTTTTGAGATAAATGATCGGATGTTTATTTCAATAAAGCTAAGAAACCACAATTTCTAATAAAAAAATTTTAATGCAAAATCTCTTAAAATGTGTGAGAAACAGTTTGACAAAGTCAAAGAAAGAAATTAAGTTTTTTCAATTTTCAAAATCTGAAAAACGTGAAAATCTGTAATACAAAAAAAAAATAAAATTTTTTCTTCGCATTATAACAAATGTAAAAATATATTAACATAAAAACAAGAAAAGAAAAATGTTAATTTTCTTTAAAATCGAAAAATACGAAAAGTAGTCAACTTTGAACCAATTTCTAAAATATATCCGATTTCCCAATTTGTAATGCTAATATCTGAATCCTTGGGTCCTTGTCTAATTTTGTTTTTTTTTTTACAGAACTCAAAAATACCCACTAGAACAAAAGTTATTGAATTTTGGCCGATGGATTTTGATTCTGAACCACTGTGCGCCTTTTCTTGCACCTCCCACACAATTGTCTTGATGATTTGATGATTTTACAATTAGTTTATAAGTGTGGAAGCTAGGACCAAATGCCAAGTATCTTTGGAAGGTACTAGCCCCATAAATCATACGGCCCTAAGTAATTTCCATTGATATGTTCTCTGAGAGTGAGGATATATCTAAGTTGGTTTAGCCGACTGATGTTTTCTTACTTGTTTTTACTGATATTATGTAGTATTAACAAGTAAAAATGGAGTTAAGTTCCGGCCGGGCCGAACTTTATATAACCTGCTTTGCATTCCAGAGAGGCTGTCGATTTTCGTAGAAGTGCAGTAACATTACATAAAAAAGTCATTTTTTTTAATATAGCCAAACCAAAACAAATTAAAATATTGCTAGAATAATTTTATAAATAAATATAAATTTTTTTATTTCACAACACGCTTATAAGGCAAGGCTACGTTTATACTATATATATCGTAATAATACTTCAAGTCAATTCAAAAAGTAAATATAAGACAGAAATCTTAAAAAAAGCTTAAATACCATAAATATTGGTAGATAGTGCGTATTGCAGTTGGTTGTATTTCCATCCTATTTTAATATGAATTTTGAAAATCCATTATCTCACGTGCACAGTAGAGCGTACCAGGTTACAAGTAAAAAAAAAGTTCGCCGTACACCTTCGAATATGAAGTATTATTGAAAGGTAGTTTCAAAAAAATTTTTTTTATTTTTTTTATGTCGAACGTAGGGGTCGCGCTTTTACTATACTTACTTTTTCTATATAACTTTTGCATTTATAAACGGATTTTAAAGTGTGATACATCGATGTTTTTGTCTCGACGAGGCCGATTTATTCGAGCTTTAATTTTCTGATATTAGAGTGGTACATTAGGGTAGTAGCAACTGAGATATGATGGGTAAGTACCAGAAGGGGGTGCTTGAGCTCAATGACTTCAAAAAAATGACTTCAAATTGAGCTTGAGCTCAATGACAAAAAATCGGCCTCGTCGAGACAAAAACATCGATGTATCACACTTTAAAATATATTTTGCGTGGCCATTTGGTTGGTACTATTTTTTATTCCTTTCATGCCATTTTATCCCTTAAAAGCTGTAGTCGTTTAGTTGGTACCATTTTTATTCCTCTGTTCCCATTGTATCCCTTAAAAGTACGAATTTGTAAAAACCTTTATGATTTTCCGTGTCTACGCAATCAGAGAAATGTATACTCCGATTTTCATGACTCTAGTGCAGCCGTTTGGTTGGTATCATTTTTATCCCTCTATTCCCATTTTATCTCTTAAAGGTACGAATTTGGAAAAAATACTTTTATATTATTTATCTACTCAATTAGAGGAATGTACACACCGACGTTCGTGTTTCTAGCTGTTGTCGTTTGATATGTACCATTTTTATCCCTTTTTGGCCCATTTCACCCCGTACGAATAAAAATCACTTTATGGTCATACCCAATATCAAGTAAGTACAAACAGACATATTATAAAACAAGTAAGGAAGGTTAAAGTCGGGCGTGGCCGATTATATGACACCATACAATATACCCTGTGGTGTAGGGTATAAGAAGGTCGTTACATTTGAACCTGGTATATATATACTAAAAATTTCACACTTTTACTGTATTTGTAAGAAAATTTGAACACAAACTTTGAATGGGAGCTATATATAAATCGGAAACGATCAAACACATCTTTAGCATAGGTTTTCTGAAATAAAAGACGATTTCCCAAATTTGATGACAATCTGTTGAAATATGCGGTTTCTAGAGCGGAAAGAATTAAATCGGGGGAGTCATTTATATGGGAGCTATATATAAATCTGAACCGATGTGACCAACTTTCGCCATAGATGTTTGTAGTTCAAATATGAGTTGGTTTGCCAAGCAAATCTGTTCAAATATGCTATTTCTAGAGCTGAAATAATCAATTTGTATTGTAGCTATATATATCTAAACCGAACTGGCTCATTTTTACCAGAGTTGTTTCTAGTTGAAATATAAGTAGTTTTGCCAAATTTTCAAAAAATCTGCTAAAATATGTGGTTTCTAGAGCGCAAAGAGTCAAGTCATAGGAGACAGTTGTATGGGAACTATATATACAAATCTGAACCGATCTGGCCTATTTTTACCAGAGCTATTTTCAGTTAAAATATATGACGTTTTGCTAAATTTAAAGAAAATCTCTTGAAATATGTGGTTTTTAGAGCGGAAAAGGTAAAATAAAAAAGGTAAAATTTGTATGGGAGCTATATCTAAATCTGAACCGAATTGCTTCAAATTAAATAGCGTTGGGGCTTATCCCATAAAACTTCGTTGTGCAAAGTTTCATTTAGTTCTAACAACAATTGCGACCTGGACTTTGATTATAGGAATAGATGGACGTACATCGCTAAATCGACTCAAAAGGTGATTCTAAGTCTATCGGTATAATAAACGATGGGTCTATCTCGTTTCCTTTTGGGTGTTACAAACAAATGCACAAATACATAATACTCTCGTGGAGTGTATAGAAATCCATCCCCATTTCACTATCTTACCGAACTGAATTGTAATGGAATAGAAAGTGGAGTGTATCATATAGTCGGCCCCGTTCGACTTTAACCTCTCCTTACTTGTTTCACAATTTTTAACAAATGTGGAGGCTGAGTCCAATTGGCTCAAACTTCTAGTAACTCCCACAAACATACTCCGGTGCTAAGCTAAATTTAAGTCCTTACACAGGTTCTCTGAGAGTGAGGGTATATATAAATCGGTTTATTCGACTGACGCTTTCTTACTTTTTTGAGAAATTTTGGAGAGATTTTTAATTATGGGAGGTGTACCACATCAATTGCTGCTCACTGTATTTGGTTCGAAACTTCTAAGTTGTTTCTAATCAAAGTGATTCAGTGATTCAGAATCGAATTCCATTGGCCAAAATCCAATAACTTTTTTCTAGTAAACATTTTTGAGTTTTGCAAAATATTGAAATTAGACTATAGGATTATTAACATAGAAAATCCGTCGATCGGATATATTTGGCCCAAAGTATTTTACGATTTAAAAGAACATACATTTTTTTTATTTTTACGTATTTGTTCATAATGCGCAAAATTTTTTTTTATTTTTTTTTTTTGGGGAATCAATACCACCTTTTTCAGATTTTGGAAGATGAAAAAATTTAATTTCTTTCGAATTTTTCGAACTGTTTCTCACACACGTTAAGACAGTTTGCACTGACATTTGTTTTATTAGAAATTTATAATTATTGGGGTTTTGTCTAATTTAATTTCTTTCAAGATCTGAAAAATCTTTACTAGAACAAAATTTATTGAATTTGTTAGGAAATTATTATCATTTGTCGATGTGGTTTTTCGACAATCACTCGTCAAAATCATCAATCATTCGTCTAAATGCGGCAATTGTTCTTATTGACGAATCCATTGAGGTGATAATGTGCCTCATTACTGAAGATGATTTTCTTCGAAGTTCACGATATGCATTTTGATTTGAACGCCCATTTTCATAATAAGCCTGAATAACTTTAACGCGTTGCGTTGTGTATCTTTCCATGGTTCAAATTGAGTTAGTCTGAAATTGAGAAATGTCAAATGAAATGCATTTCACGTTTAGGTGTGGATCACATTCAACATCGGCCCTTACAATTTAACCACCCTTTATATATCTATATATATAAAAGAGAGTGGCGTTATAACGCCTGGACCGATTTCGATGATTCGCACCAATTCGGATTGGTTTCCGGCCAAACAAGAAGAATACCCCAGAAAATTCCCGAAATATCCGCGATTTGCATTGAGTGATTTTACGACGCCATCTTAATGATAGATGACGTTTATGTTTGAAGTTCCTGGAGAGTCGTCTGGACTGTGCTGTCTCAATGGCAAAATTAAATTACCACCAGAGCCATTGCATTCTTTGCTTCATGGTGAAAGACCAGAATGACTTCATTGTCTATCGAACACAGAATCACTTAACCTGTACAATTCAAAATCAAATCGTTGGTTCGCTGCATTCCTTCAACTCTATAGACTGTGTAACAAACGAAGACGAAAGAATCAGCCATTCAATTGAGTTTTTCAATTCATTGGATGTGTCTGGCTTGCCACCGCACAATTTGTAAAATTTATTGTAGACACAGCCCTACTTTAAATCAACAATAAAATGAAATTTTGTCTTTTCTCTTCTAATTTGTGAGAAATATAAAAATTCAAATTTGCCAGCGTGCGAGAACTGCCACTGTGGTGTAGTAGGTGGAACGTCCGCTTGGCATTCCTAAGGTTGTGAGTTCTAAACACAGGAACTTCGAGAAACGAAAACATACTTGTTATACACTCCTTATCTTACACTTATGTCTTTGTGCATTTGTTTGTAACACCCAAAAGGAAACGAGATAGACCCATTGTTAATTATACCGATCGTCTTAGAATCACTTTCTGAGTCGATTTAGCAATGTCCGTCTGTCTGTCTTCTGTCCGTCCGTCCATCTATTCTTGTAATCACGATAAAGGACGCAATTGTAGACAGAACCAAATGAAACTTTGCACAACGATATTTTTCGGGATAAGGACGGACGCTATTTAATTTGAAGAAAATCGGTTCAGATTTAGATGTAGCCCCCATACGAATTTCTCTCCCGATTTGACTCTTTTCACTCTAGATACCACATATTACAACAGATTTTCTTTAAAATTGGCAAAACATATTATATTGTAACTAGAAACACCTGTGGTAAAAATGTGTTAGATCGGTTCAGATTTATATATAGCTCCGATACAAATTTCTCTCCCGATTTGACTTTTTCCGCTCAAGAGACCACATAATGTATCAGATTGTCTTCAGATTTGGTAAAACATCTTATATTTCCATTAGAAACACCCATGGTGAATATCGGTCAGATCGGTTCAGATTTTTTTATAACTCCCATACAAATTTCGCTCCCTATTTGACTTTTTCCGCTCTAGAAACCACATATTGTATCAGATTGTCTTCAGATTTGGTAAAACATCTTATATTCCCACTAGAAACTCCCATGGTGAATATCGGACAGATCGGTTCAGATTTATATATAGCTCCCATACAAATTTCGCTCCCGATTTGACTTTTTCCGCTCTAGAAACCACATAATGTATCAGATTGTCTTCAGAGTTGGTAAAACATCTTATATTTCCACTAGAAACACCCATGGTGAATATCGGTCAGATCGGTTCCGATTTATATATAGCTCCCATACAAATTTCGCTCCCGATTTGACTTTTTCCGCTCTAGAAACCACATATTGTATCAGGTTGTCTTCAGATTTGGCAAAACATCTTATATTTAAACTAAGAACATCTATGGTGAAAATAGGTCAAATCGGTTCAGATTTAGATATAGCCCCCATACAAATGTCGTTCCCGATTTGACATTTTCCTCTGTAGAAACCACATATTGTACTCGATTTTCTTTAAATTTGGCACAACATCTTATAATCTTACTAGAAGCACCTATGCAGAAATTGGGTAAGATCGGTTAAGATTTAGATATAGCCCCCATATAAATGTCGCTCCCGATTTGACTTTTTCCGCTTTAAATGCCACATATTCTAAGCGATTTTCTTTAAATTTGGCACAACATCTTATAATCTTACTAGAAACACCTATGCAGAAATTGGGTAAGATCGGTTCAGATTTAGATATAGCCCCCATACAAATGTCGCTCCCGATTTGACTTTTGTCGTTTTAAAAGTCACATATTGTGCTCGATTTTCTTTAAATTTCGCACAACATCTTATAATCTAACTAAACAAAACTATGGTGAAAGTGGGTAAGATCTGTTCAGATTTAAATATAGCCCAAATTCAAAAGTTGCTCCCATAAGTTTCCACTATGTAGAAGCGCTGTCTCTTTATGATGAAATCACAAAATAAACTGTGGTCAGATCTGACCAATTTTTGACCGTTTAACACCCCATATAATATCTGAAAGTACTTCGAAGGACCACTTATGGTCACTTCGGCTAACAATAGAAGTATGCACGGGCAACAAAAAAAAAAAAAAACAAGCAACCAGCAGGAGACAAACAACATGCAGAAACGTACTCGTACGAATTGACGAGTAAGGCAGCAGAGCAATTCTCGTCTAGTATTGTCCCAGTCGTTCATGGCAACATTGTGTTACAAAATTCCATGTATGGAATCACTTTTATTATTGCATGAATATGTGTCCAATACTTTGTTGTCGCAAAACTATTCCGATCATTTGTATATTTGTTGCTGCTAATATTTTGAACACATGTGTCGCTACATCGCGGTATTTTTGATTCGCCAAAAAATTGTTTTGTTTGTTCCGTCTTTGTGGTCGTGGCAAGTGCAATGTTTGTTTGTTTGTTTTCTTGTTGTTATGTTGTGTTAGTAGGTGATTGAGGTCTTACCAAAATAAACATAGATTTATCTAACAACTCAAATCTACATAACCAAGAAGGAAGGAAAAACTGTTTTGAACAGCAACAACAACGAACAAAAATCCACCGACTAATAATAACATGTTATGAATGAACCTTTAAGCAAAAGTAATAAAAGTCATGTTTCGCTTGTATCGGTTGTTATTTCGTGGCTTTTCGATTTTGGCAGCTGAAAAACAAACAAACAACAAATGAAGTCGATGGGAAACTGCTGCAGGTGTAAGGTTGTCCAATGGGTTGGCATAAGTCTTAATTTTTTAATAACTTTTTTCGTTGTATGCTATGTCTATGGTATGCTATGTTGGCTGTCGAAAAAAATGACTTTATAAAATCGTAATAACGTTGGAATTACACAGTTGCTAGTACCTAGTTTTCCTTTGCATCGATCAAATAATTGGGCGTTCCGCATAGCGTGCTCTTTTTGAAAAATCACACAAAAGGTGTTAAAATATTTAGAAAGCAATTAATTTTATAAATGCATATATGTATGTGATTTGTGTTTATATAAAAATTATAACAAATTTTGAAAGTTAGCACCGACTGTTGCTTATGCAATTAATTGAAATGCATTTAATTTAAGTCTCCTTTGTTGGGGTATTCAATTATTCGGACTCTTAATTTACTCGATTAATAGTTTATTTGAAAACTGTGAATTTTCAATTAATTTAACAATGTGACCCAAGAGTTATTCAATTAACTGCTTTATCGAACAATTCTTCACATCTATGAAACGTAACTCAAAAACAAGTAAGGAAAGTCGGCCGGGGCCGACAATGTGATACCCTGCACCACTCCCTGTGTATATACCTGGTTTTGATTGATAAACCCTGGTTGTTTATATGGCGATTTTATGTAGTTCATATCTAAAGGGTGATTTTTTAAAAGCTATAGAAAAGTTTTTCAAAAAACACATAAAATTCAGAAAAATGCATGAACACTTTATTTGAATCGATAGTACGGTCCATATAATTTAATGTTTGAATATTATTTCATGCAAATGTTGACCTTGACTGCGCCTCAAATGGTCCATCCGCATAGTCCAATTTTGGCATACTCTTTCCAACATTTCGGCCGGTATCTCACGAATAAATGCTTCAATGTTGTCTTCCAATGCGTCAATTGAAGCGGGCTTGTCTGTATAGACATGAGCTTTAACATAGCCAGACAAAAAATAGTTTAAGGAGTTAAATCGCATCATCTTTGAAGAAGAACGGTCCAATGATGCCACCAGCCCATAAACCCAAAACTGTGACTTTTTCTGGATGCATTGGTAGCTCTTGCAATGCTTCTGGCTGATATTCACTCCAAAATCGACAATTCTGCCTATTTACGTACCCATTGAGCCTAAAATGAGCTTCGTCGCTGAACACAATTTTTAGGTAAATGAACTTTCTTAACAGAGCACGCATTTTGATAATAAAATTCAATAATTTGCAAGCGTTGTTCGTTTGTAAGACGATTCATGTTTAAATTATAGACCAAACTGAAGATGTGTCAGCTGTTTAAACCAGTGTTGCCAAAATGATAATAGTTAAAAAGCACCCTTTATTATACAGTATATCTTTAGTCAAATTTAAAAAATATATTAAAATTTTTGAAAATCTTTTGCACAAACAAAGTTGGTGTGATCCCATGTCATTTTAGCTGCGTCTAGTAAAAAATAACAATTATTTTCATCAAGAATGGCTGTAATATTTTGAATCCAGAGTGTTATCAACAAATCGGAAGTTGCATATTAGCGGTGACAATATATTTGGGTAATAGTCCACTTATATGGCCCTTGGCTATATGAAGGTTTTAATGATTTTTTAATTGGTGGCACAGTTGTATTTGAGAGTATTCCGGCATTCCAGGTATTCCGAGAGTAAATATAACATGATCAAAAATTGATCAAAATCCGATGACAAATGCAGATTTTGCATCGGTAATAGAATAAATCGGACGGATAGTTGTAGGGGGCCTATCACAACACTTGGGGCCTGTGGCAAAAATTTGGGCCTAGTTTTCATAATATCTGGATTTAATAGTTTTAATAATATCTGGATTTAAACTACCTCCACGGTGACGTATGAGTAGGGTTTGGGGTCCGGGAATTCCCGAATCGTTTTCCCGCCCAAATTTTTCCGGGAATTCCCGGGAAAAATTTTTTAAATTCCCGGGAATACGGGAAATATTAAAAAAAATATATATTTTATTGATTATGTTGAGCATTAATTTAGATTTACTATATAAATTGGAAATTTTAGATATATTTCAAATTAATATATTTACATTACTGACAATAATGATCGGTATTTGGTTATTACTACAAACAGAACTTTTTAAATTCGCTAAGTAGCCATTTTTTGCGAAACCCAGCTAGTGGAATACAAACTTTTTGTGAGTATATTTTCATTATCATTATTGTAAAACAAATATCATACCGACAATACTATGGCTGACATAATGTCAATGCTTAAACCCTCGTGCTAGTTAAACTTTAAATTTATTGTTTTCCTAAAAGAATCGACGAAATATAAGGTGAAAGTCTTCTTAAATAACAATTTACTTTACATATGAAACCAGTAAGAAATTGTTAAAAATTGGGATACAATTAAAATGTTTCACCTGGAAACTTTCAAGAGAAATCAAATATGAATAGAAATATATCCTACGGTATTTTTAAATAACCCTTTGTAAGAATTAATGACTGGACTATTTCAATGTTCTTATTTTTTATGAATTTATTTACTTAATATTAATTTTTTTATATTGCTTTTACAATTTAGAAAATTTTACTTTGTTTCTATAAATTTGTCTTTCATATTTGTTTTATCTTCTAAATAAATTACGTCATAACATTTTCCGAGTTATTTGTTTACTTAATAATTTTTTTTTTGAATCTAGTGTAGGTATAAGTCACTTGTATCTGCGATTTAAATGTCCAATTTTATGATGCCTTTAATTCTGACGATTAGTCTAGAGTAAAATATTTGTAAAATGTAAAATATGTTGACAAAAACATTCGTCTAATTTGAAATATGTCAATATTCTAACCTATCAACGCCCAATTTATTTATTACTACAATAATAAAAAATATTTATTTTTGGATTATTATTAGGCGATTGGGATTACTAGCTTTGGAATTTACTCGCTTAACAAGAAAGTAGCTTACTACTCTCTTAGATACCGAGTAAGGTGCTGATTTATTTAAATAAAACCAATGGATAACCAGTAAGGAAAGGCTAAAGTCGGGCGGGGCCGACTCTATGATACACTCCACTTTCAATCCGAATACAATTCAATTCGGTGAAAAAGTGAAAACGGGCAGGTTTTTTGTATCCTGTAAATGTATGTGTTTGGCAAAAAAATTTATATCGGAAAGGACATTCGTATGAGGATATATTGAAACCTGGAACGAAATAGGTGAAATATAAAATGTATAGTTTGGCCAAAATCGGTTAAACTTATGGGAGCTACATTTGAATTTGGGCTATATTTAAATCTTAACCGATCTTACCCACTTTCACCATAGTTTTGTTTAGTTAGATTATAAGATGTTGTGCGAAATTTAAAGAAAATCGAGCACAATATGTGGCTTTTAAAGCGGCAAAAGTCAAATCGGGAGCGACATTTGTATGGCGGCTATATCTAAATCTGAACCGATCTTACCCAATTTCTGCATAGTGTTTCTAGTTGGATTATAAGATGTTGTCCCAAATTTAAAGAAAATCGGGTACAATATATGGTTTTTAGAGCGCAAAATTCAAATCGGCAGCGACATTTGTATGGGGCCTATATCTAAATCTGAACCGATCTAGCCCGCTTTAGCCACAGGTGTTTCTAGTTAGATTATAAGATGTTGTGCCAAATTTAAAGAAAATCGATTAGAATATGTGGCATTTAAAGCGGAAAAAGTCAAATCGGGAGCGACATTTATATGGGGGCTATATCTAAATCTGAACCGATCTTACCCAATTTCTGCATAGGGAGCGAAAATTGTATGGGAGCTATATATAAATCTGAACCGATCTGTCCGATATTCACCATGGGAGTTTCTAGTTAAAATATAAGATGTTTTGCCAAATCTGAAGGCAATCTGATACATTATGTGGTCTCTAGAGCGGAAAAAGTCAAATCGGGAGAGAAATTTGTATGGGAGCTATATATAAATCTGAACCGATCTAACACATTTTTACCACAGGTGTTTCTAGTTACAATATAAGATGTTTTGCCAATTTTAAAGAAAATCTGTTGTACTATGTGGTATCTAGAGTGAAAAGAGTCAAATCGGGAGTGAAATTCGTATGGGGGCTATATCTAAATCTGAACCGATTTTCTTCAAATTAAATAGCGTTCGTCCTTATCCCGAAAAACATCGTTGTGCAAAGTTTCATTTGGTTCTGTCTACAATTGCGACCTGTATCGTGATTACAAGAATAGATGGACGGACAGACAGACAGACAGACAGATTATAGGATGTTGTGCCAAATTTAAAGAAAATCGATTAGAATATGTGGCATTTAAAGCGGAAAAAGTCAAATCGGGAGCGACATTTATATGGGGGATATATCTAAATCTGAACCGATCTTACCCAATTTCTGCATAGGTGTTTCTAGTAAGATTATAAGATGTTGTGTCAAATTTAAAGAAAATCGAGTACAATATGTGGTTTCTACAGAGGAAAATGTCAAATCGGGAACGACATTTGTAGGGGGGCTGTATCTAAATCTGAACCGATTTGACCTATTGTCACCATAGATGTTCTTAGTTTAAATATAAGATGTTTTGCCAAATCTGAAGACAATCTGATACAATATGTGGTTTCTAGAGCGGAAAAAGTCAAATCGGGAGCGAAATTTGTATGGGAGCTATATATAAATCTGAATCGATCTGACCGATATTCACCATGGGTGTTTCTAGTGGAAATAAAAGATGTTTTACCAAATCTGAAGACAATCTGATACATTATGTTGTTTCTAGAGCGGAAAAGTCAAATCGGGAGCGAAATTTGTATGGGAGCTATATATAAATCTGAACCGATCTGACCGATATTCACCATGGGTGTTTCTAGTGGAAATATAAGATGTTTTACCAAATCTGAAGACAATCTGATACATTATGTGGTTTGTAGAGCGGAAAAAGTTAATTCTGGAGCGAAATTTGTATGGGAGCTATATATAAATCTGAACCGATCTGACCGATATTCACCATGGGTGTTTCTAGTGGAAATATAAGATGTTTTACCAAATCTGAAGACAATCTGATACATTATGTGGTCTCTAGAGCGGAAAAAGTCAAATCGGGAGAGAAATTTGTATGGGAGCTATATATAAATCTGAACCGATCTAACACATTTTTACCACAGGTGTTTCTAGTTACAATATAAGATGTTTTGCCAATTTTAAAGAAAATCTGTTGTACTATGTGGTATCTAGAGTGAAAAGAGTCAAATCGGGAGTGAAATTCGTATGGGGGCTATATCTAAATCTGAACCGATTTTCTTCAAATTAAATAGCGTTCGTCCTTATCCCGAAAAACATCGTTGTGCAAAGTTTCATTTGGTTCTGTCTACAATTGCGACCTGTATCGTGATTACAAGAATAGATGGACGGACAGACAGACAGACAGACAGACAGACAGACAGACAGACAGACAGACAGACAGACAGACGGACGGACATTGCTAAATCGACTCAGAAAGTGATTCTAAGACGATCGGTATAATTAACAATGGGTCTATCTCATTTCCTTTTGGGTGTTACAAACAAATGCACAAAGACATAATACTCTCGTGGAGTGTATAAAAATGTTGCCAACTTATCAAGTATCTTAATTGTAAGCTAGTAAGCTCAATCGAACAGGCCTATTATATTGGTTTGTTCTTCTCGGTCACTTACAATTTAGAGACTTGATAAGGTGGCAACATTCGTATCGTTGTTTTTTCTTAAATGAATCAACAAGAAAAATCTGGTAGCAAGGCTATGAGAGTAGTAAGTTACTTTCTTGTTAAGCGAGTAAATTCCATAAAAAAATAAGCTAGTAAGCCCAATCGAACATATTAAAAGTTATCAAAAAAGTAAAAAACTTTGAAATAGTGTACAGGGACGTGGTTAAAAAAGCACACCAGTTAACAAATGTTGACATTTTTAATCATATTGGACATACCTAAAATATATTATTTTTTTTTCCCCGGGAATGAAAGTTTCCATTCCCGTTTTTCCGGGAAATGAAAAAAGTCCGGGAAACCCCAAACCCTACGTATGAGCGACATGCTATTTTCATTACTGCGGCGCACAGCGATTTATCAGTGGCAAATTTCATGTTACCAAACCTTTACTTTACAGAATGAATTTTTCTTTTAAGCATATTTTAGAAGATTTTTTCAATATCGCGTATTTAAAGCATACTTTAGGAATGTAAAATTTTATGGCATGCGAGCGCATGTAAATATTGGGTCAATATTAATCTTAAATTATTTATAAAGTTATAATAGTTATTTATAGAGTTATAATAGTTATTTATAAAATTATAATAAAAGAATTCGCAAATCAAAAAAAACTAAAATTTTTTTGGGCGATTTTTAAATCACTGGTTATGATTTGTATATTAAAATAAGAAATTTGTGACGTATTTTCATTTTAACTTACATGGGTAGGCGTGGTTCTGGGCGGAGTTAAAAAAATAGTTTTTGATCTAATTTGAGGATATAAGGGATGTGTGCGAAATTTCAAGGTCCTATCTCTATTCCTTCTAATTTTTGCCGCAGCTTGTATGAAAATATTCCACTGTGCGGCGGCTGCTGACTCAAAATTTGTGACATCCAAATTTATTGTTTTTTTTAGTAAACTTCCTTTCGGTAAAAGAAAAATTCGGGTGACGTATGGTCAGTAGACATTTGGGACCATCGCAATTTTGATTACTCAAAAAATTTTTGAAATCGCACAGTGTTAAATGGAATACATTTTCGGCACACTTCAGTAAAGCAAAACTCTTTCATCATTCTTCATCCACTCTGTATATTCAAATTTAAAAAAAAATGTTTAACATCCCCATCCTAAAAGTCGCACAGTGATCAAGAGTCAAATACCATTGGACAAAATTCAATAAATTTTTATCTACAAAACATTTTTAGTTTTGTAAAAAAATGAAATTAGGCATGGACTAGAGATGTCAAAAAGCGGCTCTTTTGAGAAAGTCGGTTTTGGATTTTGTTCGAAAACACAGTGCAACACGAAAAAATATAACCATTTACGGACACCACTACGGCTTTGTCCAAAGTCATGCACTTTGTATATGGCCCAAAGATTTGACAACGAATTTTTGCCAATAGTGATCATTTTCTCAGGTTCATATCTTGCAAACCGTTTGGAATTTTGATTTACTCTCTGAGTCCAAGTTGTAGCTCTTGTGATAAGGAACATATAAAATCAAAAAAACTTGTTCTTCAAGGTCAAAATCGCAAAAGTCTTTTTACTTTTTCCCCTGTTCAGGTTCATATGTAGCAAATTCAGAACAAGGATACAACAAAAATGTACCTAAGATCTCAATAAATAACTTTCTAGGACATATGAACTTCCTAGGAATGATTCTTAACACCGTTTAGGTAGGAAAATATATCTTGCAGGACTGTTTCTGTCCGTCAGTCCGACTACTGTGCGTATGAGTGATATTATCCATAGTCAATAGCACGTATACGCTACCTACACACACTACTTGAGAAAATTATGACACCGAGGGGCTCAACGGCTAGACCAAACCAAACGGCTAGAGCTAGAATCATGAAATTTGGTGTGTACATTTCTCTTACTGTGTAGAGGTGTGATAAGACGAGATTTTTCGAAATAACTACGTACTTTTAAGGGGTAAAAAGGGATAAAAATGGTACCAACGTAATGACCAAAAGGCTGGGCCTAGAATCTTGAAATTTGGTACAAAAATTTATCTTATAGCTTCAACTCGCCCAAGAAAATATTTGTCAAAATTCGTACTTTGAAATCGGGTAAAAAGGGGAAAAAAGGTACCAACAACACGGATGACGCTACAATAATGAAATTCGATATGTATATTCGTTTTACAGCCCAAATCACTGATAAGAAGACATTTTTCGAAATTTGTAATTTTAAGGGATTAAATGGGATAAAAATTTTACCACAGCCCAGACCAAACAACTGGGCCTAGAATCATGAAATGCGGAACGGGCATTACTTTTACAGCACGAATGCGACTAAGAAAATATTTTTCAAATTCGTACTGAGTGAAATTGTGTAGAAAAGGATATAAAATGGTACCAATCAAACAGATGGAGCTGGAATCATGAAATTCGACGTGTACATTCCTGAAAAAGCTTACAAACGCAAATTTAAGGAATTTTTCGAAATTCGTACTTTTAAAGGGCAAACGAGAAAAGCGGGATAAAAAAGGTGCCAAGAACATGGATGACGCTACAATAATTAAATTCGGTACGCATATTCGTCTTACAGTGTAGATGAGTAATAACAAGGAATTTCCGATATTTGTACTTTTAAGGGATTAAATGGGTTAAAAATTGTACCCACGCCAAATTGCACCAAAATACTGTGCCTAGAAGCTTGAAATTTGGAACGCATATTACTCTTATAATGCGAATGCGACCACGATATTAATTAATATTCTTCATTAATTTAAACTTTTAGGTGTGAAATTGGGTAAAAACGGATAACAATCATGGAATTTGGTTTGTACATGCATAGAAACACAAAATTAATATATTTTTCGAAATTCGTACCTTTTTATATCCCTATGGTACCAACCACACGGCTGAAACTAGAATCGTGAAATTCAGTGTTTATATAACTCTGACAGTGTAGACGCGAAACATTAACTGATTTTCAATATTTATACTTTTGTATATGTACTTTAAAGGGGGAAGCGGATCAAAAGTGGTGCAAATGATACCAACCAAAATTGGGGATTTGGGATAAAGATAGTACCAAACAAAGTTTTCAGCTAGAATATGAAAAGAAATTCGGTGTGTACATTAGAGCGTACCAGGTTAGAAGTAAAAAAAAAGTTCGCCTTCGAATATGAAGTATTATTGAAAGGTAGTTTCAAAAAAAAATTTTATGCCGAACGTAGGGGTCTCTAGCTCTATGACTTCAAACACAAAAAAATCGGCCTCGTCGAGACAAAAACAGCGATGTATCAAACATTAAAATCCGTTTATAAATGCAGAAGTTATATAGAAAAATGTAAAAGCGCGACCCCTACGTTCGGCATAAAAAAATAAAAAAAATTTTGTTGAAACTACCTTTCAATAATACTTCATATTCGAAGGTGTACGGCGAACTTTCTTTTTGAGGTACGCCCTAGTGTACATTTCTCCGAGTACATGAATTTATGTTTCGAAATTTGTATGTTTAAGAGTTAAGAGTTTAAGAGTGAACATTATAGTCATTATCTTTTTTATTTTGACCAAAGCTTATGTCAATTTGCGTGGAAAGTATGGAAGTTATATTAAGTTTAATTTTACGTACGATCGTTTGTTTTGGAATATGGACTATACGTGTGTGGGTACCATAAGATGTATATCAATTTCCACCATTTTCGAATTTAAACTAAGTTTGGGAAAATAGTACTATGTGCAGAGTTTGAATAAAATCTTTAAGTCCCTTCCAGAGTCATCGTGTATACCAGCGAGCCAGACGGACGTGAAAGGGACTTGGGACATACTTATGGTTTTAAATCTCTCCTTCAATGCGTTACACTTTTATTCTATCCCTAATGATATTTTCACAGCTTAAGAAAGAAACGTGCAAATAATTTTCAACTTTATATGTTTTTTTGTAGAAAAATTGTTTCCATTTTCTGCCTATAAATTAAACTATTGACTACGTATAAACGCTGAAAGTGATATTCTTAAAAACAGTTTGAATACTGATACAAACTACTGTCTTACCATACCAATTTTCCGCGTACGAAGTAGCGGGTATTTGCTAGTATAATATAATATTATTATCAATGTTAATATTATGATTATCAATGTTAATATCTCAAAATAACCAAATGGTAAAAATGTTTAATAGATGGAATTATATTTAACTAATTTCCGTATTAGAGTATTGCGATTAGACTTCTACTTCCATTCTTGCAATCACAGTTTATTCAAAATCTTACCTTGAGAATATACTTGAAGCTCCAGGCTGCTAAGACGAGCAGCCACACAAACCGAGTTGTAATTATCTTAACAATTTCTTTATTTAATTTACACAGTAAAATATACATAAAACTTGTTATGCGTAATATTAAAACTAACCCTGATTAACCCATTGTGCAACTTTATAATTAGTTTTGTACCTAAAGTTGGAAGTAAAAGTAAGAAACTCTCCACATAGAATGAATATCAGCATTACTGGCATCCTGGCGAGAGGGGCAATTGTGTCTAGCGAGTGTAATGCGACAGGGAACTGTAATAATTAAGTCTGGAATTGTTGCGCATAACTTTGCGGCACAACCAGCACTTGTCGTTCAAGCTGCACTTGTAGAAATCGCATTCGATTGGCCGGTCATCCATTTTTCTCAAGATACGCTTTGATTCCTTCAGCGAGGTTGTGACCTGCTTGAACAATTTATTGGCGCGCCGTTCGTTTATCAATTGCATGTAGGGAGCGTTGGCAGCGATCCTAGGGGCAGCTTCGGGTGAGGGCGAGCGTACTCGAGATGCGGCTCGACTCAAACGGTCGACGACTGTTTCGGCGGCATGTTCCACATGTTCCGTTGGCTGGGCCGGTTGCAGGACCTTGGCGTAAATACCGCGCACCTGACGTTCAACTTCCCGGGGCAATTCATTATTGGCCAATTCCAGTTTGCTGATGCGCTCGACTATCTTCATGGTGTCATGTTTGATTTGATTCTCCAGTTGACGTTGATTGAGGTAGCGAATGCGTTTCTGGGACTGCTCCACAATGGCATCGGGATGGGTGTGTTTGGTGACATGCGACGGATCGTAGATGGGCCTTTCGTCGAAGGGCGCCCGATGTTGCAGGTGCAGATCCGAGATGATATCCTCAGTCCTATCGTCGACGTCGTGCTCTACTTTGAGGGCCTTCACAGCGTTGTGCTGGTTTATGGTCGTCGTGGATCGATAGTGTTTCTGGCCCACCTCATCCATCCAGGGGGTATGCGTTGGGGCGCCATGCAAGGTCTGTGTTTTTGCATCCAAGTAGTCGAGTACGGGCTCATGGAAGTTCACAGAGTAAGTGGGTGTGTCGACGTCAAAGTGGGACCCGCATCGCATGTGACGCACATGGGGCGTGCGCAGGCTGTAGGTGAGTGACATGGCTGGTGGGTTAGGCGAGCAAAAGTGGGTGCAATTTGATTGTTATGAGGTGAACTCTTTTCCTTATATTGATTTATTTATGATCAAATAAATCAAATATTTGCCAGTTCTTGATTCTCAACTAAATATCTTGGCTAAATATCGTATCGTAATAGTGATCGCGTGGTGTGGTTGTCGTTATTGTTGTCACTTGTTTGTTTTGCTGGCAGACAATGTTGTCAATGAGTCACATGCATTGGTTTCTGCTCGTCGATCTATAAAAAGAAGAGAATGTTTTCAATTATTTTCGATCACACACATCTGTTACAAGGTCAAGTTAAATAAATAAATGATGCGGAATTCAATAACATTTGCAACTTTCGAACAAAGAGATTTTTAATTTTCCCGCCAAAGTAATAATTAAATTAAAATATTGTGAATTGAATTGAATAGAATTACAAGTTGATTGTATAACGTTTGGTCTATTTAGTCTATATACTAAATTTATTAAATATAATAAATCTAAAATCTAATATCACTCTCTTATATGTTTCTTACTTTTGTTTAGCTTCTTGATTTTACTTCGAAAATACTTATTTTTATACTTTTGTTTTTTGTTTTTAGATCAAAAATAATATTTTCTATATTTTTCAGCAATATAATTTATATATATATTTTCCCCGAATTTATTCACTTCTGAAAAATTGTCGCACTAGACCTCCTGCAGCCTGAACAATAGTAAATAGACTGTGGCAAAAACCAACGAATGCGATATAACAATTTCTAATTTGACCGATTTCTTTTGTATCATTGTTACATGCGATCGATAAAGAGGAGGAAATGAAAATGTGTAAAAAACGTGATGACACAAATCACACAAGAGAAAAAAAACAAAGAAATAAATTTAGAAATTACAGGATGGCATTGGCGACCATAAGATATCGTATAGCACAAATCACATTCAATTGGACTTAGGGGGCTAATCACGAGATTCTATGTCGAGAAGTTACGATTGAAATCAATTTAAATTACTTGTGAAAGAAATATAAATTTCCAACGAAAACAATTAGAATATTGAGATAATTTATATTTGAATTTTGATAATTTCGTCAGAAATTTATTCCCTTTTTATACCCTCACTCTACAGAGTAGGAGGGTATATATTATTTGATACAGAAAAAATGTGTAACGCATTGAAGGAGTGACTTAAAACCCCAAGTATGTTTGGACCAAATTCGTTTCACGACTTTTTAAGCCGTTTGAGCCATGTCGGCCCGTCCGTCTGGCTGGCTGGTGTACACAATAACTCTCGAAAGAAGTTAAGGAATCAATTCCAACTTTGCACATGGTAATATTTTTCCAAACTTAGTTAAAGTTCGAAGATGGGCGAAATTGCTACTCCCCTTCTGCTACTTCCCACACAAATGACCCATATTCCTATGTTAAACTAAATATGGCGGGTTTAGGCATGCCCCTTCCAGTACCTCCAATACAAATAACATAAAACTACGTAAAATTAAAGCTGTTATAACTTCTATACAGATGATCGGAATACTGTCAAATTTGATATTTAGCAATGCGAATGGTTACATTCGCATGGAATATGGACGATATTGCCACACCACTTCTGGTACCCCCACCCAAAGTGGCATAAACTAATAAAACTTTTTATAATCACTTTAAACATAAAACATATTTACGCTTTGGCCACGCCCCTTTATTGTACCTCCAACACAATTGTCTCTATCCATCCATACGCATGTTCTCTGAGAGTGCAGGTTTACTTACTTGTTTGCTTTTTTGTTTATATTGCGAACTTCAGTATATATTTTATATATTTATGAAACTTTATCATAAAACAAGTAAGTAAGTAAGCTTCAGTCGGCTAAACCGACATCTATATAACCTCACTCTCAGATAACATATATACGGAAGTTATAAGGAATTAAATTTTATGTAGAGCAGGATAATTTGTGTGGAAGGTACTATGAGATTCGTGCTTCACAGCTTCTACATTTATAAAACAATTGTAAAGAAATGAACAAATTTTAACTGGGATATTGTCCTAGCTCAAGACCATTTTGCATCATATTTAATAGAATGCAAATTTATTTACAAATCGCATGGTGACATTTATTACTTGGCTGCAGACTACCACGATCATGATTTTGACCATGTCAAAAGTCTTTTCAAGTGGCTTCGCAGCGACTTTTCAACATTAAACCCGGCCTCTATAAGGAGATGATTCTCGAATTTGCGTTTAAAAAGTCGCACCAAGTAATAAAGTACATTGAGTTGCATATGCACCATGTCACCATGCCATTTGTAAATAAATTTGGACAATATCCCAGTTCAAATCAAATATTGATTACAGACCAAAAAAAAATACAAACGAAACAAGTGAGGAAAGGCTCAAGTCGGGCGGGGCCGACTATATAATACCCTACACCACTCCCTGCGTATGTACCTCGCTTTGATTACTAAACCTAGTTATTTCATGGGAGCAATTTTATGTAGTTCATATAAATTATACAGTTACTATAAATTCATCTTTAGTCATATTTAACGAATATGGTTAATAATATGGTAATTGATCCAATTATCCGACAGATAAATACAAATTATACAGTAGTAATAGGATGAATCGGACCGACATTTCAAAAGGGGGCCTATAACAAAATTTTAGGTCTGGTCCAAAACATGGGCCTATATATTTCTCATTCACTGTAGGTATTCCTAGTTGAAAAATATCACGATCTGCAAAATTTGATGAAGATCCGATGTAAGATGTAGTTTCTAGAGCTGTAATAGATCAGAATGGGGCCCATTTGGGTTATACCAAAGTATCGACATATGTGCATCTCACAAACAAGTAAGGAAAGGCTAAAGACGGACGGACTTTCTATCTCATTACAATTCAATTCGGTAAAAAAGTGAAATCGGGAAGGATTTTTGCATCCTGTAAATGTATGTGTTTGACAAAAAATGTTAAATCGGAAAGGACATTTGTATGAGGGTATATTGATATCTGGAACGATGTGACCCTCTTCCACCATGTATGTTTATTGGTGAAATACAATATGTAAAGTTTGGCCCAAATCGGATAAACATTCGTGAGCAACATTTGTATGAGGGCTATATCTAAATCTGAACTGATCTTACCCACTTTCACCATAGGTTTTTAGTTCGATTATAAGATGTTGTGTCAATTTTAAAGAAAAACGTGTACAATATGTGGATTCTAGAACGGAAAAAGTTAAATCGGGAGCGACATTTGTATGGGGGCTATATCTAAATCTGAACCGATCTTACCCACTTTCACCATAGGTGTTTTAAGTTCGATTATAAAATGTTGTGCCAATTTTAAAGAAAATCGGGTACAATATGTGGTTTCCAAAGCGGAAAAAGTGAAATAGGGAACGACATTTGTATGGGGACTATATCTAAATCTGAACCGATCTTACCCACTTTCACCATAGGTGTTTTACGTTCGATTATAAAATGTTGTGCCAATTTTAAAGAAAATCGGGTACAATATGTGGATTCTAAAGCGGAAAAAGTGAAATCGGAAGCGACATTTGTATGTGGACTATATCTAAATCTGAACCGATCTTACCCACTTTCACCATAGGTGTTTTAAATTCGATTATAAAATGTTGTGCCAATTTTAAAGAAAATCGGGTACAATATGTGGTTTCTAAAGCGGAAAAAGTGAAATAGGGAACGACATTTGTATGGAGGCTATATCTAAATCTGAACCGATCTTACCCACTTTCACCATAGGTGTTTTACGTTCGATTATAATATGTTGTACCACTTTTAAAGAAAATCGGGTACAATATGTGGTTTCTAAAGCGGAAAAAGTGAAATAGGGAGCGACATTTGTATGGAGGCTATATCTAAATCTGAACCGATTTCTTCCGATGGTCCTTGGCCAGAAAAAGAACTACTGCTAAGTTTCATGACAATCGGACAACAATTGCCACCTGTAGAGTGCGAACAAGCTTAGATGGACAACTGACGGACGGACAGACAGACATCGTTAAATCGACTCAGCCGGTGATTCTAAGCCGATCGGTATACTTAAAGGTGAGTTTGGCGCGAAACTAACTTATAATACCCTAGTCCACGAAGTGGTGTAGGGTATAATAATGAACTTGTATGACAAAAGTTCGTGAAGAACTGCATTTCACCGTTTCTAAGAAATGTTTCATAAATTCTATGACACTTTTCATTGATTTGTGTTTTATGAAACATGTTTCCCAGAGATACAAGCCGACCGATTTTAAGCCGACAAGCCGCCGCCACCGCATGGATCTGCACGAGCCGCGCCGCCGCCGATTTCGTCGGCTCAAATCGACTTTAACACGCCGCCGATTTCATCGACTCAAATCGACTTCAACCACGCCGCCGAGATTTGACGGAGTTCTAACTCAGTCAAATCTTACTACCAAAATAGACAACACACTTAAAATTACAAAAGGAAATATAACTGTCGACTTAGACAACCTACTACTGCGAAATATATTGACCTTTCTTTGAATTTAGTATCCCACATATGATGACGTCTATAGAAAGTTGAATGATTGTATTTTGATTTGAAAGTCGCATTTATATAAGTCAATTCCAGTACGCGTGGCCATATGTTCCTCTAAATAACAATAAGGCTGTTTTTCTTTAAGACTGGATAACTAAGCTGTGATAAGAAAAAGTCAAATAAAAAGTTAAAATTTAACTCAAAATAATTTTTTTAAACTTATCACCAACAGCAATACCAATGTGTGTTTATAAAAACAAATTTTAACAAAAATATTTTATGTTAAAAATATTGGACTTAGCATGGATAATTATCCAGTGTAGGTCCAATTTATGGTTACCGAGCATAAGTCCGAAATGTCAACAGAAAATATTTTTTTTTAAAATTTGTTTTGATACAAATATTTATATTGTTGTTGCCGACAATTAATTTTTTATTTTGGATAAAAAATTAAATTTTTATTAACGTTTTTGTTATCGCAGCTTCTTATCCTGGCTTAAAGAAGAACAGCCTTATTAAACAACAGCTTCTCTATTGTGCTTCTTTAGTGTGCCAAAGTAGGTATAGTATTATCATTCATTGGAAAGATTATGATATTCAAGATGTCTGGTCAAATATGCCTCACACGAAAAGCTGTAATTGCAAAAATATTTATTAAATTCATCCATATTACAAATTTTGAGAATGGATTCCCACTTCCAAAAATAATTGTATGGCAGGGCCGTGCGCAGGGGGGGGGGGGTTTTGGTGGTTCAAACCCCCCCCAGAGAGGTTTCGAACTTATACTTTTTAAAACCTTCTTGACTTTCTGAATCAATAAAATATAGAATTTTTAATGTCTTTTTTAAATAACTCGTCTGAAATTGTAATTTTGTAGTAAAATCATGAAAAACACGAGAAATTACACAAAAAATCGTGGACACTTTCTTGAATTTCGGACAGAGGTTATGAAAAATACAAACAAACTAAACGAATTGTGCCAATTTTAAGATTGTGTAATGCTAATTTCGCTAATGGACACCAAATTGTTCGGAAAATTTTTATTTTTATTACCGATACCACTTCTTGACATTCGATTAAAGCTATATCTTATGAAGTTTTAATTGTGTACTGCAATATAAGTTTGGAAATTTAATAACAAAATCGTTTAGTAATTTTAAAAAAGTGTAGATAAGAATCACTATGATTTCATAATAAAATCTAAAATATTCTTAATAAAAGCAAATAATTAGCTTGATGCTTGTAGAGTACATATGTAACAAGTATTATTCAAAAGAGAAACAACAAATTCAGTAACTTGGTTCTACGTAGGAAAACGAAACTCTAAAATACCAATTATTTGGTTTTTTGAAATTAAAATCTCTAGTTGTTTCTTCTTGAATTTCATCGAATACAAAAAACTGTATTTGTTATTCGAATTTATACATATTTAGGATTATAAAAATGAAGAAACATTTCCAAATATTTTTTATTTAATCGGAATATGCGTATAAGTATTTTGAGTAAACATCCTGTTAATCATGTCATATATAAATTAAAAACCCCAAAACTCTTTAGACTATTTAGACCCATACTTTGTCAAAAAGTATATCCAATCATAGAAAAAATGCGGGACTGAAGATTTTATCGCCGAGAAATTTGATCGTTTTTTGTGTAATATTTCTTCAAAATATATATCGAGGGCTTATAAACCATTTTCTCGAAAATGAGTTTTTGATGCCAAACTATTCTCAGATTTGGATGTCATCTGCCATAAAAATTTAGAAAAGATTTTTTTTCTAAAGCCATTTTTTAATTTTCTGATTTGGCTATCCCCTCGCACGTAAGTTTGCGACTGCATAAGTAGCTATGAACATAAAAATAATAGAAATAAAATAGTTCACCAATGGAGCAGCATAAAACCGAAGGTTATAATTCGCTACAACGATTTTGTTTAAAACATTTTTCTAGATTTAGGGAATATCGTACTATCAAATTCCATCATTTCGCGTTAATAGCATTTTGATTCCCCAGTTATCAGGCTAAAATAGGAAAAATGGTGGTTGTAAAGTCAAAAATTGTGAAAAGTATATTTAGAAAAAAAAAACCGGCGTAACTTTTTTATTATATTGAAAATACCAAAATATTTCTTTGGCATGCAATTGCTGACTTCATGGGGAATATTTGTGTATGAAAAGTATCAGAATTATGAATGAAGAAAGTTAAAATATAAGGAATTGCAACGGCGAATTTTGGATTTTTCATCAATTGCAGCGATTTTCGCAACTGGCTACATATATTTTACAAGCGACCAATCTGAATGAAGCTGGAATCTTTACATTCGCTATATACATCACAGAAAATGCGTTTTCTATACAACATTGCCAAGATTTCATGAAAAAAGTTATGGAGTTTACAATAAATCTTATTCTTATTTCAACATTCATAGTGCTCAATTTTAAACATACAAAATTGGCTATCAACCATGGAACCGCGAATACAAGGAAATTTCGAAAACCTTTTAATCGTAGCAATTAGTAAACCTTTTTAGATTAAACTTTAGAATAATGGTTAATAATTTCTCTTCAAATTAAGGAGAAAATCAGTTTTTTCGCTCTCCTGAAAAGTTATGTTTTTGTTCATAGCCACTTATGAATATGAGCGCTCGATATGTATGTATGTAATTTCAAGCAACTATAGGGTCCGCCATCTACCGTTTTTCTTTCAAATATTCAATCGTTGGACTATTATTTGTGGGGTGCCCGAGGCAGCCATTTGAATGAAATTATTTTCCATTATTAACCGGAAGGATTGTACTTTCAAATAAAAAAATTGAGAAAATATTCAGTAGTTTTTTATAGCATTTTCAAAAAAAAAGTTATTTGGCGGACCCTATATTTAAAAAAATGTTCTACACTTAGAGAACAACACTGTTAATAAAAGCGATTGTCTGCTGCCTATCAGCAGACACTTTTCTGCTATTACAGCTATAACAGCAGTTTTCACCTGCTAAAGAGTTTGCAGTCTGCTAAAATTGGCTGTTGTTAATTAAAATATAAAAATAGATAAGCGTTAATAAGCGAGTTTAGCTCAAATTTTATTTTATATTAGCTTGGGACAATATGCATATCACAAACAGATGTTTACCATCTCAGCAGATACAAATCTGCTGTCTCTTTTTTAACAGCAGAAAATCTGCTCTTTCAGTAGACTTTCTGCTTTCTTTTACTGACATATTCCTTTGAGTGTACTGATGATGGATTACTGAAATGCAATCTTGCCGACAATGTCTGTCGGACGAATGTATCAAAATATTTCTCGAAGATCCTGGCAATAAAATATGAGTGGTTTCCAAACGCTCCAGTAAAAATTTCCTAAAAAGCTGAAAAATTAACTAAGTATGAGTAAAGTTTCCTTCTTTCAAAGCCATAGTAAATAGCTCATTTACTAGAAAAATGGTAGTAGATTTAGTTAAAAATATTTCTTTGGATCTAATAAAAAATTCTTACAATTTCTAAGGTTTTAAGTGAGAAAAAAATATGAAATTTTTTGTATGGAAAAAATTCCATTCCATTTTAACTTAAAAATGTGTTTTTTCCTAAAATTAAGTCAAAATGTTTACTAAAATTTATGCCGAGTTTTTCATGCATTTAAAAAATTCTTGAATATTAAATTAAGAAGCAATTCTCGTTCGTTTGCAGAGACTTATTTCTTAAATACTTTATGAATTATTCTAAACAACCACAGCGAAGGCGCCTATCTTGCGTTCGCAACAATCATGGAGTAATAGCTCAACTCATTATGGCAGAGGTATCATGAAACTTTTGAGAAATATTTCATGTTGTCATTTTTTGTATCAGTTTTGCATACTCTGATGCAAAACTATTTGTTTGATTTTTTAGTTAAATTGAACTTATTTTAATTGCTCCTTTTTTCCATGTATAAAATAAAATTTTCCTCAGTTTAAGTAAAAATTTACTCGTTTTGAGGAAAAAATCAGCAAAATTGTTCTCAGTTTGAGTAAATATTTACTTGATTTGAGTAAACATTTACATAGTTTTAGGAAATTTTCAGCAAAATTCTACTAAGATTTAGTAAAAATTTACTTAGTTTTAGGAAAATTTTGCATAAATTTAGTAAAAAATACTAGATTTTACGAAAAATTTACTTAGATTTAGGAAAATTTCAGAAAAAATTCTACTTATATTTAGTAAAAATGTCCTTGGTTTCCTAAATTTTAGTTAATTTCAACTCATTATAGGGTTAACTTTTTTATGAGTGTAGATGAAAACCCCCCCCCCCCCAGGGGAAAATCCTGCGCACGGGCCTGTTGTATGGGATAATAATATTAAATTATGGGAACATTGGCTAATATTAACGAATATTGAACTATAATATATATATATATATATATATATATATATATATATATATATATATATATATATATATATATAATATATATATATATATATTGAATAAAAGAAAGGGTGTTAAAAACCAATACAAATTATTCCTTCCATTTTCCCAAAATTGTCAAATAAATAGGGGTGATCGAATGACAGAACGAGCCGACAAATCAGCCGAAAGCCGCCGCCACCGACCCATTTTGAACAGCGCCGCCGCCGCCGATAATTATGGTTCGGCTTGTAACTCTGATGTTTCCTATGTTTTATGAAGTGTTGCTTAAGCGAATTTTCACTGAGGTTATGACAAAATCATAAATATTATGAAGCTAATTCTTTCAGTGTAGAGTATTATTCCTTTGTGAATTTGTTTGTAACACTCAAAAGGAATTGAGATCGACCCATTGTTGTGTTTACCAATCCACTTAGAATCACTTTTTGAATCAATTTAGCCATGTCTGTTTGTCTGACATTATATTCTTGTAATCAAAGTACATTTTGAAATTATTGTCCAATCCTAAAACTTGATATAACTGAGTTTTGCAGGTCAAGAGTGGACGCTATTTAAATTGGTACGAATTGGTTCCGATTAACTTTTTTCGCTACAGAACCCACAAACCTTTTCCGATTTTGATCCGACACAACATCTTACATCACTGTTTCAACTAGAAACGTATATGGTGAAATTTGGTCACATGAATAGAACCCTTAGAAAATCCTTCTCGGTTTCCCTTTTATAAAAGTATTTTTCAAAATTCGTACTTTTAAGGGGTAAAATGGGAAAAGCTGGGTACAAATGGTACCAACCAAACGCTTGCACCTACAATAATGAAATTCGGTGTATACATTCCTCTGATTGTGTCGACACGTAAAATGAATTAAGATAAATATTGTTGCGGAATTTTGCCGTATTGCGTATCGCCAGAGACAAGTATAGTCTAGTAATAGTCTCTGGCGATACTCCTTACATTGTGTACGGTGTACAAGAAGCGTCTTCGATCGTTTACTATGTTCATCATACTTATTGATTTGATATGCCTCTATCGCACAAGTGCTGCTTATGCGCCAAATCATCGATCAATGAACTTTCGGTTTCATTAATTTCCGATACTATTTTAAGAAGCCCCAAATCTTACACAATGCACTCGTGTTTGTATACGAACGAGCATTTATTTATTCATTTGCGTTCTTGTCAATGTCATTGCAATCAGTGGCAGACTATATGCGAATTTAAAGTGTTTACTCGTTTTTATTTTATTTTTAGAGACATTACTGCATACATTGTTGACACGTTGTGGAATCCGACAACAAATCTCTACCGGCTCAATCAAAATGCACCATGAATTCAATGGACTCGGTAAAAGTATACATATTTTGAATAGTGGTACATTTCTAATGTGAACTAGATGATGTCCTCCTGCTGCCAAAGACGATTTTTATAAAGTTATCAAAAAATTAAATAAAATAATACCCTAGACCACGAAGTGGTGTAGGGTATAATTATAAATCGGCAATTTTTTCAATCAAGAAAAGTGGTATTATCGGAAATTCAGTTTTGAAAAATCGACAGAAAATAAAATAATTAGTATAATTAAATGTAATAAAACAGGAATTTATTTGTGTTTTTGTTGGATCGTTGAAGAGGCATTGATCATCAATTGCAATTTTTATATCTTTCTAACCCATTAAGAGCCGACAACTTTTTCTTAATGATGGTTCTCAGTGGGTTAAAAGTGATGTAAAAACTGAAATATGGTTTCATTTGCATCGTAAAGACATTATAGTATTACAAAAAGGTAATTTTTGAAAAAACAAATTACAAGGGGAATACATTACTTTTAGGGGTGTTGGAGCGTTTAGCTCTAGGAGCGAAATATCTTGCAAATCATCATTAAACAATCCAAACTTTATTTTCGTGGGATGACTGGAAATTGATTTTCCATTTCTATGGATTGCGGCCCAGTCTAACATATACATTTATATTCTGAAAATTGTATACGGGACCGAACAATATATCAACACCATAATTTTTATACCCTCTGCTTAAAGATGGGGGTATGTATATTCATTTTGTCATTACATTTGTAACACCTTAAAATATTCAACGAAGACTCCATAAAGTATATACATTTTGGGTCGTGGTAAACTTCTAAGACGATCTAGCCATGTTCGTCCGTCTATCTGTCTGTCCGTATAGGGCATGAAAATACGTCAGAAAATGGCATACACACTTCTTCGGTTGTATGCTAGTGTAATCAGGTTGATAGTCGTTGAGTTGAGGTGGATTCGAAAACTGTCCGTCTACCCTGCCTGCAAACGAACAAATCACGTATCACATTCATCTTAAAAGAATTTTAGTTTCTATTTGAAAAGAAAACAAATAAACTCGAACCTGAGTAAACAACACTATCAAAAGGAAAATATCGAAGACAAAAGAAACCCTGCAGAGAAAAATATGTATAGATAGAATAGTGCATATGTCTTCTACACCATTTCAAAAATCGCTTATCAATTGAAATTCTAAATAAATCAGTTAAAATTCCAAAAATTCTATTTGTAATTCAGTTAATACATACAATTTTTACATTATACACTCATATATCGTAAAATTTAAAAATTAGACTTTTTCCGGTTTCCAGACATGGTAAATAGTTCAAATAAAATTGTCATCTTCACACATATAATCAGGGCCGTGCGCAGAAGTTTTCCTGTGTGTTCCTTATAATCTCATAAAAAGCTAAAGAGCTCAATATATTTGTATAAACAAGTAAGGAAAGGCTAAAGTCGGGCGGGCCGACTATATGATACCCTACACCACTCCCTGCGTATATACCTGGTTTACCAAAATATGGACCCATATATTTGACATTCATAGTATGCATTCTTAGTTGAAATATAATATAATCTGCAAAATTTGAAAAACTTCCGAAGTAAAAAGTGGGTGGTAGAGGGGCAATAATAAAATTGAAGCCCATTTATAAGGGCGCTACAGTAAAAAGTGGGCCCTTATAGATCACTTTCAAAGTAGGTTTTCTATAGAAATATAACATGATCTGCAACATTTTATCAAGATCCAATGTAAAGTGTGGGTTCTAGAGTAATAATAGTGTAAACTGGGGTACCATTTGTATGGGGGCTTTCAAAATAGGTGTTTCTAGTCTAAATGTAACATTGTGTGGGAAATTTGATCCAGATCCGATGTAAAATGTGTATTTTAGAGCAGTAATATTGCAAATCGGAGGTACATTTGTATGGGGGCTATATCAAAACTTTGACCCATGTGGTCCACATTTCCGTTAGCTTTTTCTGTTTTTATTTTACCCGATGTAAAATGTGTATTCTAGAACAGTAAAAGTGTAAATTATAGGGATATTTGTATGGAGGCTATATCTAAATCTGAACCGATTTCCTCCAAATAATACCGATCGTCATTGGCCAAAGAAAATAACTTGTGGCAAATTTCATGACAATCGGAAAACAATTGCGACCTGCAGAGTGCGAACAAGCTTTGATGGACAGCAGACGGACAGACAGATATCGTTAAATCGATTCAGCTGGTGATTCTAAGCCGATCCGTATACTTAAAGGTGGATATACCTCGATTATTTCTTGGTGTTACAAACATTTGGCGGAAAAGTAACTTATAATACCCTAGTCCACGAAGTGGTGTATGGTATAACAAGTAAGGAAGGTTAAAGTCGGGCGTTGCCGACTATATGATACCCTACACCTAATCATTATACCCTGTGGTGTAGGGTAAACAATTTTTTCTTAATTTCTTCTATCTGTATTTGTAAGAAAATTTGAACGCAAACTTTGAATGGGAGAACTATATATCTGAACAATTTTCTATCTGGACTATTTTCGCCAGGGCTGTTTCCCGTTGAAATATAACTTTTTTTTTGTCAAATTTGAAGAAAGTCTGTTGAAATATGTGGAATCTAGAGCGGAAAGAATCAAGTCGGAGGAGACACTTTTATGGGAGCTATACATAAATCTGGACCGATCTGGCCTATTTTTACCAGAGCTGTTTCTAGTTGTTAAATTGGAAGATAATCTGTTGAAATATGTGGTTTCTAGAGGAAACTTTGCACAACGAAGTATAAAATTTGAAAAAAAAATCAGTTCATATTTAGATATAACCCCCATACGAATTTAACTCCCGTTTTGACTCTTTTCTCTCTAGGTACCACATATTTTTTGCTGATTTTCTTCAGAATTGGCAAAACATCTTATATTTCAACTAGAAAATGGTGAAAATGTGTTATATCAGTTCAGATTTATATATAGTGCGCATACAAATTTCACACTCAATTTGGCTTTCTCCGCTCTAGAAACCACATAATTTATCAGACTGTCTTCAAATTTGACAAAAAATCTTATATTTCAAGAAGAAAATGTGTTATCGATTCAGATTTATATATAGCTTCCATAAAAATTTCGCTCCCAATTTGACTTTCTCTGCTCTAGAAATTATAAATTTTATCAGATTGTCATAAAATTTTGCAAAATATATTGTATTTCTACTGGAAACACCCGTGGTGAAAATGGGTTGTATCGGTTCAGATTTACATAGCATAAATTTCACTCCCGATTTGACTTCTTCCACTCTATAAACCACACATTTTAACAGATCTTCTTTAAATCGTGCAAAATATCTAATATTTTAACTAGAAATATCCATGCTGAAAATGGGTCAGATCGGTTCAGATTTATATATAGCTTCCATACAAATTTCGCTCCCGGCTTGACTTTTTCCGCCCCAGAAACAACGTATTTTCACCGAATTTCTTCAAATTGCGGATAACACTTTATACTTGAACTGGAAGAACTTATTGTGTATGTGGGTCACTTCATCCCATGTTTGTATATAGCCCCGATACAAATATTCTTTTCGACTTGACAAATTGGGTCTGGTCATATTAGCCTATGATTAGGAAACATACAAAAATCCTTCCTCTTTTCACTTTTTAGCTAATTGAGTTGTATTCGGAGAGAAAGTGGAGTGTATCTTATAGTCGGCCCCCCCTGACTTACTTGTTTATTGATTTTAAGTGTTATTTTATTTAAAAACGTTCTAGCTAAAACCCCCTTTAGTTGAGCTTTTCTTAACTTAATTTTATTTTAATAAAAATGCCATGTGGCAACTATCTAAACCAAACGACTTTGTGAGCTACAAGGACACAATCGATGACATATACATTAGGGCGTACCTCAAAAAAAAAGTTCGCCGTACACCTTCGAATATGAAGTATTATTGAAAGGTAGTTTCAAAAAAAAAATTTTTATTTTTTTATGCCGAACGTAGGGGTCGCGCTTTTACATTTTTCTATATAACTTGTATTTATAAACGGATTTTAAAGTGTGATACATCGATGTTTTTGTCTCGACGAGGCCGATTTTTTTGTCTTTGAAGTCATTGAGCTCAAGCACCCCCTTCTGGTACTTACCCATCATTTCTCAGTTGCTACTACCCTAATGTACCACTCTAATAATCGAAAATTAAAGCTCGCATAAAATCATGAATCATGTTTGAGCTCAATGACTTCAAAGACAAAAAAATCGGACAAAAACATCGATGTATCACACTTTAAAATCCGTTTATAAATGCAGAAGTTATATAGAAAAATGTAAAAGCGCGACCCCTACGTTCGGCATAAAAAAATAAAAAAAATTTTTTTGAAACTACCTTTCAATAATACTTCATATTCGAAGGTGTACGGCGAACTTTTTTTTTTTACTTGTAACCTGGTACGCTCTAATATACATATAACATAACAAATAACCAAAAAATAAATAATCGCATAGATATGCATTAAATTGCGCATAATGCCGAGCCACAAATGGAATTGGAGATCAATATCGATTAACTTTTGATAAATCAAAACCTCTCACTTGTCACAATTCCCATTCCAATGGCCATTTCCAAATACCACCACAACCAATGTCACACAAATTGAGTTCACATTCTTTGCCACTGTAAGCGCGTTCAATCAATCAAAGCGAATTATGCCGCCCCACCTCCCCAAAACTATTTGACATCAATGCCGTTTACAATTACACATTTGAGATACTTACAAATGTCTGTATGTAAATCACGAGAATTTAATGTGTGTTTTATGGTGCTTACGAAGTGCTTGAAGGAGCAAAACTCTTTGCGAAAATCGAAAAAGACATCGATGGAGTGAAACAAGACCTGTTCGTTAACCCAAATTAACAGCTGCCAATAAGAAGCTTACAAAAATAATCCATAAAATCGTACAGAAAAGGAGAAAAAAAGCGCAAAATTACAAACGTGCAAAATTCGAATGCATTTCAATCAGAATGGTAAGCATTCAATTGAGAATTGTAGCAGGCGCACTCAAAGAAAATGCTCAGTTGAAAAATATTTTAAGTTATGAAAATATTTATTAATATTAAAAGAAGACGTGTTTTTCATTACACGGTGCAACACAACCAAAAAAAGGCGCGTGTCTCCCTATTTTGCCCAAAGTTTTCTATTTTAGTTCCAAAAGTACAAATTTTGAAAATCTCACGTATATAGTATAACCTAACTTCATGATTCAACTATTTTTTGCCGTAAAAGTAAGAAGTACGTATCTGAAAAAATGTTTTCATTTTGCGTGTCTATGCTGTCAGAGGAATGTATACACCGAATTTCATTATTCTAGGTACAGCCGTTTGGGTGGTACCATTTTTATCCCTCTATTCCCATTTTACCTCCTTAAAAGTACGACTTTCTAAAATCTCTTTATTTTACTCTCTTTATTTTTATTTTCCATTTCAACCCCAAAAAGTACGAATTTCGAAAAATCCGTTTATTTTACGTATCTACGCAATCCGAAGACTTTATACACCGATTTTCATTATTCTAAATGCGGCCGTTCGGTTGGTACAATTTTTATCCCTCTATTCCTTAAATGTACGTATTTGTAAAACATATTCCTCAATTAGAGGAATATAGACACAATTTCGTCTTTCTAGCTGCTGTCGTTTCATAGGTACCATTTTTATCCCTTTTTGCCCCGAATTTCGAAAAATCCGTTTATTTTACGTATCTACGCAATCAAAAGACTTTATAAACCGATTTTCATTATTCTAGGTGCCGCCGTTCGGTTGGTACCATTTTTATACCTCTATTCCATAAAAGTACGAATTTGTAAAAAATACTTTTATATAATGTATGTACTCAAATGGAGGAATGTACACACCGAATTTCGTCTTACTAGCTGATGTAGGTACCATTTTTATCCCTTTTTGCCCCATTTCACCCCTACGAATAAGAATCACTTTACGTTACACATTTTTCTTATAGGGGGAATGCGTATACCCAATATCAAGTTAGTACAAACAGTCATACTGAAGAAACATGCTTAAATACTCAAAAATATTAGGGGTTATTATGGGTGTTTTTAGTCCTTGTGAGGGAAAAATTTTCCCTTTGGGCCGATATCGCCCAGTTTCAATCCCAACTGATCTACGACTATAAGACGCAATTGTGGAAAATTTGGACGTCCTAACTCCTTTCATTTAGATGCTAGCATGCTTCCAACAGACGGACGGACATGGCTAGATCGTCTTAGAATTTAATCACGATGAAGAATATATATGCTTTATAGGGTCGTAAGTCGATATTGCAAGGTGTTACAAACGGAATGACAAAGTTACCCTCCACCGCATCCTGGAGGTGAAAAAACGTCATCGTCAAGGTCAAAATCAACCAAATACAAAGAAAACAAAAGAATTTTGGAAAGCCGCCCTTATCGTAAGTGGGTAAGATCGGTTCAGATTTAGATATAGCCTTCATACAAATGTCGCTTCCCATTTGATTTTATCCGCTCTAGAAACCACATATTTTACCCGATTTCATTTAAATTTGGCACCTTATAATGCAACTAGAAACACTTGTGTTGAAAGATCGGTTCTGATTTTGTTATAGCTCCGATAAAAATGTTGCTCTCAATTTGACTTTTCCGCAACAGAGACGACTTTGTGCCATCTTTTTCAAATTTGGACAACGCCTTATATTTCAACTGGAAACATCTATGGTGAAAGTGAATCAGATCTCTTCTCCGGATTTGACTTTCCGCTCTATACCTCACATCTATAGGACACATACAAAAATTGTTCCCGATATCATCTTTTTCCCGAATTTAATTGTAATTGGGTATCATATAGTCGGCCCCTCACTACTTTAGCCTTTCCTTAGTTATGTTAATTATTAAATTAAATTAAAATGTAAATAGTTTTAGTTGTGAGAATATAAGAAAGAATTTAATTTATTTTTTTTTAATACAATTTTTATTTTATTTGACTGCATGCAGGATATATGAATCACCCTTTAGATGACCCTATTCTTACTTAATTTTATTTTACTAAAAAATCCACCCTGGCATGGGGATTTGAACATAATGGCCACCATATTCACCAGACTTAATCCTACTGGATTTTACGATATGGTACCAATCAAACTGCAATTTTTCGAAATCCGTACTTTTAAGGGGTAAAAAGTGCAAGAAGAGATAAAATTGGCACCAACCAAATGGCTGCAGCTTGAATCATAAAATTGGGTGTGTAATTCCTCAGTCTGTACAGACGTGGGAAATAAGGAGATTTTACAAAAAATTTTACTTCTAGGGCGAAACGGGGCGAAAAGGGATAAAAATGGTACGAATCATATGGATGCAGCAGAATGATGTCTGGCTGCGTAGACTCCAAAAGTAAAGCGATTGTTAGATATTCGTACTTTTTGTGTCCAAATGGGCAAGAAAGGATAAATTTGTTAAAGAGGTAAAATTGGACCAAATAGCTGCAGTTAAAATCATAAAATAAATAAAATTCGGTGTGTTCATTAATATGGCAGTGAAGACATAAAAAATAAAGAACATTTTAAAATTAGGGGAAAAAGGAATAAACATGATAAACAAACGGAATAATGGAAATAGGTGTATACTTCGTTCTGGCTGCGTATTTTTAGAGTTTTGTAGTTTTAGGGTCAAAATGGACAAAAATGCAATTTGTACCGATCAATTGGATGCAGACGCGCAAGTAAAAGCAAAATAAAACGTTTTTTTCATTTTTACTTATAGTGAAATCGGGCCGTATTGTTTGCATAAAAATGGTGTAGAAGTGGAACCATCCTCGCCTTTTAGTGGGAGTGATTTTTAAATTATTTTTTTTTTGTGCAGCCAAGTAATAAATGTCACCATGCCATTTGTAAATAAATTTGCATTCTATTAAATATAGATGCAAAATGGTCTTGAGCCAGGACAATATCCCAGTTCAAATCAAATATTGATTACAGACCAAAAAAAAAAAACGAAAAACTAAAATAAGTAAGGAAAGGCTAAAGTCGGGCGGGGCCGACTCTATGATACACTCCACTTTCAATCCGAATACAATTTAATTCAATGAAAAAGTGAAAACAGGAGGGATTTTTGTATCCTGTAAATCAGTGGTTTTCAACCTTATTTTAATGAAGGGCCAAATATTTTTTATGGGAGAGCTTGAGGGCCGCATTATTCTAATTATATATATATCCTTTCAATTATGAAGAAAAAACATGACATCTTAAAAAAAGCTTTTATTTAGTTTTAAAATTACAGTGAACCAATATTGAAATATGTTTCAGACTACATAACCAAATTAAGAATATAAAAATGTTTTGTTAGTTCAATGAGAAATTTGGCACTCTTTACCTTTCACTAATTTGTCAACATTGGCTTTTATGTTGGATGAAGCAATTCGAAGAGAGTTTTCTAAATGAGTATCAGAAATACGGTTCCTCAGTTTTGACTTTACATTCTTCATTTTGGAAAAAAGCTGCTCACAGATGTAAGTGCTGCCAAAAAGTGATGCTGTCAACAGGGCATGAGATCTTATTGCTGGAAATTTGTCATTTTCAACATAAGATGAGTAAAATTCCAAAAGTCCAAAATTTTTAAATTTCTCCTGTAAATCGCTATTACACTGAAAGTCAATAAGTTCCATCTGTATGTTTCCAGGATAGTCTTCCACATTCACACCAAATGGAGCACAAAATAACTTCATCATATTTTTATTTAACTTGAAATCTTCAAACCTGTTGCTGAAATCAGTTCGTAGAACAGTGAGTGCTTCATTGTATTTTACTTTATTTTGAACTTCACATCGTGACAGTGTTGGAAAGTGTGTGAAGTCGCCCTTTAGTAGTTGGCTCTCCCACAAACAAAGTTTTTTCTCAAATGCTTCAATTTGATCGAAAAGGTTATGAATCATCATGTTCTTACCTTGCAGTCGAATATTCAAATCGTTGAGATGCATTGAAATATCAGTAAGGTAACCAAAATCAGCCATCCAATTGGGGTCGTTGAACTGGTGAATTGTCTTTCCTTTACTTTCCATGAACGTACAGATTTCTTCTTTCAGATCAAAAACCCTTTTAAGAAACTTTCCTCGACTGAGCCAGCGAACCTCTGTGTAATACAATACATCGCCATACTCTGCATCCATCTGACTAAGGAAAGTCTGGAATTGCCTATGGTTCAATCCTTGTGATCTGATGAAGTTCACGATTTTGGTCACTTCTTTGATTACATCCTTGAAACAGATACTTTTTGCACATAAATTTTCTTGGTGGATAATACAATGGTATTGCATGAAATGTCTATTTTCGTTCGCGTCTTTTCTAATCAGAGCCACGGCACCTTCATGTTTCCCTGTCATTGCTGGGGCACCATCAGTAACAACACCGGACAGATTGTTCAGATTTAGTTCAAGTCGATTTAAAGTTGAAGTCAAAGACTTGTAAATATCACTTCCTTTAGTAGTGCCTTTCATTGGAAATAGAGCGGCCATTTCTTCAGTAATGGAAAAGTGTTGGTCTATTCCTCTGATAAAAATAGCTAACTGAGCTGTGTCTGTAATATCAGTGCTCTCATCAAGCGCCACTGAATAAAAAGCAAACTTTGAAGCACGGTCTTTTAGAGTGTTTTCAATATCCTGAGCTAATTCTTCAATTCTTCTGGCCACAGTAACTCCTGATAAGCTAACATTTGAAAACAAATGCTTTTGTTTTGGGCATATAATTTCAGCTGCCGATTCCATGCACTGCTTTACAAACTCACCATCCGTAAATGGCTTTGACTTCTTAGCAATTTGTTCAGAAATGATGTAGCTAACTTTAACACACAATTCACTATCAGCGCTTTGCCGAGTAAACGATGATTGTTGATTTTCTATTTTTTTTTTAAATCTCGCACCTTATCAATTCGAAATTGTCCTTGGATTGAGTCCATTTTGGAGGCGTGTTTGGCCTCATAATGCCGTTTTAAATTGTACTCTTTCATTACGGAGACAGTCTCATTACAAATTAAACAAACTGGTTTGTTTTTTATATTTACAAAACAGTACAGTTCAGTCCACTTTTCTTGGAACACTCGGCACTCATCGGCAATTTTCCGTTTCTTACTACTCATAGCCATTATTCACAAAATATAAACAAACTAGGCGATACTGATTAATGATTAACTTTTGATTTTTTGATATTTTCCACGACAATTTCAATTTTGGAGGGAGAAGTTGTTATTGTTTTGCGTGGGTTTATTTTTTTAACATTCCTCTGCGCGGTTTTTTTCTGCATAGCCTTTCACATTAGATCTTTCTAATGTCGATGACTAGAATATTTCTCATGCAATTTGTTGTTGCCTTCGATGAGCTTGTGAAAAATCAAGTGCACGTGTTACAATAACAACCAATGCATAAACTTCGGTCCTCAATTTTGGAGGGAAAAGTTATTGTTTTGCGTGGCTGCGAATGCATTCGTGCACATGTCTGCTAAATAGTTTGGCGGGCCGCTAAACCAAATGCGACGGGCCGCATGCGGCCCGCGGGCCGCGCGTTGAAGATCACTGCTGTAAATGTATGTATTTGACAAAAAATGTTAAATCGGAAAGGACGTTATTGAAATCTGGAACGAAATAGGTGAAATATAATAGGTATAGTTTGGCCAAAATCGGGAGCAACATTTGTATTTGGGCTATATCTAAATCTGAACCGATCTTACCCACTTTCACCATAGGTTTTTTACTTGGATTATGCCAAATTTAAAGAAAATCGAGTACAATATGTGGTTTCTAAAGCGGCAAAAGTCAAATCGTGAGCGAGATTTGTATGGGGGCTATATCTAAATCTGAACCGATCTTACCCAATTTCGGCATAGGTGTTTCTAGTTAGATTATAAGATGTTGTGCCAAATTTAAAGAAAATAGAGTGCAATATGTGGCATTTAAAGAGGAAAAAGTCAAATCGGGAGCGACATTTATATGGGGGCTATATCTAAATCTGAACCGATCTTACCCAATTTCTGCATAGGTGTTTCTTGTTATATTATAAAATGTTGTGCCAAATTTGATGAAAATCGAGTACAATATGTGGCTTTTAAAGCGGAAAATGTAAAATCGGGAGCGACATTTGTATGGGGGCTATATCTAAATCTGAACCGATCTTACCCGATTTCTGCATAGGTGTTTCTAGTTATATTATAAGATGTTGTGCCAAATTTAATGAAAATCGAGGACAATATGTGGCTTTTAAAGCGGAAAATGTAAAATCGGGAGCGACATTTGTATGGGGGCTATATCTAAATCTGAATCGATCTTAGCCAATTTAGTTGCGCAAATTTTTGTTAAGATCGGGCTATAATTGCGACCTGTAATTTGATTACAACAATAGACGGACAGACAGACGGACATTGGTAAATCGACTCAGAAAGTGATTCTAAGCCGATCTGTATAATGAACGATGGGTCTAACTCGTTTCCTTTTGGGTGTTACAAACAAATGCACAAAGACATAATACTCTCGTGGATTGTATAACAAATGGGCGTTGGCACGGCAGAAGTATTGCTGTGTAACTATACCTGCATATACACATACTTACATATGCAACTCAATGAGATGCTTGTAAGATGGCATGTGTACTTTATTACTGTGAGAATCATCTCCTTATAGAGGCCGGGTCGCTGCGAAGGCACTTGAAAAGACTTTTGACATGGTCGAAATCATGATAGTGGTAGTCTGCAGCCAAGTAATAAATGTCACCATGCCATTTGTAAATAAATTTGCATTCTATTAAATATAGATGCAAAATGGTCTTGAGCCAGGACAATATCCCAGTTCAAGTATAGTACTAAATCCATGTAACATTTTAAATTTCAACTACCGATTACTTTGACTTTGAATGGTAGAATAACATTCAGTTTTATTTTTATTTTCAGGTTTGTGCTTGACATTTGCAAAATGGGACGCTATACGCTCGAACAACACTGGGAAATATTAAAAACTTACTTCTAAAGTGGTGAGTCTTTAACACAATCTGTAAGAAATTTGCGTACAAAATTTTCGAGAAAAGATTGGCCTTCAGTTTAGCCTTTATGGAGCTCATTTTCATCTCGGTGGCTATGCCAATAAGCAAAATTGCCGCATATGGGGTTCAAAGAAGCCACACGTGACTATTGAGAAGCCAATGCATCCACAACGAGTCACTGTTTGGTGTGTATTTTGGGCTGTACTGAATAATTGGGTTGATGGGTTGGGTCGTGGTAGCCATGTGAATGATATTGTGTTCCATTATTAAATGACAATGTTCAATCTTTCCAAGAAAACCAGAAATTTGAAAAAGTAATCTAATTTAAAATTTTAAATGACCAACCATTACAGTACTGCAACGTGAAGTCAACAGCCTCCAATCTGCCGGTAATGTTGTGGAATGCAGGTGGAGGGTATGTAATATTCGGCCCGACCGAATTTGATGCCTTTTATTTGTTTTTGTATAATTTATTCCGAGTCTGAAACCTTACTGGAAAGACTCAATGCTGGCTACATCAAACTATAGCATGATTTTTATATCCTCTACCTTAGGATGGCGGGACATTCCGCATGGAACACCCCCAATCACCGATTACGTAAAATTCGTGATAAAATTCTATTATATGGGTTCAAAATTTCCATGTGTGTCTATAGGGTGCGTTTGAGTTTGCAAGTAAATATTGGTTTTATGAAAATCGGTCAAATTCTAGTGAACCGGTTTAGCGAATTATTACATTTATCCATTTTGGAGAGGTTCTACTGGAG
Organism: Polietes domitor; assembly: GCA_947397865.1. Lineage (NCBI taxonomy): Eukaryota > Metazoa > Arthropoda > Insecta > Diptera > Muscidae > Polietes > Polietes domitor. The sequence goes on along the minus strand of OX377621.1, from coordinate 91,771,947 downwards.
AGGTCTTTCTGACTTCAAATACACGAATAATAAAGAGATTTTTCGATATTCATTATTTTAAAGCCAAAATGATGAAATGGTATTACCTTTTTATCGATCAAGGGATAATTTTCGTACCAAATTATAAAATACTGTGAATGTGTAAAGGAAGTTTTCGCAATTTATACTTTTAGTCAAATTTTGAATAAGACCATATGCAATATGTGGTTTCTAGAGGTGTAATGAGGAAATCTTGGGAACATTTAAATGGGGGCTATATGAAAATATGGACCCATATATTAAACACTTCTGTCAAAGTTCATATCCATCCCATCCATCAAGCTTTAGGTGGACAGCTGATGGACGGACAGCGACTCAGCTGATGATTTTTAGCCGACTTAGCCAGAGATAGGCACCAAGATAATTAAATCGTTGATGAACATTATGCATAAAGACTTACAATAACTAAAGCCTCTTGACCATTCCAAACGTCGTCAATGGTCAGAATGGTGTCAAGAAATGGCAACAGTGGATGATCAATTTTCGAAGAAAATCATCTTCAGTGATGAGGTACATTTTCACCTCAGTGGATTCGTCAATAAGTAGAATTGCCGCATTTGGGAGTGATTGGCATTTCCAAGAGTGATTGTCGAAAAACCAATGGACACACAAAGAGTGACCGTATTTTTTTCCAAAATGAGGCTGTGAATGATCTTCACTATCGTGAGATGATAATGAGCTTTTTATGGCCAGAATTGTTAGATATGGAAGTGGACGATATGTGGTTTCAATAGGACGGTGTCACTTGCCACACAGCTAATGGCTCTTTTGCGCGACAAATTCATTGGTCGTGTTATCTCACGTGGTGGCGATGTTAATTGGCCGCCAAGATCATGTGATTTCACACCGTTGGACTTCTTTCTTTGCGGTTATTTCAAGAGCTAAAGAATGAGATAATTCGGCACATTAACGGCATAGAACCTCAATTATGCCATGCCTCAATATTATCATAATAAAAAGAAATGACAATAATTTCCTAAATAATTTGTGTTTTATTCAAAATCAACATCGGCCCTTAAAATTTAACCACCCTTTATTATCGAGATATGATATGGAATTTGTTTCTCAGTGGATCCAGGGATGCGAGCCAAAAGTACACCTCATAGATGTAATAAACATATCATAGAAAATGTCTTCCATGTCAACCATTTTCTCTGAGCGTTTGTAGACAATCGCCACAATTCACAAGATCATAATCTGCAGAGCATTTTCCGGCTCAAACACTTGGCAACAAATGTCTGTCCGACGCGTCTGGCTGATTACAATTTGAAACAAGTTGAACGTACATATGTACATACATATGTAGTTCGGCTTATAGCTGATAATGACGCCAAGATAATGACTTTTTTCCCCTCTTTCGATCAGTTCGATTTTTCTTCTAATCCATTCGTTTTGTATGAAATAGATTTTGCGTAGAATTCGGTTGCTAATGGCTAGCTTATGTTCAAGACAGACGTCCGTTCATAGCCATAGCGATTGATTTTTCATTCATACATATCAGTCATCATAGACTGACTGGAACTGGGACTGGGCAGCTAGATAATGCTATCGTAGCGCACGAATCTGTTGATTTTGGCAAGTGTGTGAATGTGTTTGGGAGGAAATTGCCAGTTTCGAGAAGGCAGAGTTGAAAAGTGTTGCCGGCAAATTAAATTGAAATATGGAAATCACGAAACTAAATCCGGGAAATGCATTTGATTTGCCATGAAAAGTGAATGCCAGTGTGAGCTATGCTTATTAAATAATCATGAACATTAATCCTACATCAATAGGCATTTTAGGAATCGCTGTTGGTCAAGTCTAAACTTGGGGTATTAAATTGCAGCGGTATCTTTGAAACACAGTGCTTCTCAACAGGAAAATAGACGTTCACAGTCTCAACTGATTTCAGCAGCTACCGGAGACTTGTTTGCAGATCTTGAAGAATGATTACAAGTCGAGGCAAATGCAAATCCTTCAGAATTTTCTGCAGCTCTTTAGCGACTACTATAGACTAAGCAGGAGTGAGCATCCACAATTTACACGTGCATAAAGTGAATGAATGTGGTCTCATATCTCTGTAGAATCCCGGGTTATGTGGATGGTAGAAGGTGAATCTACCGAACAAACAAATGAGTGGAAGAAGAGGGGATGACATCTTTGTTTCTCTACGTACACATCGATGGACCAGATGAAATAATTCCGAGGTCTTGCATGTCTTTTTCTGATATATCTACTCTATCGTTCTTCAAATTATACTTAAATGCGGCATAATTCCTGGAAGATTTCAGAGTTATCGTGTTACATAACACCTGAAAGCTGCAAAAGAGACAAGCTCGGGCGTGTAAACTTTCTTAAGGAACTGATCCATGTAATTTTTATCTCAACAATTGGGGTCGGAGGGATATTCTTCTGGGGGTAGCTATAGCCCCCCCCCATTTGTTATACCCTCCACCACCAGGATGGGGGTATACTAACTTTGTCATTCCGTTTGTAACACCTTGAAATATCGACCTGAGACCCTATGAAGTATATATTCTCGATCGTCAGAAAATTCTAAGACGATCTAGCCACGTCCGTCCGTCTGTCCGTCTGTTGAAAACACGCTAACATCTAAACGAAAGGAGCTAGAACGTTCAAATTTTCCATAAATGCGTCTTATAGTCGTAGATCGGTTGGGATTGAAACGGGAAAGAAATTCCTTCACTAGGACTAAAAATTTCCATAATAATCCCTAATTTTTTATCGTATTTAAGCATGTTTTTGAATATGTCTGTTTATATTTGCCCTTATAGCAAAAACGTGCATAAAGCAATTCTTATTTGTAGCGGGTGAAATGGGGCAAAAAGGGATAAAAATGGTACATATTAAACGACAACTGCTAGAAACACGAAATTCGATGTGTACATTCCTCTAATTGAGTAGATACAAAATATAAAAATATTATTCCAAATTCGTACTTTTAAGGGGAATAGAGGGATAAAAATGGTACCAACCAAACGGCTGTACCAAGAATAATGAAATTCGGTGTATAAATTCCTCTGATTGCATAGACAAGTAAAATAAACTAATTTTTTTAAATTCTTACTTTTTGGGGTCAAAATGCAAAAAAAGGGGACAAAAATAGTACCAATCAAATGACCGCAGCTAGAGTCATGAAATTCGGAGTATACATTCGTCTGACTACGTAGACATGAAAAATAAAAGGTTTTTTCCCAATTCGTAAATTCAAGGGATACAATGGTACGGAGGGATCAAAATGGTACTTGGTTGGTACTTGGCTATGGCTACACCTGTAATAATCAAATTCGGCGTAAACATTCCTCTGATTGCGTAGACACTTAAAATAAACAGTTTTTTCGAAATTCGTACTTTTTGGGGTTAAAATTAAAAAAGGGGATAAAAATAGTACCAATCAAATGACCGCAGCTAGAGTCATGAAATCCGGAGTATACATTCCTCCTGATTGCGTACACTTAAAATAAGTACTTTTTTCGAAATTTGTACTTTTTGGGGTTAAAATGGAAAAAGGGACTACAAATAGTACCAACCAAATAACCGCAGCTAGAGTCATGCAATTCGGAGTATACATTCCTCTGACTACGTAGACACGGAAAATAAACGGATTTTTCGAAATTCGTACTTTCAAGGGATACAGTCGTACAGAGGGATAAAAATAGTACCAACTAAACGACTACAGCTAGAATGTTGAAATTCTAATTGCGTAGAAACGTCAAGGGGGTAAAAATGGTACCAACCAAATGGCCGCAGCTGGAATCATGGAATTCGGTGAATACATTCCTGTAACTGCATGGTATTTAAGCTTTTTAAAAATATAAATATAAGAATATTTACTTTTTGATTTGAAATAAATAATGGTTTGTAATAATTAAAATATTATATTTATATAAAAAAAATATTTTTTCAATATTTCTATTTGTTTTGGTTGGGCTATATTAAAAAAATTATATTTTCCTGTAATATTACTGCACTTCTACGAAAACCGACAACCTCTGTGGAGTGTAATCCATGGTGGAAGGTATATAAAGTTCGGCCCGGCCGAACTTAACGCCGTTTTTACTTGGTTTTGTTAAAAAGTAAAAAAAAAATATTTATAGCTCCACGGATAATAGGTCTGTTTTTCTTTAAGACTGGATAACTAAGCTGCGATAACAAAAATTTAAACAAAATCTTAAAAATTCACTCAAAATAAAAAAAAAAATATTTTTTAAAATTTCCGCCAAATTTTGAAAATTTTGAAAAAATAATTATATGTTAAAATTTTCGGACATAGTATGGATAATTATGCAGTGTAAGTCAAATTCATGATTATCGAGGCTTAGTCCAATGAAGTCGATACAAAATATTTTCTTTTAAATTTCTTTGATACAAACATTTATATTGTAGTTGGCGACAATGTGAAAAAAATTTTTTTTTACTTTGAGCAAAAAATTAAATCTGTATTAAGGTTTTTGTTATCGCAGCTTGTTATCCCGGGTTAAAGAAAAACAACGCTAATATAACTCACAATCCCTGTTCTGTTCAGTACATTGGAAACTATTTTAAGTTGTTTGTGTAAATACTACAGTTAAAGAAATCACTACTATTAACAAATGTTCCTAAAACGGTTTGAAATATTAGGGGTGTTTACACATGAATTTGCTTTGTACACACAGCTAGATGTTTGACAATTTAATGAATTGCAAAATAACTTGTCAGAGGTTGAAGCCCTTATTTGCGAATTTATAAAAACTGATGAAACAACTTTAATTAAATCCAACCTTTTTTATACCCTACACCAACGAGTATAATGACTTTCTGCATTTGTTTGTAACACCCAAAAGGAAACGAGATAGACCTATCGTTTATTATACCGATCGACTTAGAAATTTTTGTCAGAACGAAATGAAACTGTGCATAACAAAGTTTTATAGGATAAGGACGAACGCTATTTAATTTGAAGGAAATCGGTTCAGCTTTAGATATAGCTCCCATATAAATTTTGCTCCCGATTTTACTCTTTTCGCTCTAGAAACCACATATTTCAACAGATTTTTTTTTCAATTTGACAAAACTACTTATATTTAAACTAGAAACAGCTCTGGTGAAAATGATTCAGATCGGTTCAGATATATATATATAGCTCCAATACAAATTTCGCCATTGAATTGATTATTTCCGCTCTAGAAATAGCATACTTGCACAGACGTTCTTCAAATTTGGCAAACTAGCTCATATTTCAAATAAAAACATCTATGACGAAAGTGGGCCAGATCGGTTCATATATATATATATATAGTCCCACTAAAAATTTCGCCACCGAATTGATTGTTCCCGCTCTAGATATAGAATATTTGAACAGCTTTCCTTCGTATTCGGCACATCTGCTAATATTTCAAATAGAAACATCTATGGTTCAAATTTTCTTACAAATACGGTTCAAATGTAGCGACTTTTTTAAACACTACACCACAGGGTATAATGACTAGGCAGGGCCGTGCGCAGGGGGGGGGGTTTTGGGGGTTCAAACCGCCCCCAGAGAGGTTTCGAACATATACTTTTTAAAACCTTCTAGACTTTCTGAAGCAATAAAATATAGAATTTTTAAGGTCTTTTTAAAATAACTGGTCTGAAATGGCAATTTTGCAGTAAATTCATGAAAACACGAAAATTACATAAAAAATCGTGGACACTTTCTTGAATTTCGCACAAAGGTTATGAAAAATACAAACAAACTAAACGAATTGTGCCCATTTCAAGATTGTGTAGTGCTAATTTCGCTAACGGACACCAAATTGTTCGGAAAATTTTAATTTTTTGTAACCGATATCACTTCTTGACATTCGACTAGATCTTATGAACTTTTAATTGTGTACTGCAATAAAAGTTTGGAAATTTAATAATCGTTTAGTAATTTTAAAAAAGTGTAGATAAGAATCACTATGATATCATAATGAAATCTAAAATATTCTTAATAAAACAAAATAATTTGCTTGATGCTGAAGAGCAGTAAGATGAAACATTTGCGATTGGACATTTTTATGGAGCTGTATCTAAATCTGAACCGATGTGTCCTATTTTCATCACAGATGCAACAACAATGGTTTCTGTTACATCCAATGTTTTGGGAGTTGGCAATTATTATATAAATCCATTTGGACAAACGAAGAAATCTGTTTGATATACATAAACTTATTTCTCTTTGTTCATTTACAACAACTGATGACATGTTTACCGCAAACAAACTAATTTTTCCCACAAAAGAAACTCAAAAACGATGTTCACGTGTTTAAAATTTCGTTTCTACGAAATGCATTTTTTCTCTGTTTACCATCTCAGCAGATACAAATCTGCTGTCTCTTTTTTAACAGCAGCAAATCTGCTCTTTCAGTAGACTTTCTGCTTTCTTTTACTGACATATTCCTTTGAGTGTACTGATGATGGATTACTGAAATGCAATTTTGCCGACAATGTCTGTCGGACGAATGTTTCAAAATATTTCTCGAAGATCCTAGCAATAAAATATGAGTGGTTTCCAAACGCTCCAGTAAAAATTTCCTAAAATGTTGGAAAAATAACTAAGTATGAGTAAAGTTTCCTTCTTTCAAAGCCATAGTAAATAGTTTATTTTTTAAAAAAAAGGGTAGTAGATTTACTTAAAAATATTTCTTTGGATCTAATAAAAAATTCTTACAATTGAGTACATTCAAACTTATGTTGAAGAATATTTTCAAGGTTTTAAGTGAGAAAAAAAATCTGAAATTTTTTGTATGGAAAAAATTCCATTTAGGAAATTTTAACTTAAAAATGTGTTTTTTTCCTAAAATGAAGTTAAAATGTTTACTGAAATTTATGCATTTAAGTATTAATGATCTTATAAAAAACATTTGAAATTGTTAAAAAAATTCTTGAATATTAATCTAAGAAGTCATTCTCGTTCGTTTGCAGAGACTTATTTCTTAAATACTTTATGAATTATTCTAAACAACCACTGCGAAGGCGCCTATCTTACCTTCTCAACAATCATGGATTAATAGCTCAACTCCTTATGGCAGAGGTGTCATGAAACTTTTAAGAAATATTTCATGTTGTCATTTTTTGTATCAGTTTTGCATACTCTGAAGCAAAACTATTTGTTTGATTTTTTAGTTAAATTGAACTTATTTTAACTTCACCTTTTTTCCTTGTATAAAATAAAATTTTCCTCAGTTTCAGTAAAAATTTACTCGTTTTGAGGAAAAAAATCAGCAAAATTGTCCTCAGTTTGAGTAAATATATATTTGATTTGAGTAAACATTTACTTAGTTTTAGGAAATTTTCAGCAAAATTTTAATAAGATTTAGTAAAAATTTACTTAGTTTTAGGAAAATTTTCCTAAAATATAGTAAAAAATAATTGGTTTTAGGAAAAATTTACTTAGATTTAGGAAAATTTCAGCAAAATTCTACTTATATTTAGTAAAAATGTACTTGGTTTCCTAAATTTTAGTTAATTTTAACTCATGATAGGGTTAACTTTTTTATGAGTGTAGATGAAAACCCCCCCCCCAGGGGAAAATCCTGCGCACGGGCCTGTGACTAGGTGTAGGGTATTATATAGTGATTTTCACTTTTTCCATCTCTGAAAACATTAAGTAAAATTAATTATACTAACTTACAATTCTGGGGGTCTTAGCCCCCCAGAACCACCCATCCTACGCCAATGACCTCAACTATGGATAAAAGCGAGAAGTCAAATAGAAGATCCCACTCGTTATAAAGTCCATACCAGCAGAGATCGACAGCAATCACATGTATTTTCGTTTGTTGTAAGCGAGATGGGTGTGAATCAAGCAAAACTGAGTTAGCACACTTTACCACAAAGATTTGGATTCCAAACTGCACAGTCCTCCATGTTCCTGATGTCTTACAATGGCATATATCGTTTGACATTTAAAGTAACGATAATGTTCAATTTCCTTGCTTAAGGGCAACTCCTTAAGCAAAGCTGTAAAAAAGTGATTATCTATCGACACTTTGTATGCAAAGTTGTTTTGAGAGGCTGTTGATATAATTTTCTTAATTTCATTTAAATAAATTTCTGCAAAATAGGGTAAACTATTGTATAAACTTTTTGTAATTATTTAATGTTTTAACATTCTTTTCGCTGGCATTAGTATCCCCTCGCCATTATGTAAATATTTAAAGCCTAACGAGTGAGTAGACAGATAGAAAAATCACTAATTACTTATTGTCTATATCACAAAACTGGTTAGAATGACTAATGAATTCGACACGCGCTGCATCTTCTTGAAAATTTTGTTGCATTCTACATTCGTTGTTTTCTCTGAGTCAGAATTTCTCTAATCTGTACGAAATGTTTGTGTAAACTGTTGAGAAAATATTTCTAACTTAAAGAAATTAATGGAAACAAATTTCATTAATTGACATTTCATAAGATTTTCATCACAACATCTAAACCAAGTCCTATGGAAATTTTATGGCAATACGAAATAACGCCCATATGGGAAAATTAAATAATCCAAAAAATTGGAAAACGTAAATTGGGAATAATTTAAATTTTTTTTTTGAGTTTTTTTATACCCTCCACCCAAGGATGGTACTAATGATACGACAACAGCTAAAAACATGAAATTCGACGTGAACATCCGTATAATTGCGTAATTGTGTACATTGAAATGACTTTTGAATCAAAATGGGATGAAATTAATTTATAATGCTAACTTTTTGATAATAAACAAGTAAGAAAAGGCTAAAGTCGGTTGGGGCCGACTATATAATACCCTACACCACTCCCTGCGTATATACCTTGCTCTGATTACTAAACCCAGGTGTTTCATGGGTGCAATTTTATGTAGTTCGTATAAATTATACAGTATTTATATTTATAGTAATTAATCTTTAGTCAAATTTAACGAATATGGTAAAATTGATGAAAATAATTTACATTATGTTACTCATTCATATACAAACAAAATCGGTGTCATGCCATATCATTGTAGCTGCGCTTAGTGAAAAATATAACAATTATTTTCATCAAGATTGGCTGTAATAAGTGAATCCAGAGTGTTATCAATAAATCGGAAGGTGCATATGAGCGGTGACAATATATTTACGTAATGGTCCACTTATATGGTCCATGGTAATATGAATCCAACAAAAAAATTGGAAGTTCCGTAGGAATCAGATTTTAATCGCATCTCAAAATCCAAATGTGCATTTCTCCCCGCTTTTGAGGTAGTTCATTAAAAACTTCCAAAAATGTCTATAATATGTTAATATCCCGTAATATTTTACGAATAGCATTTTCGCAAGTGAATCGTTTTTTGCTGGGAAGGTTTTATTGAAAATTGGCGGCAGGTCTATCACAAAATTTGGGGCCTGTACCAAAAACATGGGCCTGTATAGTTCTGATTCACGGTAGGTATTCCCAGTTGAAATATATTATGATCTGCAACATTTAATCAAGACCCGATGTGAGGTGAAGGTTCTAGATCGGCAATAAATAAATAATAAATAAATTTGATAAACGTCTGACGTAAACTATGGATTCTGGAGTGGTAAATATGGAAGATGGGGGCCCATTTGTAAGGGCGTTATATTAAAAAGTGGAACCATATAGATCATTTGCAAATTAAGTATTCTTATTTGATGGTCTGCAAGATATTATCAAGATCCAATGTAATATGTGTGTTCTTTTTCCCCTTTAGAAACGACATATTTTAAACTTTATATTTGAACTAGAAACATCTGTGGTTAAAGTAGGTCAGATCGGTTCAGATTTAGATATAGATCCCATACAAATTTCGGCATACATTTAACTTTTTGCGGTCTAGATAACATATATTTTAACCGAATTTCTTCAAATTTGGCACAAAACCTTATATTTGAACTAGAAATATCTGTGGTGATAGTGGGTCAAATCGATTCAGATTTAGATATAGCTCCCATACAAATTTCGGCCTCCATATAACATTTTGCGCGCTAGAAACCACATATTTTAAATCGATTTTCTTCAAATTTTGCACAAACCTTATATTTTAACTGAAAAAATCTGTGGTGAAAGTGGGTCAGATCAGTTCAGATTCAGATATATCTCCCATACAAATATCCATTTTACTTTTTGGGCTCCAGAAAACACATATTTTTTTATCGATTTTGTATTTCAACTAGAAACATTATATAGGCCTCATAAGAATGTCGCTTCCAATTTTACCATATATTTCAAAAAATATAGTGAATGTGAGCCACATCTTTTCAGATTTCAATACAGCCCTTCCCGATTTAACTTTTTTCTCTCAAGGTATTACTGATTTTAATCTAATTTAGCAGAACACTTTATATGTCATGTTGTGAAAGTAGGTTGCATCGGTTCGTGGTAGTTCCCGATTCTACTTTTTTTCCCCGAAATCAATTGTAATGGGTTAGAAAGTGGAGGGTATCATATACTCGGCCCCGCCCGACTTTAGCCTATCTTTGTTGTTTTAATAAGGATATTACAATGGCCCATGTCAAGTGCTGTCAAATCCTCAGAAATCGTCACATTTGGGAACCATTAAAATAATTAATTAATAATGCCGAAAGAAATGTTAATAGTCACTAATGAAATACACATTTCTTCTACTAAGTTAAAATTCATCTATTTGTTTTATTTCTTTTTGATTTGAGAAATTCTGATTCATTTCAAGGTGGAGTTACAGGTATGGCCACCTGTCCCCGTTCCTACGGATGATATCACTCCAGCCACGATGAGCCAACGTATGTGGAACCAGCAAACAAACACACCAGCATGTTAGTAATTTCCTTATTCGTGCTATTCTAATATAATTTGTTGTGAATTTATGCACCGCTTTGTAATTGTGAGCGGCATACAAAGTTGGTAGACCAAACGAAAAGTTTCCGGTGCAACGTTTTCTCATACATAGCATTTTTACACCATTTCCAGGTGTGATTCAATATAAATATGAATTGATTTAAAATAAATTCTAGTTGAAAATCAGAACGTTTTAGTTTAAAATTACATTGAAATTGATTTCAGAAATTCCAAAAAATCAGTTGAAATTTAGATCACGTCAACTCTACAGAGATTTTGAAACATATTTCAAACAATTTTGGCACGAAATGAAATTGTAATCCCGGCTTTGGTCACTTTTGTTCTCTTTGGAAAAATAAGACTGATCACAATTAAATTTTTTTATTATATTGACTACAAATTTCGATTTTTTCTAATTTTCTATGATTTTTTCGAAAACAATCAAAATTTTCCATTTATTTAAGACATGTTTGCTAGATCAAAAGTCATTTTAATAACTTCGTCTACGCCCGTCGTATATCGCGACTGGTTGTCATCTATCTTCCAGAGATGTGTGCGAGTGTGTGCCATTATTATTATTGTGCAACATTGTTGCCTGGGATAATTGCTCATAAATTGTCTGCCGTTTTATGGGTTTGTTGAAAATTGTAACATTTACAATTTTCTTTGATCTCTATGTGTCAAATGAAAATTTACATTCATATGTACGAGTGAGTACGAGTAGTACGTGTGCGCTTTCGCATTTCGGATGTAAAAGTGTGATAATCTATCTCGATTCGGATTTCTTTCGGGAATTTTGTCTCACTTTTAAGTTCAGTTAATTGCAATTTCATGAATGGGGAAAGAAGGCACACAAAAATGTTGCATTTCCACTTGATTTGTGAATGTTGTATTCGGGTCATGAAAGTAAAACCAAGAATGCATTTTGATGGCAATTTAAGAGGAAACCTACACCCTCGAACAGGTTAATCACAGTGTACACACTTATCAACCAGAAACTCCCCTTGTTATATTGTAATAAATATCTGGTAAACTATTTATAAGATGGAGAATTAGAATGAAAGAAACATAAAAAAGAAATACATTCAATACTTTGTGTGAATTTCATGATTCCCCTTTGACCCTAAATGTACGAATTTGAAAAAATATCTTCGCTTTTCGTCTGCACAGTCAGGGGAATGATTACAGCGGATTTCATGATTTCAACTTAGTCTGTATTAAAAATCGGACAAGTGATATTCGGCCAAAATAAAAAGTTAACATTTTCGTCATAATTGGAAAGTGTCCTAAAGGTACATAATTGCTCAGATAATTTAATTTACCCCAGATGAAGTTTTTAATGTATTAAAAGTTTACCTTTCATGGCCGCTCGGGGTCAATTATATGATACCCTCAACTTTTTGGCCCATCACATAATTATAGAGCAATTTTTCATATCACTCAAATATAAAATATATGGCTAAATTTCATTTTTTCTGCATTTCATTCGACATTTCTCAATTTCAAACTAATTCAATTTGAACCATGGAAAGATACACAATCGAGCAACGCGTTAAAGTTATTCAGGCTTTTGATTTGAACTGGAATATTGTCCTGGCTCAAGACTATTTTGCATCTATATTTAATAGAATGCAAATTTATTGGCATGGTGACATTTATTACTTGGCTGCAGACTACCACGATCTTGATTTCGACCATGTCAAAAGTCTTTTCAAGTGGCTTCGCAGCGGATTTTTTACATCAAACCCGGTCTCTATATGGAGATGATTCTTACAAACGAACGAGAAGCACAACTCACTTGCCTAATTTGCATTTAAAAATCGCACCAAGTTATTCAGGCTTATTATGAAAATGGGATTTCAAATCAAAATGCATATCGTGCACTTCGTGATTTTTTCGGCTATTTAATCGTCCAAATGTGCGTACAATCGGAAAATCGTGCACAAATTTGAGCAAACCGGGTCTGTAGGAGATGTGAAAACACCAGTGCATGCTCGTACAGCTCGTACTGCAGTTCGGGATAGTGTGGCTGAAGAGCCGTCCACCTCAACTCGTCGTCGTGCCCAACAATTGCACCTCTCACGCTCGTCGTTGATGAACATTATGCTCAAAGACTTGCATTTACACGCTTACAAGGTGCAACTGACTCAAGAATTAATGCCTCTTGACCATTCCAAACGTCGTTAATGGTCAGAATGGTGGCAAGAAATGGCAACGGTGGATGTTTTCGAAGAAAATCATCTTCATTGATGAGGCACATTTTCACCTCAGTGGATTCGTCAATTGAACCATACCAATATTACCATAATAAAACGAAATGACAATAATTTCCTAAATAATTTGTGTTTTATTCAAAATCAACTTCGGCCCTTAAAATTTAACCACCATTTATTTAGTAGAATAGTCTATTGGGTGATATATCATAAATTCAAATATTAAAAATTGCTCGAATTGGTCGATTTTTCATAAAGGTAACTGACAGAAAACAGTTACTTTCTGAAGCCGGATATAAACAAAACCTAGAAGATAAAATCATCAAGCTCGAAGGTCGGTAATATAGGAAACTGTTACTCTTCATAGCTGGATTTGGACATACCCTAGATGAGATATATTTCGATTTTTGATATTATAAATTAGTCAAATTTTTGGGAGATTTTTCATATGAAAAATTAACCATTTTTTGGATTTTTCATTTATTTTGGACATAATTTGATTTGGCCCATTTTTATACCCTACACCACTTCGTGGACTAGGGTATTATAAGTTAGTTTTCCGCCAAATGTTTGTAACACCAATAAATAATCGAGCTAGACATTTATTACTTGGCTGCAGACTACCACGATCATGATTTCGACCATGTCAAAAGTCTTTTCAAGTGACTTCGCAGCGACTTTTCAACATCAAACCCGGCCTCTATAAGGAGATGATTCTCACAAACGAACGAGAATCACAACTCACTTGCCGAATTTGCGTTTAAAAAATCGCACCAAGTAATAAAGCACACATGCCATCTTACAAGCATCTCATTGAGTTGCGTATGTAAGTATGTGTATATGCAGGTATAGTTACCCAGCAATACTTCTGCCGTGCCAACGCTCATTTGTCTTAGTGACATTTATTACTTGGTAAATTACAAGTAATAAATGTCACCATGCCATTTGTAAATAAATTTGCATTCTATTAAATATAGAAGCAAAATGGTCTTGAGCCAGGACAATATCCCAGTTTGAATCAAATATTGATTACAGACCAAAAAATGCAAACGAAAAAACTAAAATAATTATGTTCTTCTAAAATGTCAAGTCTTTTTAAATGAGAACTCGAGTATGTGTATGTTCTGTAAAAGCTTTCAGAATTATATGGACATTTCCATGACCCATCAATTTTTTATACACTCCACGAGAGTATTATGTCTTTGTGCATTTGTTTGTAACACCCAAAAGGAAGCGTCCGTCCGTCTGTCTGTCCATCTATTTTTGTAATCAAAGTACAGGTCGCACTTGTAGCCAGAACCAAACGAAACTTTGCACAACGAAGTTTTTCGGGACAAGGACGAACCCTACTTAATTTGAAGAAAATCGGTTCAGATTTAGATATAGCCCCCATACGGATTTCACTCCCGATTTGACTCTTTTCACTCTAGATACCACATATTTTAACAGATTTTCTTCAAATTTTGCAAAATATCTTATATTTCCACTTGAAACACCCATGGTGAAAATGGGTGAGATCGGTTCAGATTTATATATAGCTCCCATACAAATTTTGCTCACAATTTGACTTATTCCACTCTAGAAACCACATATTTTACCAGATTGTTTTCAAAATTGGAAAAATATCTTATATTTCAACTAGAATCACCAGTGGTGAAAATGTGTTAGATCGGTTCATATTTATATATATATCTCCCATTCAAAACTCGCTCCATATTTGACTTTTTCTGCTCTAGAAACCATATATTTTGACAGATCTTTTTCAAATTTGGCAAAATATCTTATGTTTCCATTAGAATCACACATGGTGAAATCAGATCGGTTCAGATTTATATATAGCTTCCGTACAAATTTCTCTCCCGGCTGGAATTTTTCAAAAAAAAAAAAAACACAAATTGAGCCTAACTCATTCTACTTGAAGTGGAAGAAGTGGGTCACTTCATTCCATGTTTGGATATAGCCCGGATACAAATATTCTTCTCGATTTGAGAAATTGGGTCAGGTCATATTAGCCTATGATTAGGAAGCATACAAAAATCGTTCACGTTTTCAATTTTTTCCGAATTGAATTGTATTCGGATAGAAAGTTGTTTCATTTTGTCGCAGTTATCACTTCATTAAAATTAGTTCATTTTCATATTTAGGGCTATTACATCCTACGACAATTTACAAAAAAGTCGTTACACGTGAACCAGATGAAATACATCTGAAACTATAAGTGAAATAGAGTTAGTTTGCGTTTTTAGTTTTTCATTTTCTAATCCTGTTGCCCCTTAAAAGGACTAAATAGTTCCAAAGGATACAGTTCTTCAAAAATTATTTTTGTAACTTTCTAGTCCTGTGAAGGGGCAAGTATAAAAACGGCAAGTAATTCCACTTTGCCTATACAGTATAATCTCTCTAGTCCGGACTATCCAGTAGTCCGGACAGCTCAATTTTTCGGACACTTTTTAAATTTTGCCTCTGTAGTCCGGACAGTAATATTTGTTTGCTGTGTCGCAGCAATTGTACGTTATTTTACCGTTTGTTTAGAAACGAAAACAATAACAACAAAATGTGAGGTAGGGGAAATACCAATTTGCGTGTTGTCACAGTGTTGTTAAATCTTTGTGGAGTGAAGACGTGAATTATGGCACCAATCAATAAACGGCAACATAAAACATTGACATTGGCTGAAAAATTTAAAATATTAGATGCAATTGAAAGTGGAAAATCCATCCGACAAGTGGGTGAACAATTCGAAGTTTCAAAATCGACTGTATTTGATATAAAAGCTAAAAAAAATAAAATAAGAAAATATGTTTCCCAAACTATTAAAGGACCAGGTACGAATACATTATACATAGAGACATGGATTTTAATAAGTTGATTATAACTGCTATATTTCTTGTAGGAAAAAAACATGGTGAGAATCCGCAAGTGGAAGAAGCATTAATGACGTGGTTCATTCAACAGCGTAATTAAAGGGTGATTTTTTAAGAGCTTGATAACTTTTTTTTTAAAAAAAACGCATAAAATTTGCAAAATCTCATCGGTTCTTTATTTGAAACGTTAGATTGGTCCATGACATTTACTTTTTGAAGATAATTTCATTTAAATGTTGACCGCGGCTGCGTCTTAGGTGGTCCATCCGCTTAGTCCAATTTTGGCATTTCCACGTTTTTGAGTAACAGAGACCCAATTGGTGCGAACGGCGACGAA
This sequence comes from Polietes domitor, assembly GCA_947397865.1. Taxonomy (NCBI): domain Eukaryota; kingdom Metazoa; phylum Arthropoda; class Insecta; order Diptera; family Muscidae; genus Polietes; species Polietes domitor. The sequence continues at coordinate 91,755,703 of OX377621.1, read as the reverse complement.
TCGAAAATTGGTGGTCATCATTAACACTGGCCGATACAGCTGCGATATTTTCTTCAGTTCGCACTCTACGTAAGCGTGTTGGTGGTTTAATGTCCAACAATGTAAATTTGGTGCGAAATTTAGTCACAATAGCCCGAATAGCCGCTTCAGTGGGTCGATTAAACTGACCATAAAATGGAAGCGCGCAATGAACTTTCTTAACAGAGAACGCATTTTGATAATAAAATTCAATAATTTGCAAGCGTTGTTCGTTTGTAAGACGATTCATGATGAAATGTCAAAGCATACTGAGCGTCTTTCTCTTTGACACCATGTCTGAAATCCCACGTGATCTGTCAAATACTAATGCATGAAAATCCTAACCTCAAAAAAATTACTCTTTACCATGTGCCAATTTCGTCGGATCTTATAAAAAGCAAAGCAAGGTACTTTCACAGAAAAATTGTGGGACATGATAATTTTTCTGCTAGCAATGGTTGGCTGCAAAAATTTAAATCTCGAAGCGGTATAAAATGCTTAAAAATATGCGGTGAACAGTTATCAAGTGATCTTTCAGCTGTCGAGCCGTTTAAGGCAAAATTTTTGAAAACAGTCAAGGAAATGGGTCTTAGTGAAGATCAAATATATAATGCAGATGAATCTGCTCTCTTTTGGAGACTGCTCCCAACAAAAACATGGTTTCACCCAACGGAGACTTCAGCACCTGGAAGAAAAATAACAAAAGATAGATTCACTTTTATGCCATGCTCTAACGCAAGTGGATCGCATAAGTTGCCCCTACTTGTAATTGGCAAGTCTGCAAAGCCAAGGGTTTTTAAAAATTTCGAGCTACATGTAACATATAAGGCAACTAAAAAAGGTTGGATGTCAACTTTAGTTTTGAAGATTGGTTCAAAAACGTCTTTATTAAAAATGTGAAAGAGTTTTAGACCACCGCTGGCAAGGCGTTAAAAGCGCTCTTGGCATTGGATAACGCACCATCACACCCAAAAGAAAAGGAAATCAATACTGACCCCAACTTTCGAGTCTTATTTTTGCCTCCAAATTGCACGGCAATACTACAACCAATGGACCAGAATTTAATTCAGAACATCAAGGTACGGTACAGAAAATATCTTCTAAGCCATATTCTCGAAGAAAATGATGCAAACTTTGGAAACGTCCTGAAATCCTTTAATTTACGGAATGCAGTTTCCTATTTAAACATCGCATGGCTTGCTGTTACTAAAAATAATATAAACAAAAGTTGGTCGAATCTGATGCCAGAGATTTGCTCAGGAGGATGTTGGGAGGATGAGGACGATATACCTCTCTCTCAGTTGAGAGAATAAGATATTACCTGTCAGGACATAAATAGCATTCATGCAACCATTACAACTCTGAATCCTTCTGTTAACTTAAGCAGTTCCGAAATTGACCAATGGGCTCGCGGCGAAAATGAGTATGCCCACGATTTTTCTGAAGAAGATATTATTCAGTCAGTCTTGTTAAACCAAAATGTTGAAGAAAATATGGACTCAGACAGCAGTATTGACCAAATTGAAGAAGTCGAAGATAAAGTATCGAATAAAGAGGCAGTTGAACTATTTGGAAGAGGCTGAACAAACAAATGCAACTGAAAAAGAAATATTATTTTTAAAGGAATTTAAAAGAAAGGCAGAAAAACTACACAAAGATAAGTGTATTCAACCTAAAATAAATTTATATTTTACCCACTAAAATATAATTTTTATTAGTCTAAATGTTTACTATAAATGAATTAAATCTATGTAAATGAATTTGTTATGTTATTTATTTTTTGTTTCTTCTATTTTACCCGTCTTTCTAAATATATGTATATGTAAAAACCCAACCCACCGGATACTTTAAAATTTTTTGTACTGTAGTCCGGACAATTCAGTAATCCGGACAAAGGTCGAAACTATATCTGTCCGGATTAGGGAGGTTGTACTGTACTTTCATACGTATATCACCCGGTTCAAGTGTAACGACTTTTCTTTTAAATTGACATACGGTTTTACGAACTACCATTTTTATTGTTTTAAATTAATTATGTGAAATATTAAAAAAAGTAAATAACACTGTCCAACAGATTAAGGCATTTTTATTGGATTGGTATAGCGATCATATAATTATGAAAGAGCATGTTGAGTATATAATTTTTGTTGAATAAACTTATATTACAGATGGACTGAGTTTCAGTTTACGATGGGTCAAAATTTTAATTTTTTGGTCGAATTGTCGACCATTATACGAAATGAAAAAAATTGTAAGTTAATAAGATAATTCTTATTATGCTTATTCTAATATATATTACAATCAGCATTGGATCCGTTGGATAGATTGCGATATAATTACAAAACAAAATTGTCAAGCATACAATTCTCCCGGGAAAATGAAAATTTTGCAAAATGATCAATTTCGTATTTGTTGATTATCGTGCTCTACCGAAATACTAATTTGTTGTCCAAAAACATGGATGAATATTAACCCCAGTATTTTATTATACTCTCCACCTCCAAGATGGGGGTATACTAACTTTGTCATTCCGTTTGTTACACCTTGAAATATCGACCTGAGACCCTATAAAGTATATATTCTTGATCGTCATAAAATTCTAAGACGATCTAGCCATGTCCGTCCGTCTGCTGAAAGCACTCTAGCATCTAAATGAAAGGAGCATTTCCATAAATGCGTCTTATAGTCGTAGATCGTTTGGGATTGAAACTGGGCGAAATCGATCCAAAGGGAAATTTTTTTCACTCACAAGGACTAAAAATACCCATAATAACCCCTAATATTTTAGAGTATTTAAGCATATTTTTTCAATATTTCTGCCTGTCCTTACTCGATATTGGGTACGCGCATTCTCCCTACAACAAAAACGTGCACCATAAAGTGATTTATATTTGTAGGGGTGAAATGGGACAAAATGGGATAAAAATTGTACTTATCAAACGACAACAACTAGAAACACGAAAATCGATGAGTACATTCCTCTAATTGAGTAGATACATAATATGAAAGTATTTTTTCCAAATTCGTATTCTTAGGGACAAAATGGGAATAGAGGGATAAAAATGGTACCAACCAAACGTCTGCACCTAGAGTAATGAAATTCGGTGTATACATTCCTCTGATTGCGTAGACACTTAAAATAATGAGATTTTAGAAAGTCGTACTCTTAAGGAAGTAAAATTGGAAAAAGGGGATAAAAATGGTACCAACCAAATGGCTTCAGCTAGAATCATGGAATTCGGTATATACATTCCTCTGACGGCATAGACACGCAAAACAAAAAAAAGTTTTCCAAAAACGTATTTTTACTTTTACGGCATAAATTGGTTGAATCATGAAGTTAGGTTGTACGTGAGATAATGGATTTTCAAAATTTTTTACTTTTGTAATTAAAATTGGATGGAAATACAACCCACCCACTATCTACCAATATTTATGGTGTTTAACCCTCTAACCAGCAATTTTTTAATAATTAAAAATATATGTTGAAATATTTTTTTCTGGGCTCAAATAAACTCTGAAAAAGAATCAGAAAGTCATTTGCTAATTTCACATTCACAAGTACATAAGAATTCACACATTTTTTCCACGAATTATTTTTGTACGTCAATAATTAATTATGTTATGGTAGAAATCTGATTTCGGTATATTTATCTTGGACCACCTTAGCTGAGTGCCTCCATACACCCTATATTTTTACCTTAATTACCAGAACTTGGCCAAGCCCACGCCCTTTTTACTAATTTCTTTTTAAAGTTTTTTTTTTAACAAACTCAATCAATGAATTGACTCCTTTGGCATTTTCGTGCCACGGTGCCCTTAGCTATGATGCTCGCTATATAAAAAAAATTTGAAAAAAAAATTCAAAACCATCTTTGCATTTCATCATTTTTGCTCCTTTTGATGTGATAATAAATCCCCATACATTGTATCATGACCGAAAAACATTTTGTTCGTTCACATCTCATAAATAATCAGTGGCGTTAATTATATTTACTTATGTTGGCAATAAAAGATCATTTCAATAAATTACACTTCGCATGCGCAAGCGATATTCCGCCAACCTCCCCCTCTTGTCACTGAGAGCGAAGGCTGGAATAAAAGCGGGAGACAGCGCCGACCGAGCCCAGTGATATTCTGAGGAATGTGCGTCTGAGTGTCTGATCGTTCGTTCGCTCGTTCATACGGATGAATTAATGGCCTTTTCTCCCAACTTGTTAATATATCATCAGCATATTTACGTACGCGAACGAGTTCCTAAATGAAGTGCTAGGCAATTATAATGAATTATTGGATTTCTTTGCGTTGCCTCGCGGTTTCCTCTTTTTGTCTACATTTTTGGCGTTTGGTCTTGTTTCGCTCTGTTGTTCTGCTGTTCGCTGTTTGGTGTCATTTGACAATTGAAATTTATGCGATATTTGGTGGTTTCTTTAAGGCTGTCATACATGTCGTTTGACGACATAAAACATATTTTATTGCTATTTAAATATGATAAATATCCGCCGTCTGTACTCGTACGATCATCTTTTGTGCGAACCGAAACTATTTTGCAAAATAACATTACCATTTTAATGGCACTTTTTGTGGGCTCTTAGCTTTTCGCACGCAAGCGAAAGAAATACAAACCACAAAAATCTTTTTGGGTTACAAAAAAATATTATAAGTTTTTATTTGTCTGCTTTCAAAAGACTATTACCCTTTTGGTTTTGTTTGGAATTCAAGTTTTCTGATTTTCAGGTGTTCCATTTGGTTTGGAGATATTTTCAGGTGTTTGAGGGTTCATATTCCTTTCACTAAAACATTTCAATCGCTATTCTTTTGTATTCTACTTTTTATGTAGCTCGTCCTAAAATTTGCATAATAATTTTAGTCCAGTCGTAAAACAAATAAATGTCATTAGGTTAGGTTGTGGTGGTAGTCAGAAAGTAAGAATCTTACTCACTTAGACCAGAAGATTCAGAATCAAAATCCATTGGCCAAAATTCAATAACTTTTTTTTTGTATACAGTTTTGAATTATGCAAAAAATTAAATTTAAACAAGGACCCAAGGATTTTGAGATACTAACATTGCTAATCGGGCGATCGAACATATTTTAGCCTAAAGTTGACTACTTTACGTATTTTTCGATTTTAAAGAAAAGTAAAATTTTTAATTTTTTTGTTTTATGCTTTTTATACCCTACACCGCTTCGAGGACTAGGGGACTAGGTAACAATGTCTGCCTGTCCGTCCGTCTGCTGTCCATCTAAGATTGTTTGCCCTCTACATGTCGCAATTGTTATCCGATTGCCATGAAATTTGGAGGAAGTTATTTTTTGGACAAGAACGATCGGTATTGAATTTGGAGGAAATCGGTTCGATACAAATATCCCTATAATTTACACTATTACTGCTCTAGAATACATATTTTACATGACAACAGTTTCAGGATCGTGTTATATTTGAACTATAAGCAGCTAATAGGAAAGTGGACCATATGGGAACATGCTTTTATATAGGCCCCTTAAAAATATACCTCCGATTTACAATATTACTGCGCTAAAATGCACATTGTACATCGGATCTTGATCAAATTTCCCACAATATGTTACAGTTGGACTAGAAACACCCATTTTGAAACCCAGCTATCGTTCTAGAACCCACATATTAAATTGGATCTTGATAAAATTTTGCAGATCATATTACATTGCAATAAAGAATATTTACAATGAAAGTGATCTATAAGGGCCACTTTTTAATGTAGCGGCCTTACAAATTGGCCCCCAGTTTCATTATTACCCTCAAGGACCCACATTTTACATCGGAAGTTTATCAAATTTTGCAGATAATATTATATTTCAACTAAGAATACATAATATGAAAGTCAAATATGTGGGTCCATATTTTGCTATAACTCCATATAAATTGTGCCCAATTTCTACTGTATTATAGCTCTAGAACCCACATCGTGCTTTGGATCTTGATACAGTATTGCACATCATGTTGTATTTCAAATAAGAATATCTACATTGAAAGTGATCTATATAGGCCCACTTTTTAATGTAGCGCGCTTACAAATGGGCCCATTTTGATTATTACCTCTCTAGGACCCACAATTTACATCGGAAGTTTTTCATATTTTGCGGATTTTATTATATTTCAACTAAGAATATATACTATGAAACTCAAATATATGTGTCCATACTTTGGTATAGCACAAATGGGGCCCCATTCTACTCCATTGCAGCTCTAGAAAGTACATCTTACATCGGATCTTGATTAAATTTTGCAGATACATTTCAACTAGGAATACCTACCGTGAAGGAAAACTATTTAGGCCCATGTTTTGGCACAGGCCCCAAGTGTTGTTATAGGCTCCATTCAAATGCCCGACCGATTCATCTTATTAACGTTGTATAATCTGTATTTGTAATTGGATCTTGACAAATTTTCATGATCAGGTTATATTTAATTTAATCTGAATATCTGCCAGAAAATACCATTTCGTTAAATTTAACTAAAGATGATTTTATAGTACTATAGAATTTATATGAACTACATAAAAATGCGAGGCATATACGCAGGGAGTGATGGTCTTCGATTTACACTATTACTGCTCTAAAATGCACATTCGACATCGGATCTTGATCAAATTTCCCACATCATGTTATATTTCAACTAGAAACACCTACTATAAAAGTCAACTATATGGGTCCATGTTTTGGGCCCCCATCAGGCCCGTGCGCAGGATTTTCCCCTGGGGGGGTTTTCAGCTACACTCATAAAAAATTAACCCTATAATGAATTAAAATTAACTAAAATTGAGGAAACCAAGAACATTTTTACTAAATATAAGTAAAAATTTGCTGAAATTTTCCTAAAACTAAGTAAATTTTTACTAAAAATTAGAAAAATTTTGCTGAAAATGTCCTAAAACTAAGTAAATGTTTACTCAAATCAAGTTAATATTTACTCAAACTGAGGACAATTTTGCTGATATTTTTCCTCAAAACGAGGAAATTTTTTACTTAAACTGAGGAAAATTTAATTTTATACAAGGAAAAAAGGTGAAATTAAAATAAGTTCAATTTAACTAAAAAAATCTAACAAATAGTTTTGCTTCAGAGTATGCAAAACTGATACAAAAAATGAGAACATGAGATATTTCTCAAGAGTTTCATGTTACCTCTGCCATAAGGAGTTGAGCTATTACTCCATGATTGTTGCGAAGGCAAGATATGTATTGAGTAATAAGTCTCTGCAAACGAACGAGAATTGCTTCTTAGATTAATGTTCAAGAATTTTTTAACAATTTCAATTTTTATAAGTTCATTAATACTTAAATGTATGAAGAACTTGGCATAAATTTCAGTAAACATTTTAACTTAATTTTAGGAAAAAACACATTTTTAAGTTAAAATTTCTTAATTGGATTTTTTTCTTTACAAAAAATTTCAGATTTTTTTCTCACTTAAAACCTTGAAAATATTCTTCCACATAAGTTTGAATGTACTCAATTGTAAGAATTTTTTATTAGTTCCAAAGAAATGTTTTTAAGTAAATCTACTACCCTTTTTCTAGTAAATTAACTATTTACTATGGCTTTGAAAGAAGGAAACTTTACTCATACTTAGTTAATTTTCCAATTTTTTCCCGAAATTTTTACTGGAGCGTTTGGAAACCACTCATATTTTATTGCCAGGATCTTCGAGAAATATTTTGATACATTTGTCCGACAGACATTGTCGGTAAAATTACATTTCAGTTATCCATCTATCAGTACACTCAAAGGAAATAGCAGATTTTTTGCTGTTAAAAAAGAGACAGCAGATATTCTGCTGAGATGGTAAACAGCCGTTTGCTGTTTTTAGCAATATATATGATACGCATATTGTCCCAAGCTAATATAAAAGAAAATTCGAGCTAAACTCGCTTTGAACACTTATCTTTTTTATATTTTAACTAACAACAGCTAATTTTAACAGACTGCAAACTCTTTAGCAGTGTGAATGGTGATGTAAGATTGCAGAAAACTGCAGTTATGCCAAAAAACAGCTGTAATAGCAGAAAAGTGTCCGTGGATTGGCAGCAGACTATCGCTGCTTTTATTAACAGACTTGTTCTCTAAGTGTAGAACTTGTTTTAAATAGTTGCTTGAAATTACATACATACATATCGAGGGCTTATATTCATAAGTGGCTATGAACAAAAACATATCTTTTCAGGAGAGCGAAAAAAATGATTTTCTCCTTAATTTGAAGAGAAATTATTAATCGTTCTTCTACAGTTTAGTCTAAAAAGGATTACTAATTGCTACGATTAAAAAGTTTTCGAAATTTCCTATTATTCGCGGTTTCATGGTTCATAGCCACTTTTGTATGTTTAAAATTGAGCACTATGAATGTTGAAATAAGAATAAGATTTATTATATATAACCATAACTTTTTTCATGAAATCTTGGCAATGTTGTATAGAAAACGAACTTTCTGTGATGATGTACACTATCGAATTTAAAGATTCCAGCTTCATCCGTCAGATTGGTCGCTTGTAAGATATATGTAGCCAGTGGCGAAAATCGTTGCAATTGATGAAAAATCCAAAATTCGCCGTTGCAATTCCTTATAATTTAACTTTCTTCATTCATAATTCTGAAACATGCCAAAGAAATATTTTTGTATTCTCAATATAATAAAAAGTTACGCCGGGTTTTCTAAATATACTTTTCAAAATTTTTGACTTTACAGCCACCATTTTTCTTATTTTAGTCTGATAACTGGGGAATCAAAATGCTATTAACGCGAAATGATGGAATTTGATAGTACGATATGCCCTAAATCTAGAAAAATGTTTTATACAAAATCGTTGTAGCGCAAGAAGAGACAACTAGAAATTTTAATTCCAAAAGACCAAATAATTGGTATTTTAGAGTTTCGCTTTTCTACGTAGATCCAAGTTACTGAATTTGTTGTTTCTCTTTTGAATAATACTTGTTACATAAAAAAATACTAAATAAAAAAATACTAAAAATACTAACTCTGAAAAATATTTGACATAAGTGATAAATATAACAAAAATTTTAGTAAGTAAAAACTCATTTCTTATTGTTTCGCAACTTTAAAGTAGATTTTAAAATAGAGACCTACACGCAGAGAAAAAAATGAATTTCGTAGAAACAAAATTTTAAACTCGTGACCATCGTTTTTGAGTTTTTTTGTGGGAAAAATTAGTTTGTTTGCGGTAAACATGTCATCAGTTGTTGTAAATGAACAAAGAGAAATATGTTTACATATATCAAACAGTTGTCTTCGTTTGTCGAAATGGATTTGTATTATAATTGCAAACTCCCAAAACATTGAAAGTAACAGAAACCGTTGTTGTTGCATCTGTGATGAAAATAGGATACATAAAAATGCCCAATCGCAAATGTTACATCTTAGCAAATTGTTTGCTTTTATTAAGAATATTTTAGATTTCATTATGATATCATAGTGATTTTTATCTACACTTTTTTAAATTACTAAACGATTCTGTTAATAAATTTCCAAACTATTATTGCAGTACACAATTAAAAGTTCATAAGATATTGCTTTAGTCAAATGTCAAGAAGTGGTATCGGTTAATAAAAATGAAAGTTTTTTTGGTATCCATTAGCGAAATTAGCACTACACAATCTTTAAATTGGCACAATTCGTTTGTTTGTATTTTTCATAACCTTTGTCCGAAATTCAAGAAAGTGTCCACGATTTTTATATAATTTTCGTGTTTTCACGATTTTACTGCAAAATTACCATTTCAGACGAGTTATTTTAAAAAAGACTTTAAAAATTCTATATTTTATTGCTTCAGAAAGTCTAGAAGATTTTAAAAAGTATATGTTCGAAACCTCTCTGGGGGGGGGGGTTTTGAACCCCCAAACCCCCCCCTGCGCACGGCCCTGCCTAAAATCGATTATACCAATGATCTTACTTACCTCCAAGTCCATTGTAATTAAATCGATGAGCAGTGTTAGTTAATGTGCTGATGATGACTGCTGCTATTGGGAAGATTCCGAAGGAGAACCACATATCACTGATATATAGAGAATCTTGCACCGACAATGTTGCAGGTTGATAAAACATGTAACTCGGCATATATCGCTATTCTTCCAACTGTGTTTGAAGTCGAAGCAATTCAGAATATGTATCTACAGACTTCTGAGATGTTAAGCGGCATTGTATATGGTTATACAAACCGATAATAATCATGAACTGCGACTTTATTCTGTCCCGGTACGGTCCAGTAGAATACGGTGCAAACATGTCGGGCAGTTCAACTCCTACGAAGAAAACCAGAGCAGAACTACGGACCACGATTTACTTCTGTGCCGGCACGATACGGTAAACTACCAAGCAAACAACTCGGATAGTTTAATTTCCTCGAAGAAAAAATAGACAACCCCAACAATCATGATATTCAAAAAAACGAGAAAGTTACGATAGAAATGCAATTTTATTTATTGTAAAGAAGGCATAAATACAAATGTTATTCAATTTAAAATTTCAATATTCAGATTAGTTTCAATATGTACATTGTCTCAACATCCCAGCCAAAAGAGAGCACCCAAAGAAGTGAAAAAGATGTTCATCTTGTGACTCAGAAGTAGTGAAAACTGGGATATTCACCAATGAATTTAACGTGGAGTTGTCATAGGAGGGATGTCCTTTATTTTGAAAGACTTAAAAGTTATTTTAAAGTGTTGCAAAGGAACCACTTTTTCACCAGTTTCCATTTCTATTTTAAAATATTCGCCGCTACTGGGTGTAGAACAGCAACCTTCTGGTTGCCACTACGGCACTCTAACCATCCTCTGGTGTGAGTGCTGAAAAACACAGTGTAACAAAAAAATTTAACCATATACGGACACCAGTTTTGCCCAAATTCATGCACTTTTTGTATGGATCCCAAAGATTTGGAACCAAACCGATTGGAATTTTGATTTACTTTCTGAGACAAAGTTGTAGGTTTTGTCGTAAAGAACATATAAAATCAAACAAACTTCATCTTTAAGGTCAAAATCGCAAACAACTAAAAAAATCGATTTGTTAAACCTTTTTCCCCTGTTCAGGTACATAGGTAGCAAACCCTTAAACATTCAAGGAAACAATCAACTACAAAAATGTACCTAAAATCTCAATAAACAACTTTCTAGAACATGGACTTTCTAGGATGATTCTTAACAGCGTTTAGGTAGGAAAAATATATCTCGCAGGACTGTTTCTGTTAATGGTCAGTCCGACTTAGAGATGGGCGCGACTCACGTGAATTTCGTGAATCACGCGTGATCGTGAGCAAAATTTATTTTACTCACGTGAGCGTGCGTGAACCTGAGGAACGAAAAAATGTTCGTGCGTGAGTCTTATTTCTGCGTGAGTCACGTGATTCGCACATTTTTATTGTTATTTTTCTCTCATTTTATTATTTATTTCGTCAGTCTTTACCCTCATATATTTTCATTGTTAGTTGAATATTTTCAATTAGATTTACGATGTATACATAGGTTGTAACTTTAATACCTGAGCGCGAACAAAGTCAAATTAAATATTTTTTCCGTGGAATGGGAACTTTAGACATATTTATATATTTTTTAAATATATATATACCCAGCAAACAAAATTCGAAGTACTTCCGTAGGAAGCACATGTAAATCGAATCTCAAAATCTAAATGTGCATTTTCCCGCTTTTGAGGAAGTTTTTTAAACAACTTCCAAAAAATCGATAATATGTTAATATCCCGTAACATTTTACGAATAGCATTTTCACAAGTGAATGGGAATGAATTTTTATTATGGGGACACAGAGGTAAGGTGTCCGCTTTGCACCAAGATGGTCTCGGGTTCGATTCGTGGCTCGGGAAAAAATCTTTTCTGTTATTTTGCATTACTATTTTAAATAAACAATGTTTAATTTTGTAAATTTTAATTTAATTTAAAAATTTTTGCTTTAAATAATACAGATTTATTGCTTTATTAATGTACTTCAAATATTTAATTTTTTTTAGAATTAATACCACATAATATTAGTAAAATTAAGTAGTGTTAAATTATTTAATGCTAATTTATTTTAATATTAATTTGCGTTATATATTAATTCATTCTAAATAAATATTTTGTTGAGTTAGCTTCTATTATTCAGCACACACATCAGAGGATAGCACACACATCAGAAGGTCCGTTGTTCTATCCCCGGTAGCGCCTTTGTTTGTAACACCCAAAAGGAAGATAGATAGACCCATTGTTAATTATACCGATCGACTTAGAATCACTGAATCGATTAAGCGATGTCCGTCCGTCTGTCTGTCTGTCTGTCTGTCCATCTATTCTTGTAATCACGATACAGGTCGCAATTGTACACAGAACCAAATGAAACTTTGCACAACTAAGTTTTTCGGGATAAAAACGAACGCTATTTAATTTGAAGAAAATCGGTTCAGATTTAGATATAGCCCCCATACGAATTTCACTCCCGATTTGACTCTTTTCACTCTAGATACCACATATTTTAACAGATTTTCTTCAAAATTGGCAAAACATCTTATAGTTCAACTAGAAACATCTGTGGTAAAAATGGGTCAGATCGGTTCAGATTTATATATAGCTCCCATACAAATTTCGCTCCCGATTTGATTTTTTCCGCTCTAGAAACCACAAATTGTATCAGATTGTCTTCAGATTTGGCAAAACATCTTATTTTTCAACTAGCAACACCTGTGGTAAAAATTTGTTAGATCGGTTCAGATTTATATATAGCTCCCATACAAATTTCGCTCCCGATTAAATTTTTCCGCTCTAGAAACCACATATTGTATCAGATTGTCTTCAAATTTGGCAAACTATCTTATATTTCAACTAGAAACGGCCATGATGAAAATGGGTCAAATCGGTTCAGATTTATATATAGCTCCCATACAAATTTCGATCCCGATTTGACTTTTTCCGCTCTAGAAACCACAAATTGTATCAGATTGTGTTCAGATTTGGCAAAACATCTTATTTTTCAACTAGCAACACCTGTAGTAAAAATGTGTTAGATCGGTTCAGATTTATATATAGCTCCCATACAAATTTCGCTCCCGATTTGATTTTTTCCGCTCTAGAAACCACATATCGTATCAGATTGTCTTCAAATTTGGCAAAGTATCTTATATTTCAACTAGAAACGCCCATGATGAAAATGGGTCAAATCGGTTCATTTTATATATAGCTCCCATACAAATTTGGCTCCCAATTTGACTTTTTCCGCTCTAGATACCACATATTTTAACAAATTTTCTTCAAAATTGGCAAAACATCTTATAGTTCAACTAGAAACACCTGTGGTAAAAATGGGCCAGATCGGTTCAGATTTATATATATCTGCCACACAAATTTCTCTCCCGATTTCACTTTTTCCACTCTATAAAGTACATATTTTAACAGATTTCTTTCAAATCTTTCAAAATATCTTATATTTCAACTAGAAACACCCATGGTGAAAATGTTTCAGATCGGTTCAGACTTACATATAGATCCAATACAAATTTCGCTCCCGGATAGACTTTTTCCGCCCCAGAAACCACAAATTTTCTCCGAATTTCTTTGAAGTGACCACCAACCGTTATATTTAAACTGGAAGAACTTATTTTGAAAGTTAGTCACTTTATTCCATGTTGGGATATAGCCCCGATACAAATATTCTTTTCGATTTGACAAATTGGACAAGGTCATATTAGCCTATGATAAGGAAACACACAAAAATTCTTCCCGTTTTCACTTTTTACCGAGTTGAATTGTATTCGGATAGAAAGTGGAGTGTATCGTATAGTCGGCCCCGCCCGACTTTAGCCTTTCCTTACTGGTTTTTAAATAGAAATGGAAACTAGTGAACAAGTGATTCCTTTGCAACTACTTTAAAATAACTCTTAATTCTTTCAAAATAAAGGACATGTTAAATTCCTTGGTGAAGATCCCAATTTTCATTACTTCCGAATCACAAGATGGTCATCTTTATACACTCCACGAGAGTATTACGTCTTTGTGCATTTGTTTGTAACACCCAAAAGGAAGAGAGATAAACCCATTGTCAATTATACCGATCGTCTTAGAATCACTTTTTGAATCGATTTAGCAATGTCCGTCTGTCTGTCCATCTATTATTGTAATCACGATTCAGGTCGCATTTGTAGCTAGAACCAAATGAAACTTTGCACAACGAAGTTTTTCGGGACAAGGATGAACGCTATTTAATTTGAAGAAAATCGGTTCAGATTTAGATATATCCCCCATACGAATTTCACTCCCGATTTGACTCTTTTCACTCTAGATACCACATATTACAACAGATTTTCTTCAAAATTGGCAACACATCTCATATTTCAACTAGAAACACCTGTGGTGAAAATGTGTTAGATCGGTTCAGATTTATATATAGCTCCCATACAAATTTCGCTCCCGATTTGACTATTTCCGCTCTAAGAACCATATATTGTATCAGATTGTCTTCAGAGTAGGCAAAACATCTTATATTTAAACTAGGAACACCTATGCTGAAAATTGGTTAGATCGGTTCAGATTTGTATATAGCTCCTATTCAAATTTTGCTCTCGATTTGACTTTTTCTGGTCTTTTACAGATCTTCTTCAAATTTGGCAAAATATCTTATACTTCCACAAGAAACACCCATGGTGAAAATGGACCAGATCGGTTCAGATAGATCCCATACAAATTTCCTTCCCAAATTTTTCCGCACTAAAATCCACATATTTTAACAGATTTTCTTCAAAATTGACAAAACACCACATATTTTCACCGAATTTCTTTGAAATGAGCATAACACCTTTACTTGAACTAAAAACCAGTAAGGAAAGGCTAAAGTCGGGCGGGGCCGACTATACGATACACTCCACTTTCTATCCGAATACAATTCAACTAGGTAAAAAGTGAAAACGGGAAGAATTTTTGTATGTTTCCTTATCATAGGCTAATATGACCTTGTCCAATTTGTCAAATCGAAAAGAATATTTGTATCGGGGCTATATCCCAACGTGGAATAAAGTGACTAACTTTCAAAATAAGTTCTTCCAGTTTAAATATAACGGTTGGTGGTCACTTCAAAGAAATTCGGAGAAAATTTGTGGTTTCTGGGGCGGAAAAAGTCTATCCGGGAGCGAAATTTGTATTGGATCTATATGTAAATCTGAACCGATCCGACCCATTTTCACCATGGGTGTTTCTAGTTGAAATATAAGATATTTTGAAAGATTTGAAAGAAATCTGTTAAAATATGTACTTTATAGAGTGGAAAAAGTGAAATCGGGAGAGAAATTTGTGTGGCAGTTATATATAAATCTGAACCGATTTGACCCATTTTCATCATGGGCCTTTCTAGTTGAAATATAAGATACTTTGCCAAATTTGAAGACAATCTGATACAATATGTGGTTTCTAGAGCGGAAAAAATCAAATCGGGAGCGAAATTTGTATGGGAGCTATATATAAATCTGAACCGATCTAACACATTTTTGCCACAGGTGTTGCTAGTTGAAAAATAAGATATTTTGCCAAATCTGAAGACAATCTGATACAATTTGTGGTTTCTAGAGCGGAAAAAATCAAATCGGGAGCGAAATTTGTATGGGAGCTATATATAAATCTGAACCGATCTAACACATTTTTACCACAGGTGTTGCTAGTTGAAAAATAAGATGTTTTGCCAAATCTGAACACAATCTGATACAATTTGTTGTTTATAGAGCGGAAAAAGTCAAATTGGGAGCGAAATTTGTATGGGAGCTATATATAAATCTGAACCGATTTGACCCATTTTCATCATGGGCGTTTCTAGTTGAAATATAAGATAGTTTGCCAAATTTGAAGACAATCTGATACAATATGTGGTTTCTAGAGCGGAAAAATTTAATCGGGAGCGAAATTTGTATGGGAGCTATATATAAATCTGAACCGATCTAACAAATTTTTACCACAGGTGTTGCTAGTTGAAAAATAAGATGTTTTGCCAAATCTGAAGACAATCTGATACAATTTGTTGTTTCTAGAGCGGAAAAAATCAAATCGGGAGCGAAATTTGTATGGGAGCTATATATAAATCTGAACCGATCTGACCCATTTTTACCACAGATGTTTCTAGTTGAACTATAAGATGTTTTGGCAATTTTGAAGAAAATCTGTTAAAATATGTGGTATCTAGAGTGAAAAGAGTCAAATCGGGAGTGAAATTCGTATGGGGGCTATATCTAAATCTGAACCGCTTTTCTTCAAATTAAATAGTGTTCGTTCTTATCCCGAAAAACTTAGTTGTGCAAAGTTTCATTTGGTTCTGTGTACAATTGCGACCTGTATCGTGATTACAAGAATATTCAATTTTTTTCCTTCGTGAGCGTGCGTGAACGCGCCCATCTCTAGTCCGTCTACAGTGTGTATGCGTGATATTATCCTTAATCAACAGCACGTATACGCCACCTACACACACTACAGCCTATAAGATTTGTGCGACGACATTTGCGATGTTGACCTTGAATATGCAGTTTTTGATTTAATATTTTCACAATTTTTGTTATTTATGACAAGAGCTACAACTTTGCCTTAGAGAGTAAATCGAAATTCCAAACGGTTTGCAAGATATGAGAAGTGAAGTACTCGCTTTTGAATGCAGTAATTTAGCCCTTCGTTGCCGAGTCAATGGTTAAAATTCTTAGTGATTTTCAAACCAGGAAGAGATTTAGGGAACCATATTTAAATATTCCAAATTTCATGTTCATGTTACCACATGAACATGAAATTTGACCCACTCTACGGCATATGTGTATGTCCAATTTTTATCCCCAACGTGCTAGAAGTTTTGGAATTACCCATGTGTGTCTTCACATATTCCATGGTGGTTCGTTCGTATGTATTGTTGGTTGTCTGTTTTCGCACATGAATGCGTCTCTTTTAATTGGTTAAGAAGATGACAAACACAGAAAAGAAAGCACTTGTCTTTAAGCACATGCCGCACAGCATTTTAAGCGTAAATTCGTAAATATTTGTTCCCATAGGGTGTGAGGCTCCACACACTCCGTCGTTGGCTCGTAAAATCAGTCAAGCATACGCGGCAACAGGTATTAGACATGTTGCGACTGCAAGCCACCACCGTTTGTGATTTCTTCTTCGTCGTCGTCAGCGTTTGCGTCTTCTATGAAAAACGGTTTAGTTATGCCAATAAATTGTCAACATTATGTCGTTATCGTTCATTAGCGCGGCGGCACCATCACCA
This sequence comes from Polietes domitor, assembly GCA_947397865.1. NCBI lineage: Eukaryota > Metazoa > Arthropoda > Insecta > Diptera > Muscidae > Polietes > Polietes domitor. The sequence goes on along the minus strand of OX377621.1, from coordinate 91,738,418 downwards.
CCATTTGCCGCAAATGTTTCTCTAAACGCTGATTAACTGCGCTTTGATATTCAGCAATGCCTGACTGCCTGCCTGTTGCAGCGAGAGCATGCGTGACAGCACTTGTAAAGAATTTACGCGTCAAGAAGCAGCAGGCACGGCACGGGACGGCACCGCAGTTCCACCTAAAACCAAAAATATATCTGTGGCGAGAACATTAAAAAGTCAATACGAACCATTGGTCAGCGTGAGTGACAGTGGCGACAGCTAGTCGTGTCTCCGATAAGGTGATAGGAATATCGGCGAATGCGAACGAACAACAAATGCTAGCCAATTATGTTTAATTCCAAGTTCATTTGGTTGATTAATGTGTTGAACAAATAATAACCTCATTATGGCTTTCAATAAAGCACTCAATGATTTCTTAATTTCGCATCTTTGAGTACATTTGGTAACATTTTCCCATTTTTATCAACACCAATGGAAGAGGCAATTGTCTGGGCCCTATATCAAAAGTTGGCATTATATATGTTTTGTTCAATATTTAATATGTTCAATATTTATGTATTTCAGTAGGTAAATATTAGCAGCACACGCTGCTTCGCACGCGAAAAAGCCAGTTATTTGTTATTAGTTTTATACGTCTCTGTTTTTGGATAGTATTTATTTCACTTTCTCTTAATGGATATAGATAAATCTAAAATAGTAATTTTGAAACCTCCTATTAGACATTCCTTTGACTGTATATGAGTGCAATACAGTCAAAGGAATGTGCTTGTCGATGTGCACTATTTTAGCTGAACTCTCTTCGTATGTATAATTTTTAATGATAAACCCCCAGAGCTTTTTTTCCTCGACCTCATATTTCTATTTATATGCAGCCGACCACTTTATAACTTTTTGCACCTCTTTCCCAAAAAAAAAAACACAAACTTACTGTTTTTTCCCTAAAAAATGTGTTTTTACTTCCCCTTATAAAATGTACCTTATTTGATACCACGTTTATCCATTGTCGTCCCTCATCATCCTTATAAGTACAAATTTTTTAATATCCATTTATGTTGCGCGTTTACGTAATTAACAAGTAAGGAAAGGCTAAAGTCGGGCGGGGCCGATTCTATGATACACTCCACTTTCTATCCGAATACAATTTAATTCGGCGTAAAAGTGAAAACGGGAAGGATTTTTGTATCCTGTAAATGTATGCGTTTGACAAAAAATGTTAAATCGGAAAGGACATTTGTATGGGGGTATATTGAAATCTGGAACGAAATAGGGGAAATGTAATATGTAGAGTTTGGCCAAAATCGCTATATCTAAATCTGAACCGATTTTACCCACTTACCCACTGATTTTACGAGGGTTTTTTACTTGGATTATAAGATGTTGTGCCAAATTTAAAGAAAATCGGGTAAATCGTAAAATCGGCGAGCGACATTTGTATGGGGGCTATATCTAAATCTGAACCGATTTGCCTCAAATTAAATAGCGTTCGTCCTTGATCCACAAAACTTATGTGTGCCAATTTTTGTTAAGATCGGACTATAATTGGGACCTATAATTTGATTACAACAATAGATGGACAGACAGACGGACATTGCTAAATCGACTCAGAAAGTGATTCTAAGTCGATCGGTATAATTAACAATGGGTCTATCTCGCTTCCTTCTGGGTGTTACAAACAAATGCACAAAGACATAATACTCTCGTGGAGTGTATAAAAAGTTGTACTTCATTTCTATCCCTTTTTGTCCCGCGCGCCCCTTAAAAGTACAAATTTCGAAAAATCGAATTTTACTGCGCTTCTAATGGCCAGAGGAATTTGCATACCAAATTTCACGATTCCAGCTATAATAATTCGTTTGGTACAATTTGTATCCCTTTTTGTCCCGCTCGCCCCTTAAAAGTACAAAGTTCGAAAAATCTATTTATGATGCATGTCTACGTTGTCAGAAGAATTTACACACCAAATTTCACGACTACAGCTGCAATACTTTAATTGGTACCATTTTTATCCCATTTTGTCCCGCTCGCACTTTTATAAGTACAAATTTCGAAAAAAATTGGTAACATTTTTATCCCGTCTGTGTCTCTCTTACAATTAAGCATTTTCCCAGGAGAGACGTCAATTATATTTAGCATTTCCAATGGGTATCTATTTATATAATTGCTCTCTACCTACACATTGGAAATGCTAAATATTATTGCTTAATTATAAGAGAGACACAGACGGTTGTGCTCATATATACAGGAACACAGTGGAAAACCATAGAGGACAAATTAGACAGTAATTGACAAAAGCTTGCAGAGAGTGATAGGAGAATTTTCTATTGTGAAAAACTTTTAAAAATGTAAATATAAATATTGTGTTATATTTTATTGTTAATGCTTGTAAATTGTAATTGAATAATTTGAGTTTTTGTACTAAATATTGGGAAATAAAAAAAGAAGAAAATAATAAAATACTAATTTTGATTTATTATTCGAAAAAACTGACCTCAAGCCGAACAAAAGACAAAACGCAACACATCACAATGTCAACTATACATACCACTAACTAAATTTTAAGATTTTTCTTTACCCTACTCCTCTTCATGAATACTAAATAAGGCGAGTTTTACCACGCCCCTTCCAGTACCTCACACACAAATCATGCGAAACTACGTAAAATTAAAACTGTTATAATTTCTATACTGATGATCGGAATAATGTGAAATTTGACATTTAGCAATGCTTTTTTCGTGTCACAACCCTTCTGGTGCCTCCCACACAAAGTGGCATAAACTTTGGTTACAATAAACCTGACATAACATCCATACGGGTAGTCAAAATCATTTGAAACTTGACATTTAAAAATACTTTTAAAATCACTTTAAACATAAAAATATTTACGCTTTAGCCACGCCCCTTCTTGTACCTCCCACAAATTGTATCTACCCTAGGTAATATTAAATCCTTCATAACTTCTATACTGGTGCATGAAATCCACTATGACCTGATATTTGATCATGTTTTTACAATTGTTTTATAAATGTGGAAGCTAGGACCATATGACACCTAACCTCCTAGCACCTTCCACACAAATCATCCTGCCCTACATAAAATTGTATTCCTTATAACTTTCTTATATATGTTCTCTGAGAGTTAGGGTATATATAAGTCGGTTTAGCCGACTGAAGTTTATTTACTTGTTTCACTGTTAAATTGGTCATAACTTGTAAAAAAATCATTTTTTTCCAAAAATGCGTATACAATATTTTTATGAGAAGAATACATAAACAAACTTTCAAAACAATCACAGCTATCGAGGTCAAAAACCGTACCGCTTGACATGGAATGACTCATATTGAAAGGATGTCTCCGAAAATAATGGATACAAGTTTTTGATTTTGTTTCAAAGTGGGTATATATATTGCAGAATTTATAACTGTTTACTAAAATGGTGGTTATGCCTTTGATTATCGCAGGGATGTGGTAATACTTTAAAAAAGATCGGTGCTTTCTGATTAAAAAATTGGAGGAGGGTTTTTGAAAAATAAAAAAATATATATCTTTCCGATTCCGGAATTAACTTAATCTACACGTAGAACAGTAGCGCCCGTAGAGCAAACGAGGTTGCAAAAATCAAAATTTTCATGAGCGCCGACGAAGTTTTGAATGTTATAGGAAACTTTTCAACGATTTCAAATCTGCAACTCTTAATAATATCACATTTTTAGTTTAGAAGATATAGCCGTTCAAAGTTGACCGACTTTCGGTTTTCAAAAAAAAACACACAATTTTTAGTGAATTTGTTGCGATTTCAGGTGTAATATCACGAAAAATAGGTAACGAATCGCCTTATTTTTTGTTGGTATTGATTGATGTATTTATTAAATGTATAATGATAAAAAAAATTAACTGTTTGCTTTGTGTTTCCCCTGGTAAATCACTATTTAAAAAGTATCCGTTTTTTCACTATTTTTCAACTTGGACGGAAAATAAAAAAATCTATATTTTTCTATATTTGTCATATTTGCAAAACCTGTTCATTGATTATTTCTTTACATAATTTAGCTGCCCGTACGTGCCCGTTTGGCTTCTAGAGGTAAAAAGGTTAAAAAGACATGGTTGCAGAAATTGTATGGCGTCCATCCCTTATATGTTTTGACTGACAGTAGTTTGATCTAATAGTTTAAAAAAACTACTCATTGAAATTAGCAGGTACGTACCTCACTTAAACAATATTTTGGCGTACAAATGGTCAAGAACAATATTGACTTATGGTCCCTACAGGATTTGTGCCTAATCTTATTTGGACACGTGCATAATATCAAAATTGCATTATTCAGCCTAAATCCATATGTATGCAGGGAACAGGTAAATTTTTCGGCATGGTAGCATAAGCCTATATATTGCAAATGATCAAGAACAATATTGACTTATGGTCCCTATTTTTATTTTTTATTTTTAGGCATATTTAGCATTAGCCTATATATTGCAAAATAAGGATAATGCCTGGATTACTCTACGACTGAAAGTTGGCGCAACAATTACTGAAACCAGGCAGTAACTAGAATCACTGGAATTGACAATCAAATCGTGAAAAGATTGGGAACGATCTTAGATGTTTTAAACTGCAAAGAAAATGTCAATTCTACAAAATATGGAGAATATGCGTCGAAAACTGCATCTCTTTTAGCAGAAATGTATCCACAGAAGAAGTTGACCCCGACCGTCCATAAAATATTGGCGCATGGCAAAGATATAATTGAGTACCAGTCTTTGCCAAATGGAGAGCTTTCTGAAGAAGAAGATTGCAGAACACATTCAAAGCATCAAGGGTAAGGCAAAATGAGGACCTCTTCAACATGTTGGCAGCATCTTCCGATCCACTTATTTCTTCCCTGCGGCATGTGAAGTCAAGAATAGAGTTAGAAAATAATTATAGTTTAGAAATGGTTAGTCTTTTAGATATACCTTCTCTTACGAACTGTGATGAATATTTTACAGAAAATTGAAAAAATAAATTTAAAAAAAAAACATTTTTTTAATTTGTTGGGTAATAATTAAAAACATAAAACCCTAAAGAAAAAAAATAAAAACAATCTAAAAATGTAAAAATAATTTTTTTTAGTTACCATAAAATTGATTTTTCTACTAATTTTAACTTTGATAACCCATAATTAGGCCCCTACAGAGCGTAGAACCCTTTCCAAACGCTCATTTCATAGGCTGAACAGTTATCTATCACATGCTGTTTAACCTGTTCAATTATCTTATTCGGTTCAAAAGATATGATTTTTGCAACGAAAAAACTCAAATGGCGCCACTGTGCGTCGCCCACACAGCTCCTACGAAATCGTTGGATTCGATACCCAACCTCTAGACATGTGTACCTATTATGCAGTGTCGACAAGGGTTGTTAAAACCGTCCCTTTTCAGGAAACCGGTTTTCGGTTTGTTCGAAAATTCATAATTTTTTTTTAAATTTTTACAAATCTAGTCAAACCTGTTTTTAATATAGACAAAATATTCAACATTTTGTATTATTTTTAAACTTTTTTTGCCTTCTTATGCTTTCATTATACCCTCCACTAGGGTATTATGTCCTTTAGGATGGGTCACGAAAATAAATTGCTGTGGTCACTTTAGAAATGAAGATTGGATTGTTTAATGGTGATCTGCAAAATATTTCAGCGCTGGGTCAAGCCATCTGTGAGCTAAACGCTCCTAAAAACATCTCTAAAAATAATGTTTTTCCCGTGTAATTTTTATACACTCCACGAGAGTATTTTGTCTTTGTGCATTTGTTTGTAACACCCAAAAGGAAGCGAGTTAGACCCACCGGTTATTATACAGATCGGCTTAGAATCACTTTCGATGTCCGTCTGTCCGTCTATTGTTGCAATCAAATTACATGTCGCATTTATAGTCCGATCTTAACAAAAATTAGCACAAGAAAGTTTTGTGGATCAAGGACGAACGCTATTTAATTTTAAGCAAATCGGTTCAGATTTGGATATAGCCCCCATACAAATGTTGCTTCCGATTTGACTTTTACCGCTCTAGAAACCACATATGAAACTCGATTTGCTTCAAATTTGAAACAGTACCCTATAATTGAAGTGAAAACAGCGACGGTGAAAATCGGTCAGATCGGTTCAGATTTAGATATAGCCCTCATACAAATGTCGCTCCCGATTTGACTTTTTCCGCATTAGAAACCACATATTGTGCGCGATTTTCTTTAAATTTGGCACAACATCTTATAATTCAACTAAAAACACCCATGGTGAACGTGGGTATGATCGGTTCAGATTTAGATAAAATTTTTTTTATATATATACAAATGTTGCTCCCAAATGTTTAACCGATTTTGTCCAACCTTTACTTATTATGCAGATGTCCTTTCCGATTTAAACTTTTTTGGCAAACACATACATTTACAGGATACAAAAATCCTTCCCGATTTCACTTTATTACAGAATTGAATTATAAAGAGTGATTTTTTTGAGGTTAGGATTTTCATGCATTAGTATTTGACAGATCACGTGGGATTTCAGACATGGTGTCAAAGAGAAAGATGCTCAGTATGCTTTGACATTTCATCATGAATAGACTTACTAACGAGCAACGCTTGCAAATCATTGAATTTTATTACCAAAATCAGTGTTCGGTTCGAAATTTTTTATCGACAAATTTTGTTCAGCGATGAGGCTCATTTCTGGTTGAATGGCTACGTAAATAAACAAAATTGCCGCATTTGGAGTGAAGAACAAACAGAAGCCGTTCAAGAACTGCCCATGCATCCCGAAAAATGCACTGTTTGGTGTGGTTTGTACGCTGGTGGAATCATTGGACCGTATTTTTTCAAAGATGCTGTTGGACGCAACGTTACGGTGAATGGCGATCGCTATCGTTCGATGCTAACAAACTTTTTGTTGCCAAAAATGGAAGAACTGAACTTGGTTGCCATGTGGTTTCAACAAGATGGCGCTACATGCCACACAGCTCGCGATTCTATGGCCATTTTGAGGGAAAACTTCGGAGAACAATTCATCTCAAGAAATGGACCGGTAAGTTGGCCACCAAGATCATGCGATTTGACGCCTTTAGACTATTTTTTGTGGGGCTACGTCAAGTCTAAAGTCTACAGAAATAAGCCAGCAACTATTCCAGCTTTGGAAGACAACATTTCCGAAGAAATTCGGGCTATTCCGGCCGAAATGCTCGAAAAAGTTGCCCAAAATTGGACTTTCCGAATGGACCACCTAAGACGCAGCCGCGGTCAACATTTAAATGAAATTATCTTCAAAAAGTAAATGTCATGGACCAATCTAACGTTTCAAATAAAGAACCGATGAGATTTTGCAAATTTTATGCGTTTTTTTTTAAAAAAAAGTTATCAAGCTCTTAAAAAATCACCCTTTACTAGGATAGCAAGTGGAATGTATCCGTCCGACTTTAGCCTTTCCTTACTTGTTTTATGTTGAATTTTTGTCCAACATTTTTTATGAATTAATAGACCCTTGAAACCACTTTAAATGTAAATTCTTATACTTGTCTTAGAATAATTCATTTGTCGTATTATTGTAGGTTTCGATTTTTTCGGTTTTTAAAAGTGACAGCTAAAATTTGAAAAATTTTGTAAAATGTTCTTATGAAAAATAAATAGAAGGAATCAATGCCTTTCGAATGATGGCTAACTATTTTTACAAAATACTACTACGAAATACGAAAATGTTTAAAATAGTCACTATGAAAAAAAAAACACATAAAAATTACTATAAACGTCCAATAATTCGACCAATAGGTTACCCTAAGACAAAAATCAAAATCGTTATCGATAGCTCTTTTTTCCGAATTTAATTGTAGTGGGTTATAAAGTTGAGGGTATTAAGTATTCGGCCCCGTCCGACTTTCGACTTTCTTTACTTGTTTGTTTTCAATAAACGACTTACAAATTTTTAATCAATATGAGAATTTCTTCATTGAGAGAATATGCTAATATTTTCAATTAACGGCTTACAAATTTCTTTGTTTAATATTTTGAATTTCATTATCACAACATTTTTAAATAATATTTCATTTGAATTCGTGAAGTTTTTAAGTGAATCCATTTTTTTTTGTAGACAGCCGAAGTCCTCCGACCTTTTTATAGCAGAATTTGGCCAGATCAACTTCACAATTCTACTGATCACCAGTGCCTTGCCTACCAAGGCTTGTGCCTCTGGAACTTGTAGATCCTAATGTGGAAAGTTTGTTAGTTTTACATTTTCCTCGAATGACCCTATGCCCTGGCACCCAAATAAGGTGAATATCGAAGTGCTTGTCCATCTCCTTGCGGCTACGGCGCATCACTTGTCATGTCTCCAACAGAAGCCATTTATTCCATTATAATATTTAACTACGCTCTTCAAATCGCTAGCTTGTAACGAAAACACGACTCTTATGGCCATCAACTGACCAAGAATGTAGTGAACATTTGGCTGCAAAAAAAGTGACACTGTTCATTGTTATTTGCTGGAAAATGTTCAAAGGCCATTAAAGAATTGCCAACAGCAACATACAACTTTTTGTTTTTGTTTCTTGTTCTTTTATTTATATTTCCCCTTCAAATTTATCAAAACGAATAAATCCTTTCAAAACGCATTCAACTATCAACAGCAATTAACGTAAATTGCCGTTAACATTTGAAATAAACCAAAAAAATAAAATAAAATGGAAATAGAAATAATACTGCAATAAATACCATAACTGCGATATGGCAATAATTTGTACATTTAAATAGACTCGACTTAGACCAAATCAAATCGAAATGAAATCGAATACGAATTCGAATCGAATCAAAAAACAACCGCAACCTCAGCCACAACTACAATCGGCAAGGCAAGCCAACGAACAAACAAATTTTGTAAGATCACCACCACAATACGAGCGGAACATGACTTAATTAATTTGCATTCCGTAAATATTTCGGTGTTGCAGTCAAATTAACCGAAATCCCCAGACAACCCACGTCCAGCCAGCCAACGGCCAACAACCAAGTGCAACGCGGAACTCCAATGGACAGCGGCCAACGGCCAGCACTCGAGAAACTTGAACCTTTCCGAGACTGCAAGCGGTAAATGCTGCAGCAGCCTGCAGCTGCACTGTTTGTTCTGCAATGTTTTGTTGCTGGTAGCCGCTAGAGTGGGATACATGGGGTTTTTTGTTTTTGTTTCACCATTTTTTTTTGGTTCACCATTTGATGGCTGCTTTTCAAATCAAAGTATCCGGCATCATGTGGAAGCCCGATTGTCTGTACGTATGTATGTATGTCGCTAGATCTGTTGCTCTACTTGCATGTAACACAAAATGTTCTAATTTTGGACACATTTAATAAATGGTGATAGAGTATAACGACATTTTTGGCTTTGCCTGGGGAGAATTCTTGCATGTAATTGAACCGGATTTTCCCAACCGTTTGTGTTTCGATGTTTCCTTTCAGTGCCTTTGGAATTTATGTATTTGGTCAAAATTAATTATGCCAACAGCAGTCCACATTGTTATAATGAAAAAACTATAAATATTATTTCCTCAACGTCAGGGTGGCACAATCTAAGGCCCTTAGGTTTAGTGGGTAATGTGAAGCGATCAATACCTTGATCATTTAATTTGGGATTTTATGAAATTTCACTGCTTACATGTCTAAGACCCAATTGTGATGATTTTTTAATTTGACTCAAAAGTCATGACTTTTGAGTTTGTATGCGATTTTCTTAAAATTTTCCACAGCATTTTATTCAGGGGTTTCCAACAGAGGTGTTATTTTGGTATTCAAAGAAAAATGCAAAATGCAAATTTTTTGATATAAATGATCGGATATTTATTTCATAATAAAGAGGAAGGTATGCCGGTAATAATGAAAACAAACATCTGCCAAATGGCCACAACGACATCGCTTACAGGACCATATCCTTTTCATGAAATTTTCCATAACCAAATAGCAAAGTGGCTGCCCTATGTCCTCGATAGCCTCACGAATTCTATCTTTGAGGTCTTGAATCGACGCTGGGCTGTTGGCGTAGACCTTATCTTTCACGTGGCCCCAAAAGATGAAGTCGCAAGGTGTTAAATCACAAGATTTCGGTGGCCGATTGTGATCACCTCTTCAAGAGATAACACGGTCCGGAAACTTTTCCCGTAAAAGAGCAATGGTTTCGTTGCTTATGTTGCACGTAGCGCCGTCTTGTTGAAAGTAAATGTTGTCCAGATCAATACCATCCAACTCCGACCATAAACAAATCATTAATCATCTCTCGATAGCGCAATCCATTCACCGTAACTGTTCCAACTCTAACCTCATTTTCGAAAAAGTAAGGTGCAATGTCCCCGCCGGACCATAAACCGCACCAAATAGTCACACTAGGAGGATGGAGAGGCAATAACTCTTGGGTTTTCTGATGAACACTTTGCACTACAGCAGCAATATTCTTAGTTGTTCTTGAGCAACGTGCACGGGTTTTTTTCTTCACATCTCTAACTTGTCCCAACAGCTCGAATTTTTCCACCAATTTCTGTAATGCGGTTCGACAAGGTGCTTCACGACGACCCAAAAACGCTTTAGTTTTGCGAACTGTGGCTGCAAGATTTTCACCATTTTTGTAATGAATTTTAATAATTTCAATGCGTTCTTGAAGCGTGCATCGTTCCATTTTTAGTAATGGCGTAGTTTCTACTTGTCAAATGTCAAACAATAAAAGCTTCAAAAGTGACAGCTTCCGAAATACCGGGTGATTCAAAATAACACCTCTTGTTGGAAAACCCTGTATTTTTCTTCCGCTCTATACCCCACATTTTTGTATGGGTTTTGCCCTAAATTTAATGCAATGATGTAGAAAGTGGTGGGTATCATATAGTCGGCCCCGCCCGTCTTTAGCCTTTCCTTACATGTTTTCATTTGTTTTATTTCGGTCTGTAATCAATATTTTATAAATGGTAAGGTGGCATTCCATTATCATTATATCTGACCTATGAAACCAATTATTACTGTCACCATGAGAGCAAAATTAATATAGAACACAGCCCCATAAGCTAAGTTTTTTTGTTCTTTATAGCAGCCTAACCCACTGGATTTTATAGGCTATATAATTTTTATATATTTTTTGTGGGCGTGGAACCTCCCACACAAAATGGGGATTTATTGTTCCATTTTTATAAAATAGCGAATTGTTAATCTGCAGAGTTATGCCACAAAAAACGGTATTAGAAGCTATTATCGAATATATTCAGTTCTATGACATCTAGAGTCCTGAGTGTGAGTGCATCCAGCATCAAGGTGCGAAGTTTTGCCAAAAAGGATCGTTATTGGAAAAGTGGGCCTGTCATTGTATATTTCAAAATTCGTACTTCTTGGGGGTGAAATCGGGTAAAAAGGGATAAAAATGGTACCAAACAAACGGATGGAGCACGAATTAAAAAAAATGGTGTATACATTCCTCAAAATGCTTAGAGACGCAAAATTAAGGAATTTTTCGAAATTCGAACTTTTAAAGGGTAAACGGGAAAAAGGAGATTAAAAAGGTACCAATAAAACGGCTGACGCTATAATCGTGAAATTCGGTGCCCTTTTTGCAAAATTCGTTTTGGTGTGGAATTAGGTAAAAAGTGATAACAATGGTACCAATCATGAAATTCGATTTGTACATCCCCAATGCATAGAACCACAAAATTAAGGGATTTTTTATGATTAATGAGGAAAAGAAATGGTACCAATAACACGGCTGCAGCCAAATCGATAAATTCGGTGTGGATTCGCGATTTAAATGGTACCCGCATTGTATAATAAGGTATACAGTCCCGTAAGGTAGTAGCCTCGTCGAAATATATATAAAAACCAGTAAGGAAAGGCTAAAGTCGGGCGGGGCCGACTATATGATACACTCCACTTTCTATCAGAATACAATTCAATTCGGAAAAAAGTGAAAACGGGAAGAATTTTTGTATGTTTCCTAATCATAGGCTAATATGTCCTCGTTCAATTTGTCAAATCGAAAAGAATATTTGTATCACGGCTATATCCAAACATGGAATGAAGTGACCCATTTCACAATAGGTTCTTCCAGTTCTCAATTTTAAGTAATTCGATGAAAATACGTGGTTTCTGGGGCGGAAAAATCAAGTCGAGAGCGAAATTTGTATAGGAGCTATATATAAATCTGAACCGATCTGACTCATTTTCATCCTGGGTGTTTCTCATGCAAATATAAGATATTTTGCCAAATTTGAAGAAAATCTGTTAAAATATGTGGTTTCTGGAGCGGAAAACTCAAATCGGGAGTGAAATTCGTATGGGGGCTATATCTAAATCTGAACCGATCTGAGCAATTTTCACCATAGGTGTTTCTAGTTGAAATGTAAGATGTTTTGCCAAGTTTGAGGAAAATCAGTTTTAATATGTGGTATCTAGCGTGAAAAGAGTCAAATCGGGAGTAAAATTCGTATGGGGCTATATCTAAATCCGAACCGATCTGGCTAATTTTCACCGTGGGTGTTTCTAGTTGAAATATAAGATGTTTTGCCAATTTTGAAGCACATCTGTTAAAACATGTGGTTTCTACAGCAGAAAAAGTCAAATCGGGAATGAAATTCGTAGGGGGGGCTATATCTAAATCTGAACCGTTCTGGCTAATTTTCACCGTGGGTGTTTCGAGTTGAAATATAAGATGTTTTGCCAATTTTGAAGAACATCTGTTAAAACATGTGGTTTCTTCAGCAGAAAAGTCAAATCGGGAGTGAAATTCGTATGGGGGCTATATCTAAATCTGAACCGATCTGGCTAATTTTCACCGTGGGTGTTTCTAGTTGAAATATAAGATGTTTTGCCAATTTTGAAGAACATCTGTTAAAATATGTGGTTTCTACAGCAGAAAAAGTCAAATCGGGAGTGAAATTCGTATGGGGGCTATATCTAAATCTGAACCGATCTGACCAATTTTCACCATAGGTGTTTCTAGTTGAAATGTAAGATGTTTTGCCAAGTTTGAGGAAAATCTGTTTTAATATGTGGTATCTAGCGTGAAAAGAGTCAAATCGGGAGTGAAATTCGTATGGGGGCTATATCCAAATCTGAACCGATTTTCTTCAAATTAAATAGCGTTCGTCCTTATCCCGAAAAACTTTGTTGTGCAAAGTTTCATTTGGTTCTGGCTACAACTGCGACCTGTACTTTGATTACAAGAATATATGGACAGACGGGCGGACGGACGGACGGACGGACGGACATCGTTAAATCGATTCAAAAAGTGATTCTAAGTCGATCGGTATAATTAACAATGGGTCTATCTCGCTTCCTTTTGGGTGTTACAAACAAATGCACAAAGACATAATACTCTCGTGGAGTGTATAAATATGTTTGTTCTATTTACAAGTTAAGATTTCAAGTCATGCAACGGTACAGAAGTTATATGTAAAGGATTTAATTTTACAAAGGGTGTGGCAAAAGCAAATATATTTTGTAGGTTTAAAGTGATTATAAAAACATTTTTGAATCTAAAATTGCAACTGATTTCAACTTTCTGTATAGTTATATCAGCTTTATTTTGACAAAAGCTTATTTGTGTGGGAGGTACCAGAAGAGTTATGACAATATTCAGATGTGTTTAGCATATGTGAAAATATTGGAAAAGATAAAAGTTCAGAGTATTCCTATTATCCGATTTGTGTGGCAATAAAATATTAGGAAAATCATAATTTTTTCTAATAGCAATATTTGTTAAATAAATTGCGATGTTTCATTATTATAATTTGAAATAATAATTATATTGTCTTTTGATTTCACTTTGGAATGTATACACTTAATTTTACTATTTTAGCAACAGTCATTTGCTTGGTACCAGTTTTGTCTATGTTTGAAGAATACTTATGCTTTTTTATTCGTTTACAAAGTCAGCCGTTTGATTGGCACGATTTTTATTATTCTAAGTGCAACTGTTCAATTGTTACCCATAGTAACCCTTTTTCACTGTTTCCCCATAAAAGTAAAAAAATTTAAAATGTGCTTGATTTTACACGTCTTTTGAAATTTCGTAATTTTAGCTACAGTCATTTGGTCTGTACCAATTTTATCAATTTTTCCTTATCCCTTAAAAGTACGAATTTCGAAAATCACTTATTTTACGTGTTTAATTTGTACCACAATATAGATTGATTTTTATACCCTACACCACAGGGAATAATGTCTTTGTGCATTTTTTTGTAACACCCAAAAGGAGACGAGATAGACCCACCGTTTATTATACCGATCGTCTTAGAATCACTTTTTGAATCGATTTAGCAATGTCCGTCTGTCCATCTATTCTTGTAATCAAAGTTCAGGTCGCAATTGTAGCCAGAACCAAACGAACCTTTGCACAACGAAGTTTTTCGGGATAAGGACGAACGCTATTTAATTTGAAAAAATCGGTTCAGATTTAGATATAGCCCCCATACGAATTTCACTCCCGATTTGACTCTTTTCACGCTAGATACCACATATTAAAACAGATATTCCTCAAACTTGGCAAAACATCTTACATTTCAACTAGAAACACCTATGGTGAAAATTGGTCAGATCGGTTCAGATTTAGATATAGCCCCCATACGAATTTCACTCCCGATTTGACTTTTTCTGCTGTAGAAACCACATGTTTTAACAGATGTTCTTCAAAATTGGCAAAACATCTTATATTTCAACTAGAAACACCCACGGTGAAAATTAGCCAGATCGGTTCGGATTTAGATATAGCCCCATACGAATTTTACTCCCGATTTGACTCTTTTCACGCTAGATACCACATATTAAAACTGATTATCCTCAAACTTGGCAAAACATCTTACATTTCAACTAGAAACACCTATGGTGAAAATTGCTCAGATCGGTTCAGATTTAGATATAGCCCCAATACGAATTTCACTCCCAATTTGACTTTTTCTGCTGTAGAAACCACATATTTTAACAGATCTTCTTCAAAATTGGCAAACCATCTTCTATTTAAACTAGAAACACCCATGAAACAGACCAAATGAGCCAGATCGGTTCAGATTTAGATATAGCCCACATACGAATTTCACTCCTGATTTGAGTTTTCCGCTCCAGAAACCACATATTTTAACAGATTTTCTTCAAATTTGGCAAAATATCTTATATTTGCATGAGAAACACCCAGGATGAAAATGAGTCAGATCGGTTCAGATTTATATATAGCTCTTATACAAATTTCGCTCCCGACTTGATTTTTCCGCCCCAGAAACCACGTATTTTCATCGAATTACTTAAAATTGAGAACTGGAAGAACCTATTGTGAAATTGGTCACTTCATTACATGTTTGGATATAGCCGTGATACAAATATTCTTTTCGATTTGACAAATTGAACCAGGACATATTAGCCTATGATTAGGAAACATACAAAAAATCTTCCCGTTTTCACTTTTTTCCGAATTGAATTGTATTCTGATAGAAAGTGGAGTGTATCATATAGTCGGCCCCGCCCGACTTTAGTCTTTCCTTACTGGTTTTATAATAATATTGGGAACAAGGAAACAATTTATCTGGTAAGCCTGCTGGGATTGTCCAATAATTGCGGCTTGTTCTTTGATTACAGGAATAAATCGATTCAAAATGTAATTCTAAGTTGATCGGTATAATAAACGGTTGTCTGTTTGTAACTTCCTTCTGGATGTTACAAACAAATGCTCAAAGACGTAATACCCTAGTGGAGGGTATATCAATTCGATTTGGAACCACTGTGTTGTGGTAAGAAGTTCGCACCTAGGTCAAGCAAATTATCACGGTTGGATTTTCTCTCGGGCACTTCAGTGGTCTATGGTTTATGCCAACAATCTCAAGACCGAATATGCCTTCAACGATCAGATTGAGCGATCTATTGGACTATATACCGAATAGGCTGTCTACTTAAGGAATTAATAAAAATTCTAAAAGTTTGTTTTTAAAGGTATGTTTTAGTGAAGCTTTTTGTTGTAAATCACTCGGCCCTTACCTTCATCGAAGGTTGTAGCGCGCACGTGTGAACTTATTCCCTCTGCACAAAAAAGAGGTTGCCAGACAATTGTATTCAGCTTGAGTTGCCATGGATTTGACTGCTGGTTGTTTACATTGCGACTGGCGGCTATTTGGCAGCGATGTTATTGTCAACGATTTTACATTTTATTCTCCATCCGTTAAGTGGTCACAGACATTGTTCATATTTTGTCTGTGGTTTTTCCGTCCGCTCCGCTCCGTTCTCATACACTCGAAAGCCTTTTGAGTTGGCTGACTTATGTGTCGCTTAAAGAGAAATAAATAAAATTGTGTTCATGTAATATTTTGGCTTCAATTTAATTTGGATTTGTTGTCGCTGTTGAGATTTCTGCACCTGGCTTTTAAGACCTCAAGACGTTCGGTGGTTCGTTCGCAGCAGCAACGGAAGACTGTGACAACGACGCGAAGTCGTGGACTTCGACTACAAGACATGTCGCGTCAGGTCATTCGTATTGGGATATTTTTGCTTGCCGTCGTTATGTGTTTTCCACACAAAAGCCCAATCAAATGGCATCGAACGAGGGGTGTATTGGGAGTTGTTAATCTCTATCGTCATAAGGAGGATGAAAAAAAGATAATGCAAACGGTCCTAATGATAACATGTCTGAAGAAAAAAAGTCGGGCGGGACCGTCTATATTAGACCCTACACTTACACATACAAACTTGCTAAACTAACTAATGCTACTCTCAGAAAAAAATAAACTTTGAAGAGAGTTAACATTTTTTTTTAAATTTATATTTTAAAATATGAGTGGAAGATTAATTCCCGACGCAATCACAGCTAAATTGATTCAGAAAATGATTCTAAGTTGATCGATAAATTGAAACGATTTTGAGATATTAAGTCTACCAAAAATTTAACATTTTTGGATTCTGCTTTTACGATATCTCCAAAATAAAGGCTAATCCAAGTAAGCCTAAACCAGATTTCGAATATTCTAAAAAAATAAATTGTTCTCAATCTCTTATGTACTTATTCATATTTGCATTTCGGAAAATCTTTCAAACCTCCTGCTGTGCTCCACGCATTTGACCACACTTTTTGTCCATATGGCTGCCACCAGTCTACCCACCATTTAATACTTTATAACTTATTGTCTATTCTGCACGGGGTCGTTTTGTTCATATCAAGCATTATTTGAGTATTTGAAATATTAACTGAAATGCACACCTGTCCCTCCGTCGCCTATATCGAACATCCGCCTCACCGCTCCTTATGCCTTCCTAAGCCGGTAGTGGTCACCGGTGGCATAGTACTCAATTTCAGGAGTTGTGTTCTTTTGCTCGTAGTATCTACTGTGGTACAAGTGTTGCCTGGACAATACACGGTTTAGTTGTACCAAGTCGGGCAGACATACGCGCGTAACTTATTTTAAATACCGATGTTGTTAACATCTGTGAATGTCTAATGTACAGTGGTGCGAAACAAGCGAAATGTTTGCAAAAATATTTATGTCCGAAATTTAAGATGGATTGTGAAAATTGCAAATGAAACTTCTAGAATGTTATCACCAAGTTTTCGAATGCGTAAATTGTAAACGAATTGCGATTTTGAAGAATAGATGTGGTTTTGTTGTGTAAACGATATAAACAGAGGCCAGCCTCATAAAATTTACACAAAATCTGAATTAACTAGAATAGGATAGGGTGGCGTATGGAATAGAATATTGGGAAAATGACCCATTGAATTTTTAAGAAATTTTCCATGATCATCGAAATTTATCCCATGGTGTTAAATTACATGATTTCGGGGACATTTCTGGACACCGAAGCAATAAAGTTCACGAAAAGGATCTAGATCTGTATGAGATGTTGAAACGAGTTGTGGAAACCACATCAATATTATTCAACTTAGGCCAAATTGAATAGGAGTATGTTTTCAATGTTTCAAATGTTTCTCTACTCACATATGGGTTCTCTTAACCCAAACACTGAAATTTTGACGATTTTCGAAGCTATAAAGATGAAAATTAGTCACATCTCTGTAGATAATTTTATTATAAAACAAGTAAGGCTAATATGACCTGACCCAATTTGTCAAATTGAGAAGAATATTTGTATCGGGGCTATATCCAAACATGGAATAAAGTGACCCACTTGCACAAGTATTCCAGTTGAAGTATAACGTGTTATGCTCAATTTGAAGAAATTCTGTGAAAATACGTGGTTTCTGGGGCGGAAAAAGTCAAGCCGGGAACGAAATTTGTATGGGAGCTTTATATAAGTCTGAACCGATCTAACTCATTTTCATCATGGGTGTTTTTAGTTAAAATATAAGATACTTTGCAACATTTGAAGAAGATCTGTTAAAATATGTGGTTTTTTAGAGTGAAAAAAGTCAAATCAGGAGTGAAATTTGAATGGGAGCTATATGGTTTCTAGAGCGGAAAAAGTTTGAATTGGGTGCGAAATTTCTATGGGAGCTATATATAAATCTAAACCGATCTAACATATTTTTATCACAGGTGTTTCTATTTCAAATATAAGATGTTCGCGAATTTTGAGGAAAATATATGGTATCTAGAGTGGGAAGAGTCAAATCGGGAGAGAAATTCGTATGGGGGTTATATCTAAATCTGAACCGATTTTCTTCAAATTAAATAGAGTTCGTCCTTAATCCGAAAAACTTCGTTGTGCAAAGTTTAATTTAGTTCTGGTTACAATTGCGACCTGTAATTTGATTACAAGAATAGATGAACGGACGGACAGACAGATCGATTCAAAAAGTGATTAGGTCGATCGGTATAGTTAACAATGGGTCTATCTCACTTCCTTTTGGGTGTTACAAACAAATGCACAAAGTCCCCAGCAAAAAGAGAGCACCCAAAGAAGTGAAAAAGATGTTCATCTTGTGATTCAGAAGTAGTGAAAATTGGGATCTTCACCAATGAATTTAACATGGAGTTGTCATAAAAGGAAGGAATGTCCTTTATTTTGAAAGACTTAAAAGTTATTTTAAAGTAATTGCAAAAGAACCAATTTTTCACTTGTTTCCATTTCTGTTTTAAAAAATCCGCCGCTACCGGGGGTAGAACGTCGGATCTTCTGGTTGCTACTACGGGACTCTAACCATCTCAGCTATCCTCAGTTGTGAGTGGTGAATAACTAAAACCTATCATTTAGTTCGGTAGAACTGACAAAAAGAAACTTAACAAAATTTGTATTTAATATGAACTAATATATAACGCAAATGAATTTAATAAATACTAATTAAAATTATTATTAAAAAAATTAACACTACTTAATTTTACTGATATTATGTAGTATTAGTAATTAATAAAAATATGAAATATTTTAAGTACATTAAAAAGGAAATAAATTAGTATTTTTTAAGCAAAATTTTTAAATTGTTAAAATTATGCAAATAATATAAAAAAATATAAAAAAAGTTTTTTTCCCGAGCCACGATTCGAACCCGAGACCTTCTGGGTGCAAAGCGGACACCTTACCTTTGTGACCCCATACTAAAAAGTCGTTCCCATTCAGTTGTGAAAATGCTATTCATAAAATGTTACGGAATATTAACATATTATAAAGTTGTTTAAAAGAACTTCCTCAAAAGCGGGAAAAATCCACATTTGTATTTGAGATGCGATTAAAATGTGCTTCCTTCGGAAGTACTTCCAATTTTGTTTGCTGGGTCATAATACTGTCGTGGAGTGTATAAAAATCACAATTACTTTTTAATTTTTTTTCTGAACAATACGGGTACTTTGTAGACCCTCTACGATAAGTTTGTCATTCCCTGAAATATCGACCTGTGACCTGTATAATAAAGGGCGTTTTTTATTGGGGTATAGAAATTTAAGTTGGCATCACTTTTTTAACTGGCGGCCATTTTGTCAGCTGTCAAGTGATTAATATTTAGTTTGGTTTGCCATTTCATCATGAACAGGTTGACAAAAGAACAACGCTTGCAAATCGTGCAAATTTATTTCGAAAGTAATGGTTCAGTTCGCGAAGTTCACCATTTTATGGTCGACATAATCGTCCATCAGAGCAATTAATTCGGTTAACCATGGATCGTTTTCGCACTACGTTTACTCTATGTGATTATACGCATCCGCAGAAACGTCGAACAGTGCGCACCGAAGAAACAATTGCCGCTGTAGAGCAAAGTGTTGAAGAGGACCCGAATGAATCTATTCGCCACCGTGCACAGCAATTGAAGCTGCACAGCAATTGGAGAAAGTGGTTGAAAATTGGACCTGTAGAATTGGCTATATTCGAGCCAGCCGCGGCGGCCACATGCCCGAAATCATATTTAAACATTAATGGCATAAAATTAGCCTTCCAATAAAGCCAAATTGATGGACATTAAAACGATTTTCTTGTGTTTTATTCCAATTTGAAGTTCTATACCTCAATAAAAAACACCCTATATTATTAATCGTCATAAATTCTAAAATTCGTCCGTCAGTTTGTCCTTCTAGTTTGTAGATCGTTGAAGAGTGCGATTTTTCGCAATAGCAAGAACTGCACATACCCAATGGCTTAGAGTTTTTATACCGCCAATCTACAAAGATTTGCATTGAAGGAGTGACTTAAGACCCAAAGTACCAAATCCGTTTAATGAGTTTTTAATATGTTTGAGTCATGTACGTCTGTCTGGCTGGTGTACACGATAACCATCGGCGTAGGAAGGGGTGGCTTGGTTGGTCTAATACCACCCCAGAACTTTCTTAACCCTCCAGATATTTCAGCAAACATTTTTTATTGATCAATGCCAATATGAGAGGGGATTACACATAAAAACTTATTGTTCAACATGAAATCTAGCTATACTTTTGTGAATACTTTTGGTAGATGGAAATGATAAAGTGATTTATTTAAGAAAAATAGGCAACCTAGTCACCAAGTACAATGTTTTCAAACATTCAAACAATAGCAAATTGTGGAGCTATAACAGTAATTTACAAATTGGGTCAGGACATATTAGCCTATGATTAGGAAGCATACAAAAATCGTTCCCGTTTTCAATATTTTACAGAATTGAATTGTATTCGGATAGAAAGTGGAGTGTATCATATAGTCGGCCCAACCGACTTTAGCCTTTCCTTACTTGTAGTAACTAGTGCCTGGAATAAATTATGTGACACGAACCTCCTAGTACCTTCCGCACAAATCATCCGGCCCTATACAAAATTTAAGTCCTTATAACTTCTATACATTCGTTCTTGGAGAGTGAGGGTATATACTTGTTAAGCATATTTTTTGGAGATTTCTCTTATAAAGTGAAAGCACACCTTAGTGATTATTACTTTTAGGGGGTCAAATGCGACTAAAAGGGATAAAACGGGTACGAATCAAACGACAGCAGCATTACATTAAGAGTGTACATCCCCCTAATTTGTAGGCAAGATAAATCAAGGGATTTTTATACCCTACACAACTTCGTGGACTAGGGTATTATAAGTTAGTTTTCCGCCAAATGTTGGTAACACCAATAAATAATCGAGCTAGACCCACCTTTAAGTATACGGATCGGCTTAGGATCACCAGTTGAATCGATTTAACAATGTCTGTCTGTCCGTCTGCTGTCCATCTAAGCTTGTTCTCACTATACAAGTCGCAATTGCGGTCCGATTGTCACGAATTTTGGAAGAAGTTACTTTTCTTGGCCAAGGACAATTGGTATTGAATTTGGAGGAAATCGGTTTAGATTTAGATATAGACTACATATAAATATCCCTATAATTTACACTATTACTTCTCTAGAATACACATCAGGATCGTGTTAGATTTGAACTAGAAACAGCTCACGAGAAAGTGGACCGCATGGGTCTATGTTTTGACATAGCCCCCACACAAATGTACCTCCGATTTACAATATTACTGCTCTAAAATGCACATTTTACATCGGATCTTGATCAAATTTTCCACACAATGCTACTTTTATACTAAAGGGTGTTTTTTTATTGAGGTATAGAACTTTAAGTTGGCATCACTTTTTTAACTGGCGGCCATTTTGTCAGCTGTCAAGTGATTAATATTTAGTTTGGTTTGCCATTTCATCATGAACAGGTTGACAAAAGAACAACGCTTGCAAATCGTGCAAATTTATTTCGAAAGTAATGGTTCAGTTCGCGAAGTTCACCGCAAGCTCCGCACGTCACAATCGAATTATTGAAGGAAACATTCGATGAGCGCATAATTTCGCGGAATGGACCTGTCAATTGGCCACCAAGATCGTGTGATTTGACACCATTGGATTATTTTCTTTGGGGATATGTGAAGTCGCTCGTCTACGCCAACAAACCAGAAACGTTAGGGGACTTGGAAGCCAACATTCGTGGCGTTATTGCCAACATACGGCCCCATATGCTCGAAAAAGTGGTTGAAAATTGGACCTGTAGAATTGGCTATATTCGAGCCAGCCGCAGCGGCCACATGCCCGAAATCATATTTAAACATTAATGGCATAAAATTATCCTTCCAATAAAGCCAAATTGATGGACATTAAAACGATTTTCTTGTGTTTTATTTCAATTCGAAGTTCTATACCTCAATAAAAAACACCCTATAGAAACACGTGAGCCAGCTATATAGGTCAATGTTTTGTTATAGCCCCCATACACTATTAGTACTCTTGGATCTTGATACAATTTTGCAGATCATTTTATATTTCAACTAAGAATACCTACTTTGAAAGTGATCTATATGGAACCACTTTTTAATGTAGCGCCCTTACAAATGGGCCCCATTTTAATTATTACCTCTCTAGGACCCACATTTTACTTCGGAAGTTTTTCAAATTTTGCCGATTTTATTATATTTTAATTAAGAATAAATACTATGAATGTCAAATATATGCGTCCATATTTTGGTATATCCCCCATACAAATTTGGCCCCCATTCTACTCTAATACAGCTCCAGATCCCATATCGTACATTGGATCTTGATACAATTTTGCATATCATGTTATATTTCATCTAAGAATACCTACTTTGAAAGTGATCTATATAGAACCACTTTTTAAAGTAGCGCCCTTACAAATGGCCCCATTTTAATTTTTACCCTCAAGCACGCCTGGGTTTAGTATAAAAGCGAGGTATATACGCAGGGAATTGTGTAGGGTATTATATAGTCGGGCCCGCCCGACTTTAGCCCTTCCTTACTTGTTTTAAATGTGAAGTACAAAGAAAACACTGCCAATTTGGATTTATATCTAATATCTGTGGACATTGGCGAATGTATTTATAAGTTTTTTAGGTTTTGTATATTTTTTACTTTTTTGAATGCAAAGTAATATTTTGTATTTTCGACGTTTGGCCTACCCGTAAATATTTTCCTTTTGAAACCACTGTGTACTAATGGTATGACCGTTGTTGCAGTTATGTTTTGTTGTTCGCTACAGTGTGTCACGGGGGTTAGCAAAAGGTTGCTAATTATGCCAGACAAAAATCATTTGTTAGAAGTTTGTTAAAATGCCTTAAAATATTGCTTGTTAGTGCAGTTGTTGTGTTGTTCCGTCTTGTTTATTGGAGTTTTTGTTTTGTTTATTTGAACATTTGTTTTTACAAGATCTTACAACATAAATCATTTGGCAGTTTTAGAAATTGTTCGTTGTGCAAACGGCGAAAAAACCCATGGACATATTGGCTAGCTTGTTTGTTTGCTGCTGCGATCTGCTGATACATTTCACAACGATTGTCTTCGAAGCGGATGTATTGTATTTCAGCGGAAATGAAATCAATTTCAAAAGATTTCCAAATGATATCAATAATTGTCTGACACAACTTTGACATATCCGGCGTATCGGTGAAGATTTTGAAATCACCTGCCGTTTAAAGCTGTAGGGTTAATTTCAAGCTGGCTGAATTTGATTGGAATATTTCCTCTTCTCAGAACAATATTATGAAAATTTGTTTTAAAATAAAAATCTGTGGAAAGAGTTTCAATGCATGATAATTGATAATATTTACATACACCTACAGAATCTTTATCTTAATGATAGTAATATTGTAGGTCATGTGGATGGAAATTTTTAGGAAAACCAATGTATAACAAGAAATTCAATAGTCCAGAACATCTTTTTTAAAAAATTAACGGGAAGAGCAATGTTAGATTTTGCTAAAATACTTTAACATATTCAATCTTTGTTTCATAATTTTATGAGAAATAGAATTTTTTGTTTCAATCGAGTATTCCATATTTTCAATTAAGTGTCTAATGAAAGAAGAAATTTACGTGGCAAATTTTCGTGTTTCCTGTCAATAATGAGGTTCAGAGAACCAACACGTGACTATTTAGAAGCTGAAACATCCACAACTAGTAATTGTTTGGTGTGGATTTTGACATCATTGGTCTATGTACTCAAAAATTGAGTTGAACATGAGGTACTGCCGAGCCAGTCGTGCTAGTTATATGAATGATATTGTGTTGACAAAGTTCATAAAACCAGACATTTGAAAAATAATCAGCATTTTTTA
Organism: Polietes domitor; assembly: GCA_947397865.1. Taxonomy (NCBI): domain Eukaryota; kingdom Metazoa; phylum Arthropoda; class Insecta; order Diptera; family Muscidae; genus Polietes; species Polietes domitor. The sequence continues at coordinate 91,713,961 of OX377621.1, read as the reverse complement.
TAGCCGATTCTAATTTAAAATTTTAAATGACAAAATATGTATGTCTAATACTAGGGTGGATCAAAAATCAAGAATTTTGTCTTAAGGTATTTTTTTAAAAAACGTAACTTTTTCTGCTAAGAGATAGAAATGTATTTTTTTATATTTTTTATTAGTTTAATATAAAATATTATTATCCTATCAAAAATATATTTTTTATTATACACTCCACGAGAGTATTATGTCTTTGTGCATTTGTTTGTAACACCCAAAAGGAAACGAGATAGACCCATTGTTAATTATACCGATCGTCTTAGAATCACTTTCTGAGTCGATTTAGCAATGTCCGTCTGTCTGTCTGTCTGTCTGTCCGTCCGTCCATCTATTCTTGTAATCACGATACAGGTCGCAATTGTAGACAGAACCAAATGAAACTTTGCACAACGATGTTTTTCGGGATAAGGACGAACGCTATTTAATTTCAAGAAAATCGGTTCAGATTTAGATATAGCCCCTATACGAATTTCACTCCCGATTTGACTCTTTTCACTCTAGATACCACATTTTACAACAGATTTTCTTTAAAATTGGCATAACATCTTATAGTGTAACTAGAAACACCTGTGGTAAAAATGTGTTAGATCGGTTCAGATTTATATATAGCTCCCATACAAATTTCTCTCCCGATTTGACTTTTTCCGCTCTAGAGACCACATAATGTATCAGATTGTCTTCAGATTTGGTAAAACATCTTATATTTCCACTAGAATTACCCATGGTTAGTATCGGTCAGATCGGTTCAGATTTATATATAGCTCCCATACAAATTTCGATCCCGATTTGACTTTTTCCGCTCTAGAAACCACATATTGTATCAGATTGTCTTCAGATTTGGCAAAACATCTTATATTTAAACTAAAAACATCTATGGTGAAAATCGGTTCAGATTTAGATATAGCCCCCATATAAATGTCGCTCCCGATTTGACTTTTGCCGCTTTAAAAGCCACATATTGTGCTCGATTGTCTTTAAATTTCGCACAACATCTTATAATCTAACTAAACAAAACTATGTTGAAAATGGGTAAGATCGGTTCAGATTTAAATATAGCCCAAATTCAAATGTTGCTCCCATAAGTTTAACAGATTTTGGCCAAACTATACATTTTGATATTTCACCTATTTCGTTCCAGGTTTCAATATATCCTCATACAAATGTCCTTTCCGATATAAAATTTTTTGTCAAACACATACATTTACAGGATACAAAAAACCTTCCCGTTTTCACTTTTTCACCGAATTGAATTGTATTCGGATTGAAAGTGGAGTGTATCATAGAGTCGGCCCCGCCCGACTTTAGCCTTTCCTTACTGTTTTTTTTTCTTAATTCCCTGTAATTTTTTAATAATTAAAAAAACATCTCTTCGATTTTTTAATATATATTTTATAAAGAGATAAGAGTGTCAGTAAGGCGATCCACAAGTTTCATGATGGAGTCCCTGGTGGTTTCTCTACAACAATTATAATTTTAAAACTATATTTTAAAACTAGAGTTACTGTGTACTCAGTTTTTTATTTGGTGATATTTTCTTCATTTTTCAGGACTTTTGATTTTTAACAATTAATTTAATGTTTTAATAATTTATTTTCATACATTTGCGAGACGCAAAAATACGTTATGGATATCAAATAAAAAATCTGTTAAAAATACTCTGAATTTCATGCCTCTATCTGGATTCCCCATTAAAAAGGAAAACCTAAATAACTAAATAAAATAAGGGGAAATTTTTAAATGATTGGTAATGCTAAACTAATATTGATAGATGCATGTAATTTGATGTATTTTCAAAAGATATTCGTCTCGTTCATTTGATATCCATATCGTCTCCACATGTCTCGCAAGAGTACGAAAATAAATTTTCAACCAATGTAACCTTTGGGAATTAAAAGTCCTGTAAAAAGGAGAAATACGATATCTAGTTTCACATGTATATGGTCTTGATCAGGCCCAATAGGAAAAAATGATCCCGCTTTTTGATGCCCAGTCCCGCTTAAATTTTCCATCCCGCATAAATACCGTTTTTTCATGAAGTGTCCCGCATTTCTCGCTTTCTCGTTTTACATTATTTTTGGTACATTATCGATTAAAATTTTTCACTTAAAAATTTGATCGTAACTAACAAAAGTCTACAATTTGTAAAATATTTAATTAATTGCCTTAATCTAAATGTTGGCTATAATTTTAAGGGAACATTTAAGATTATTAATACTAATTTAATCTATACTTTGACAAAATGTAAAACAGTACACTGTTGTTCAATAGTTAATTTAAAACATAATAACATAATAAGACAGTTTATGAATAGAAAACATAATGATACTGGTAAAAATCACTTTTAATAATATAGTCGTTTGTCTGACAGGTTCATAAGCACTTTTAGACTCATTAAATTTTAGCCTAATACTAAGCTCTTTAAACAATAATATTAAATATAAATTATGCCTTTTTTACATTTGTAAGAGCGCACCCAAAACTGAAAATGAAAGAAATATTAAAACTAGTAAAAGGGCGTTATGTTCGTTGGGTACCATCTGCCTGCTTTTCCCATTGTGAATCTAAAAGTACGAATTTGGAAAATATTTTTTTTGCATGCCAGTCAGCCAGTCATAAATATTCTAAACACAACCACTTTAATTTATAATACTTTATACAGCTTAGTTTTTCGCAATCCCCCTTTTTTCTAAAAAAAAATCCCTCCAAATCCCGCTTTTTGCTCAAAAAGAGATGGTCACGTTACGCATACCCAATATCAAGTAAGTTCAAGCAGACATATTGAAAAACTATGCTTAAATACTCTAAAATATTAGGGGTTATTATGGGTTTTTTCAGTCCTTGTGAGTGAAAATTTCTTCCCTTTGGCCCGATTTCGTCCAATCAATCCCAACCGATCTACGTCTATAAGACGTATTTATGCAAAATTTGGACCTCCAAGTTCCTTTCGTTTAGATGATAGCGTGCTTTCAACATACGGACGGACGGACATGGCGAGATCGGAAATCTCAAAGAAAAGCTCTATGTTTTAAAAACCAAACCAAAAATTTAAGAAATCATCATTTAAATTCTTTTGCGTCTAGAAAGAGGGATATAGATTCTACATTTATCCATAGAAGTTTTATATACTGTAAATGTGCTTTCAAGGGACTATTAATGCAAATTACGCGAGCAAAACATGATTTTTACAGGTCTTTTCAGGAGACTGACCTATAGACGAAATATTTGGAAATCATCATTAAAAATGTTTTAAATTATAAAATATATCCTGTAAGCCTAGGAGTGTGTAATAAAACTGAAGTTGGTTGAAGCTTAAGTAGTATACCTTCGATTGAGAATAAGAAAAATGTACATCCGGTAAGCCTGACTGGGTGTAATAAAAATGGACCAAGTCATCCTAAGCAATATACAAAATACACACACAAACAATATCCACATACGTACAATAAGCTGTAGCAAAAGTCATTCCACTTCTGGTAACTGCATTAATGTTTTTATTAAACATACTCGATGCCGCCTTTTTTATATTCGTTGACTCTAATGTGTATGATTTGCTGAAAACCATTTCGACAAATTGATTGTTCGCCGTCGAAAATATGAAAACATATGTTGTTGTCTTTTTGCTATTGTATCAGTATCTCGCCCTCTTGAGTACACCAACAGCTTACAACAGAATGTAACTATTATTAATTCGGATTACTGAAAAAAGAAATCCATAAATGAATGATTATTACATTTTAGAAGGGGGAGTTTCACACACACATCCACAGCCACAGAGACAGGCAGCCAGCCAGACTGACACCACCGCCAAAACGCCACTCAAATGGATGGAAAAAAAATCCAAAAACCACTCCATCATTTCTGTACAAAACGGGCAAATTGCAAATGTGGTCCGTTTACTTCATTTTGCTTGGCTTTCGTATAAGCTTAAGTTAATTTTTATATTTTCAATCCGCCTACTGGCGAAAAAAATCAATTTAATTCGTGTGGCACGTGCTCCAAATAGGAAATAAAATTTTGCATTTTATTTGTTCGTTCGTTTGGTCTGAATTGGCATTTGGCTTATTTCGAGTTGTTTTTGTTGTTGTTGCCAATTTCGATGTTGTCGGACGATAGTAATGCCCTATATTGGCAAACAACTAAAATCGAATGGGTACCCTATATGTAGCGTTGGTGTTTGTGGCAGAGGATACCGTTCGCATACTATTGCCATCATTCATTAATCGTAAACAATTGTTAAGATAAAAATACAACCATAAATTGCCAATACATGAGACTATAACATATATATAGACTATATAGCATTAATTGTTACATACTAAACTAAAATTTTAGAAGAAATCAACATAAAATTGGATTAAAAGGGATAACCAAACGGTTGGTTGAAATTTGATATGAAAATTCCTCTTTTGGCATAAACAAGACCAAAACAAGTAAAAAAGGCGTTAAGTTCGGCCGGGCCGAACTTTATATATGGTTGTCGATTTTCGTAGAAGTGCAGTAATATATACATTTTTTAATATAGCCAAACCAAAACAAAAACAAATATTGAAAAAATAATTTTATAAATAAATATAATATTTTAATTATTTCAAACCAGGCTTATAAGGCAAGACTACCAATACGTCAATTCAAAAAATAAATATTCTTATATTTATATTTTCAAAAAACGTAAATACCATAAATATTGGTAGATAGTGGGTGCTACAGTCGGTTGTATTTCCATTCTATTTTAATTCCACAATTACAAATTTTGAAAATCCATTATTAGACGTACTTAGTGCAAAATAACCTAACTTCAAGGTTCAACCAATTTTTTCAGTAAAAGAAAAAGTACGAATTTATTTTGTGTGTATATGCAGTCAGAGGAATGTATACACCGAATTCCATGATTCCAGCTGCGGCCATTTGGTTGGTACCATTTTACCCACTTAAGAGTACGACTATTTAAAATCTCTTTATTTGACGTTACGCAAGTAGAATTTCAACATTCCAGCTGTAGTCGTTTAGTTGGAAAAAAATTTTCATGTCTACGTAGTCAAAGGAATTAATACTCCGAATTTTATGACTCTTGCTGCGGTACTATTTTTATCCCCTTTTTCATTTTGTCCCCAAAAGGTATGAATTTCGAAAAATCAGTTTATTTTCTGTGTCTACACAGTCAGAGGAATGTATACTCCGAATTTCATGACTCTAGCTGCGGTCATTTGATTGGTACTATTTTTATCCCTTTGTTCATTTTAATCCCAAAAAGTACGGATTTTGAAAAATCCGTGTATTTGACGTGTCTATGTATTCAGAGGAATGTATACACCGAATTTCATTATTCTAGGTACATCCGTTTGGTTGGTACCATTTTTATCCCTCTATTCCCATTTACCCCTTAAAAGTACGATTTTGGAAAAAATACTTTTATATTATGTATCTACTCAATTAGAGGAATGTACACACCGAATTTCGTGTTTATAGCTGTTGTCGTTTAATATGTACCATTTTTATCCCTTTTTTGTCCCATTTCACCCCCTACAAATAAGAATCACTTTATGGTGCACGTTTTTGCTATAAGACATATTCAAAAAACATGCTTAAATACGCTAAAATATTAGGGATTATTATTGGTATTTTTAGTCCTTGTGAGGGAAACATTTTTCCCTTTGGGCCGATTTCGCCACGTTTCAGTCCCAACCGATCTACGACTATAAGATGCATTTATGGAAATTTTGAACGTTCTAGCTCCTTTCGTTTAGATGCTAGCGTGCTTTCAATAGTCGGACGGACGGACATGGCTAGATCGTCTTAGAATTTTATGAGGAAAACATTATCCTTGGTATACTATATCTCCCACTGTACATAAGGTCTTAGTCCACGGAAATAGTATTATAAAGTCGGTACGCTTGCCTAGTGGCTGCCTTTAAGAGTTTTCGAGCTGAAAAGAGCCGAAAGTTTTTACGAAAGGCTAGTAACGAGGACATAATTCACCGTCTTTTAGTAACATCTGACTCTGTCCAAATCTGTCTCCAGAACCAAAAAAAAGCTCTTGAAGATTGTAGCTAATAATTATAATATAGTATAGTAAAGAATTTGTACAGTATGTATATAAAATATATATGTATTTATAAGTGTAATAAATAAATAAAAAATCAAATGTATAAGTTGCACATCCTCAAATAAACATTTAGTGAAAGCAAAACTCATTTTCATTTCTACTTTTGCACCACCCTGCATTGTGTTCATTATGTGGTGTCATATTTTATTCTTAAAAATGGTTTATAAAGCCTATCCTACACAGTTTATTTACAACTTTTAAGCCACATTAGCTAATTCGCTATGTTGGATTTATGATTTAAGGATTTGCATGCAGTGCCATATTTGAAAGACTTAGATTACATGCATATAAAGGGTGATTTTTTAGCTATTATCTTTTTGGCAACACTGGTTTAAACAGCTGATGCACTTTTCGTGTTTTGTTTCACTGTCAAACATCTTCAGTTTGGTCTATAATTTAACCATGAATCGTCTTACAAACGAACAACGCTTGCAAATTATTGAATTTTATTATCAAAATGCGTGCTCTGTTAAGAAAGTTCATCGCGCGCTTCCATTTTATTGTCAGTTTAATCGACCCACTGAAGCGGCTATTCGGGCTATTGTGACTAAATTTCGCACCAAATTTACATTGTTGGACATTAAACCACCAACACGCTTACGTAGAGTGCGAACTGAAGAAAATATCGCAGCTGTATCGGCCAGTGTTAATGATGACCATCAATTATCGATTCGTCGCCGTTCGCAGCAATTGGGCCTTTGTTACTCAAAAACGTGGAAATGCCAAAATTGGACTAAGCGGATGGACCATTTGAGGCACAGTCAATGTCAACATTTGCATGAAATAATCTTCAAACATTAAATTATATGGACCGTACTATCGATTCAAATAAAGATTTCATGCATTTTTCTGAATTTTATGTGTTTTTTTTTTGAAAAACATTCCTATAGCTTTTAAAAAATCACCCTTTAAAAGCACTAAATTATCTAGGGAAGAACTATTTAATCATGGTATCGCAGTACGTAAAAATACAATCCCGTGTTTACATACCCACTCCAAAATTCAATTATGTAAATTTTTATTAAAAACGCTGCATTGTTCTTATAACGGGATATGAATTGTGGACATGTTATTTGTATTCATTCCAAATTTCATCTAGATCCAAGCATTTTTGTGGATTTTACAGACTTTTGGCCACATTTTCCCATTTCCGGACATAGTGCGCCGCCTCGAACAGATGCCGGTGTATAAAAATTTAAAATTGGGTACCGACATTCCTCTTATATAGGACGGGTCATTTTATTAATTTTATTATTATAATTTGAACTATCAATTTCTTTGACTTTGAAAGGTAGAAGATATTCATTTTTATGTTTGACATTTACAAAATGGGTCGCTATACGCTCGAACAAAATAGGGATCTATTCAAAAACTTACTTCCAAAGTAGTGCGTATTTAACGTAAACTGTAAGAAATGTACGTGGAAAATTTTCGAGAAGAGATCGGCCTTCAGTGAAGCTCATTTTCGTCTCGGTGGAATACACACGTGACTTTTGGGAAGACAGTGCATCAACACAGTTTGGGGTGGATTTTGGGCTGTACTGCAAAATTGGGTTGATCGGATCGGCATTGCCGAGCCAGTCGTGGTAGTCATATGAATGATATTGTGTTCCATTATTAAATGACAAAGTTCAACCTTTCCAATAAAACCAGAAATTTGAAAAAAAAAGTAATCAGCACTTTTTATATCCTCCACAACCAGGATGGGGGTATACTAACTTTGTCATTCCGTTTGTAACACCTTGAAATATCGACATGAGACTCTATAAAGTATATATATTCTAGATCGTCATAAAATTCTAAGACGATCTAGCCGTGTCCGTCCGTCCGTCTGTCTATAAGCATCTAAACGAAAGAAGCTAGGACGTCCAAATTTCCATAAATGCGTCTTAAAGTCGTAGATCGGTTGGAACTGAAACTGGGCGAAATCGGCCCAAAGGGAAACATTATTTCTTCACAATGACAACAAATTTAAGCATATTTCTTCAATATGTTTGCCTGTACCTGCTTGATATTGGGTATGCGCATTCCCCTATAAGAAAAACGTGCACCATAAACTGATTTTTATTCGTAGGGAGTGAAATGGTGCAAAAAAGGATAAAAATGGTACGCGACAACAGCTAGACACACAAAATTCGGTTTGTACATTGCTCTAATTGAGTAGATACATAGTATAAAATATTTTTTCCAAATTCTTACTTTTAAGGGTTAGAATTGGAAATGGGATACAAATGGTACCAATCAAACGGCTGCAGATAGAATAATGAAATTCGGCGTTAACATTCCTCTGATTGTGTTGACACATAAAATAAACGGATTTTTCGAAATTCGTACTTTTTGAAGTTAAAATGGAAAAAGTGAAAAATAGTACCAACCATATGACCGCAGCAAGAGTCATGAAATTCGGAGTATACATCTGATTGCGTAGGCACAACAAATAAAATGTTTTTTCCAAACTCGCATTTTCAGGGGATATAATGGTTACAGAGGCATAAATAAATAGTACTAACTAAACGTCTACAGCTAGAATGTTGAAATTCGGTGTGTACATCTCACTACTTGCGTAGACACGTAAAATAAAGAGAATTTAGAAAGACGTACTCTTAAGGGGGTAAATTAGGAAAAAGGGGATGGAAATGGTAAAAACCAAGTAGCCGCAGCGATAATCGTAGAATTCGGTGTATACACCCCCAAGACTGCATAGACACGCAAAATAAAAAGATTTTTCCAAATTCGTACTTTTTACTTTTACGGCAAAAATTGTTTTAAATATGAAGCTACGTTATTTTGCATTATGTACGTGAGATAACGTATTTTGAAATTTTGTACATTTGGAATAGAAATAGAATGGAAATACAACCAACTGTAGCACCCACTATCTACCAATATTTATGGTATTTAAGTTTTTTGAAAATATATATAAGAATATTTATTTTTTAAATTAATTTGAAGTATTATTTCGATATATATATATATATATATATATATATATATATATATATATATATATATAGTTTAAACGTATTGGTAGCCTTTCTTTATAACCATGGTTTGAAATAATAAAAATATTATATTTATTTATAAAATAATTTTTTTTGACTTTAATAAAAAATGGTCATTTTCAGAAATGTTACTGCAATTCTACGAAAATCAACAGCCTCTGTGGAATGCAATTCATGTTCGGCCCGGCTGAGCTTAACGCATTTTTTACTTGTTCTTTTATAGCCGATCCCAATTTAAAATTTTAAATAGCATGAACGCGACCAAAAATATCTTTTCAAAATTCGAACTTTTTGCGAGTGATATTTGGTAAAAGTACAACGATTTTACCAATCAAACGAATGAAGCTGGAATCCTCAAAGTTGGTGTTTACATTTCCGTGACTACGTTGGCAGCCAACATAAATGCATTTTTGTGATATGGATTAATGGGATAAAAATGGTTCCAAACAAAGTTTAGAAGCTAGAATCGTGAAATTCGCTGTTCCCATTCCAGTGAATATAAAAACGTGAAGCGTAAATGGATTTTTTGAAATTTGTACTTTTAAGGGTTAAAAATGGTAACAACCAAAGTTGGTACCAGTATTCCGCTTTGTAAACATTTTTTTACAATGAAACATAAAAATTATTTAGTGGAAATGGGTGTATTTTCCACGGTCCAATATTGAGTGTGTACGTGTTTAAGACAATTTTACAATATTTTAGCAATCAAACTGAATTAAAGATTTTAAAATTGGTGTAGTAGTAGAACTAAGATCGACACCCATGTCTCTTTTTTCATACTCTAAACTCATGTTTCCTGTATGTTTTTTGGACTGTTTAATGATGATTTGGGAAATAAGCTCTCCTTAAAAACACCGCCAAAAATCATGTATTTTTAAGCTGCATTTTTATTCAAATTTTCAATGAATTGAATAGACCCTTGAAAGCTCTTTAAATATAAGTATGCGTTCTTGTCTTATAATAGCTCATTGGTTTTTCAAAGTGGCAACTAAAAATTCATATTTCTTAGAAACATATTTTAAAGAGGTGATATTAGAAATAAACAGAATGATGCATAAATGTTGAATATCGTCCTAAAGATTATGTCACTAACTTCATTTTTGAGAAAATAGTTTAAGGCAAGAAATGGTTTTTCAGAACCAAACTTTTCAAACTCTTTTTGCAAAAATGAGCGTTGCGGCGTCAATTTCCTTCCGATGTTTGTCAGTCGAAATCAGCAATTTATTTTTTTCAAAATACTTCCACAGAATATGGAAAAATTGCAGTTGTCACTATGAAAAAAAAAACAAAAAATAAGTTACTCAAAGAAAAGAGTAAACATTTATGTTTAAAGTGCTTTTAAGGGCCTATTAGTTCTGAAAAAATGGAAATATTTTATGGAGACGGCCTGGCCTAAGAACGAAATATTTAGCAAAACCTCATTAAACAATCTAAACTTTATTTTCATTGTATGACCGCGATCCAGACTAATGTATGTACTCAAATGGACATTTCGGGAATTGTGTTTTTTATAGCCAAAATAATATAAAATTTAGTAAAATTAAAAAAAAACTAAGAAAATTTCCCTTTGGTTTAACATGGAATTCCATCACCAAGACTTTATCATCGAACAATACTCCCCATCGGGAAGGGTACCAGCTGTGGCGACTTCCATCAATCGCATTCGACATCGCGTACTTGATACGAAATAATAAAATAAAAGAATGTAATAGTTATTTTCCAAATAACCCACAACAAATTGTTTAGCAGTTGGAGGTTGAGGCGATGGCTAGCGATGGTGGTGGTTTCAAATCAGATGTTTGCCACTCAAATAATTCGCGTCGGACCCAAAACCAACATCACTCAACGAAGGCATTCCTGGGTGGCTAATTGCCTTCGGTCAAATACCGTTGCCATTAAAAAGGCTTTAGTTGCATTGGCATTTGGTGCTTTGGAAACAAATGTGTGATAAAGAAAACCTTCGAGATAATCATACCGAAGGAAAAACGAAATGTAACAAAAACGTTAAAATGTTGTCAGTAGTCATTTGCAATGGAAAGAGGTCGAATGCGGCACAAGTTAGCCTTGGGGCCGAAATTAATCACTTGTTTCAGATATCGATTACATTTATTTAGGGCAAATAGCACTGTTATACGTATAAATCAATTTGAAAACTATAGCAAAATACCGTTTTGTGAACACTGGGATTGGCCTGGTAAAAGACAGTGTTTGTCTTAGACCCTCCCTTCATCCATAGGGTGGAGCAGTTAGTCATATTGTCAAAACGCTTGTAACGACTTAGAAAATTAAATGGATATGCATCAATGCCCTAAATCACTTTTTTTAATTCCTTGATAAGTAGCGTCAAGTAGTGGCTTAAGGCACCCTTTTATCTTACCTTGTGATTGCCAAAAATTTGTCATAAATATTAAAGTGTGATACATATGTTAGTTTCCACCTTAAAAAAAGGGGGGAATAGTGTTTATATCTTCTACTTCATATTTAAATTTGGTAGAATTTGGCGAAAAGGGATAAAATGGTACCCACCAACCAAAGCGCTGCGGCTAATCATGAAGTTCGAGCATCTGACTGCGTAGATGCACAAAAATGTATTTTCGTAATTCGTACATTTAGGGTAAAAACGGGATAAGCGATAAAAACGGTACAAACCAAACAGCTGTAGGCGGAATCATGAAATTCTCTTCCGACTGTGTGGATGGTTGTGATTGTAAATTGTTAAATTTAATTGATAGGTATAATAATATCGATCACGATGTCCCTACAGGTGAAAGTGGTCTATAATTTTATTTAGACTTTCAGAAAAATAGCATAAGTTTAATAGCATGATACTGCACTTCCCAACCGATCTACAACTATCAGACGTCTCGTATCAGACGAGACACGACGTCTCTTTTCGTTTAGATGCTAGCGTGCTTTCAACAGACGGACGGATGTACGGACGGACATGGCTACATCGTCTTAGAATTTTATGACTATATTTAATAGAACGCAAATTTATTTACAAATGTCAAGGTGACATTAAATATAGGAGCAAAATGGTCTTGAGCCAGGACAATATCCCAGTTCAAATCAAATTTAACGGATTTTAGTAAGTAGTTTAATATGGATGGGACATTTGCGTGGGGCTATGTCAAACATTGCCCCATGGGTCATCTTTCACTGCTTATATTGTTAAATATACAGTGATTTGCCACATCAAAACAAGTAAGGAAAGGCTAAAGTCGGTCACTCCACTTTCTATCGGAATACAATTCAATTCAGTAAAAACGGGAAGGATTTTTGTATCATAGTCTGATATGACCTGACCAATTGGGTCAAATCGAGAAGAATATTTGTATCGGGACTATATCCAAACATGGAATAAAGTGACCCACTTGCATAATAGATTCTTCCAGTTCAAATATAACGTGTTATGCTCAATTTGAAGAAATTCGGGGAAAATACGTGGTTTCTGGGGAGGAAAAAGTCTAGTCGGTAGCGAAATTTGTATGGGAGCTATATATAAATCTGACCATTTTTCACCATGGATATTTCTAGTGGAAAAATAAGTTGAAATATGTGGTTTCAAGAGCGGAAAAAGTCATATTGGGAGCGAAATTTGTATGGGAGTTTTATATAAATCTGAACCGATCTGGCCCATCTGTTAAAATGTGTGGTGAAAAGAGTGAAATCGGGAGTGAAATTCGTATGGGGGCTATATCTAAATCTTTACCGATTTCTTCAAATTTAATAGAGCTCGTCCTTGTTCCAAAAAACTTCGTTGTGCAAAGTTTCGTTTGGTTCTGGCTACCTGTACTTTGATTACAAGAATAGATGGACGGACAGACGGACGGACGGTAGGACAGACAGACGGACATTGCTAAATCGATTCAAAAAGTGATTCTAAGTCGATCGGTATATTTAACAACCTTCCTCTGGGTGTTAACTTTATTAAATTATTCATCAGTCTTATAAAAGATTTTAAATATATATGTACACATCAAGAGATTTGGCTTAAAATAACAATAATCGTAATAAAATAACAATAATCGCTTATAACAAAATAGTAAGTAATTTATGAGAAAAAATATAGATTTCGCCAAAGGAAAGACATAAATATCCTCGTGGAGTGTATAAAAAGATTTGTGGATTCTAGAGCACTAAGTATTAAAATGGGTACGGACATTAGTTGGGGAGTTATATCAATACACTGAAAACTTTTATTAAGTAGTTCATGTAAATAATACCGTTATAGAAATAGTAACTATAAACGAATGTTACTACAACGATTTGAAATTTATGATGTAAGGTAAAGCACGGTTCAAAGTCAAATTGTATTAAATTAATATAAAATCTAAAATTTAGGTAATTTTTGTCATTTCTTTTTATTATGATAACATTGGTATGGTTCAATTATGTATGGAACAAAATATCGGCCAAAGGGCGACCTCGGCGGCACACCTCAATCCGATGGTCCAAATTTTCGATGACGCTGAGGCATAATTGAGGTTAGCACTTTAGCACTTGAATTGTTGCTGGCTTATCGACGTACACCTCTTCTTTCAAATAACCCCAAAGAATGAAGTCCAACAGTGTCAAATCTCATGATCTTGGCGGCCAATTGACATCGCCACCACGTGAGATAACACGGCCATTGAATTTGTCGCGCAAAAGAGCCATTGTTTCGTTAGATGTGTGGCAAGTGGCACGGTGAAACCACATATAGTACACATCCATATCTTCCAATTCGAGCCATAAAAAGTTCGTTATCATCTCACGATAGCGAAGATCATTCACAGATGCCGCCAGCCCATAAACCGCACCAAACAGTCACTCTTTGTGGGCACATTGCTTTTTCGAAAATCACTCTAGGATTATAACTCGCCCAAATGCGGCAATTCTGCTTATTGACGAATTCACTGAGGTGGAAATATGCCTCATCGCTGAAGATGATTTTCTTCGAAAATTTATCATCCTCTGTTGCCATTTCTTGCCATCATTCTGACCATTGACGACGTTGGGAATGGTCAGGAGGCTTTAGTTCTTGAGTCAATTTCACCTTGTATGCGTGTAAATGCAAGTCTTTATGCATAATAGGGCTGTTTTTCTTTAAGCCGGAATAACAAGCTGCGATAACAAAAACTTTAATAAAAATTTAATTTTTCGTTCAAAATAAAAAATTATTTTTTCACATTGTCGCCAACTACAATATAAAAAAGAAGAACAATTTTAAAAAAGAATTTTTTATTTTGAGTGAAATTTCAACATTTTATTTAGATTTTTGTTATCGCAGCCTAGTTATCCAGTCTTAAAGCAAAACAGCCATAATTTTCATCAACGATGAGCGTGAGAGGTGCAATTGTTGGGCACGACGACGAGTTGAGGTGTACGGCTCTTCAGCCACACTATCCCGAACAGCACCAATATTTTCTGCAGTCCGAGCATGTACTGGTGTTTTCACATCTACTACAGACCCGCACATTTGGACGATTAAATTGACCGAGAAAATAACGAAGTGGACGATTTGCATTTTGATTTGAACGCCCATTTTCATAATAAGCCTGAATAACATTAACGCGGTGCTCGATTGTGTATCTTTCCATGTTTCAAATTGGGTTAGTCTGAAATTGAGAAATGTCAAATGAAATGCAGAGAAAACTTAACGTTTATGTGTGGTTCACATTCAACATCAGCCCTTACAATTTAACCACCCTTTACTAACAATCACTGTTAATGCACAGCAATCATGGTGTAATAGCTCAACACTTTATGCCAGAAGTATCATGCGAATTATATCATGATGTAATTTTGCATACTATGAGCTAAATCATTTTTTATGATTTTCCTCAGGTTTAGTAAAATTGAGTTTGTTCTTAGTAAACTTTTTCCTTATGACCAGTAATATTTTACTCAGATTTAGTAAAATTTATTTAGTTTCGTGGAAAATGTTCCCCAGTCTGAGAAAATTTTACTTGTATTGAGAAAAAGTTGAACACACAAAAATGTTTTTGATTTCTCAGAGTTGGCAACACTACATGTGTGGAACCATAATTCACAGAAAATAAGTCTGCTGTTATTCGCAGTGAGTTTTCATTTATGGTCGAATTTCTTCAAGAGAGAGATGACAAATGGTTTTGTTGTTTCCAGACAAAAGCTTCCACTGTGCAACTTTAAATAATTGTCTTCCAATTATTTCATTCAATTCAATTTAGCTTCTTTCGGTTTTATACCAGACCAAGACGGCTTAAATCCGTATGAATTTTATACCGCCTATGTCGGTCTTGCAATGCAGCAACAAACAGTAGTGGTGGCGGCGGCGGCGGTGTCATGCAACAGTCTTTGTGTTAATCTCGTGAGTAAATTAGTGTTGTTTGTAATTTCTGGCGTTTTTCAATTGAAAAATGTTTTTTTACGCCTGCGCCATAACACGATGGCCTGACCAGACCAGACCGGTTGTCTTTTAAACTGCGAGTACGTTGTACGTAGTAGGATTGACTCGCTTGTATTCCGTTCGGGCAGTGTGTTTCATTTAAAACGTGTTGCCACATAACAAATAAGAATTTAATGCGTTTCCATGTTAGAAATGCCCACAAACTAAGGAAAGCCAAGCTATAACACTCGCACTTACTTACTTACAGCCGCTGTAAGCTATCGCCGCAAAGCAACAATTATTCTGACAGTCGGCAACAGTCCAGTCGGCAACGGTAGGACAGCCAGTCACCCAGACTGGCTGCACACGGGCCTCCAGCCCCAGAGAAAATTGTTGGGGTAAGCGACATGCCAACTAAAGCTGATGCATTCCTCTGTAAACTTAAGTGAGTGGAACGAGCGACCATCGATCGGACATCCAAACACTTGGGAAACTCTTCGGCTGTGGCGCACAGTGTCGCGGCATGCCACTACTACAGGTGAGGTAAATAAATGTCAAATCAACGAGAGACATGGCGTATTTGATCCTCAAACTATCCATATCAAATCGCACCAAAAAATATATATGGGAAAATCTACAAAATAGTCCGATTTCAATTTTGAAAAATTAAAAATTTCAAATTAGAGGCACACGTTTTATTTTAGCGTCAACTTGTTAAAAATACATTATATATAAATAATGTGCTCGCGTGCATCATTTTTTTCAAGTGCTGATCGGATTGTCCCTTTTGGTTCTATTGCAAGTTAAGCTTGAAAACCCTATGAAAATCAACAAAATTTAACCTAAAATGGCTCTCGGTACCAAAATAATAATTCGATCTATTTAGCACTTACACACATTATTAGTAGTACTCATATTTACCGATCACACAGGGTTGCCACTAGTTATTTTTCTAACTGCGGATGTGCATCGACCTGATGATGTTTGTACTGTCATAATTTCTTTGTTGCTGAAGGCACACTAAATTGTTTGGTAGCCTTTTGTTAGTATCTTTGTCGTTTATAATCCAATATTAAAAAATTTGCAATTACGTTCACGCTGAAAGCGCAAAAAAGAAAATTGTATTAATTTTCGTTTTATGCAAAAACAGAGTGGCAGATTTTGAAGAGCTACCATTTATTCCTCAGTGATGGCACATGCTTTTTATACACTCCACGAGAGTATTATGGCTTTGTGCATTTGTTTGTAACACCAAAAATGAAGAGAGATAGACCCATTGTTAAGTATACCGATCGACTTAGAATCACTTTCTGAGTCGATTTAGCAATGTCCGTCTGTCTGTCCGTCTGTCTGTCCATCTATTGTTGTAATCAAATTACAGGTCGCAATTATAGACCGATCTTAACAAAAATTGGCACAAGTAAGTTTTGTGGATCAAGGACGAACGCTATTTAATTTGAGGCAAATCGGTTCTGATTTAGATATAGCCCCCATACAAATGTCGCTCCCGATTTGACATTTTCCGCTCTAGAAACCACATATTGTACTCGACTTTCTTTAAATTTGGCACAGCATCTTATAATCCAACTAGAAACACCTATGCAAAAATTGGGTAAGATCGGTTCAGATTTAGATATAGCCCCCATACAAATGTCGCTCCCAATTTGACATTTTCCGCTCTAGAAACCAGATATTGTACTCGATTTTCTTTAAATTGGGCACAACAGCTTATAATCGAAGTAAACAACCTATGGTGAAAGTGGCTAAGATCGGTTCAGATTTAGATATAGCTCAAATACAAATGTTACTCCCAAATGTTTAACCGATTTTGGCCAAACTATACGTATTATATTTCACCTATTTGGTTCCAGATTTCAATACAAATGTCCTTTCCGATTTAACATTTTTTGTCAATCACATACATTTACAGGATACAAAAATCCTTCCCGTTTTCACTTTTTCACCGAATTAAATTGTATTCGGATTGAAAGTGGTGTGTATCATAGAGTCGGCCCCGCCCGACTTTAGCCTTTCCTTACTTGTTTTAACATATAGAAGATTTTGCAACATCATTACTATCATCCACAAAAAGATTAGAATGATTTTCTTTTATGCTGAAAAAGTTATAGCCAAAAGAGTTGAACAACTTTCGAAAGTTACCAGCAAAATTAGGGTAAATTAGGGTAGACCTTAGCTCAGTAGACTACATTAACAGCATAATTTTAAAACTTTAGGATGTTGGCGAGGTAAAACTCGTCGTTTTGAAAATTATGACACTTTCAGAAACATTATATATTGCTCTTAAAGTGGTTAGAAGCCTGAGTGACATGGAATCGTACTATACCGTAGATTTTCCCATATAGCAGAAAAAGTGAAATCGGGAATATTGTATATGTATGAGTGAAAATCTTGTATTTGAGTCATTCCACGTCAAGCGCTTCACTTTTTGACATCGATAGCTTTGATTGTTTCGAAAGTTTGTGTATATATTTTCCACATTAAAATATTTTATATGTTTTTTTTTTTCGAAATAGAATCCTTTTTTTCACGAGATATGACTAGACAGCTGATTTTTTATGTAAATTTCATTTTTACTCCGATTTCAGCCAAATTTCATATTTAGGCTAATATTATCACAACAAATTTAATTTTGCGTGCATATCAATTATATGCTAAATTTATGCAGAAAATATGCTAATAAATATGCTCCGAAAAAGTAAACAATTTAAGTACATATATTTACTTTTTGTAACACCCAAAAGGAACCGAGGTAGACCCATTGTTATTGTATACCGCTCGACTTAGAATCACTTTTTGAATCGATTTAGCAATGTCCGTCTGTCTGTCCGTCCGTCCATCTATTCTTGTAATCTTTCTATAAGACTACAATCTTATAGAAAGTGGAGTGTATCATATAGTCGGCCCCGCCCGACTTTAGCCTTTCCTTACTTGGATTCAAATGGTTTTTGTATACGCTTCACTACGGTATTATGTCTTTGTGCATTTGTTTGTAACACCCAAAAGGTCAGTCCATCTATATTTGTAATCAAACTACAGGTCGAAATTATTATCCGATCCTTACAAAAATTTACAGAATTAAGTTTTTTTTGCCAAGTATGGACGCTATTTAAATCGAAGCAAATCGGTTCAGATTTAGATATAGCCACCATACAAATTGAACTCCCGATATTTTGACAGATTTTCTTCAAATTTGCATCAACACTTTATATTTGAACTAGAAATTTGGCACGACTTCTTTTACTTCTATTACTACTAAAATCATCAGTGTGTCAGATCGGTTCAGATTTATAAAAGGTGATTTATTAGCTATTATCTTTTTGCCAACACTGGTCTAAACAGCTGACGCACGTTTTGTGAGCTTTTTCACTGTCAAACATCTTCAGTTTGGTCTATAATTTAACCATGAATCGTCTTACAAACGAATAACGCTTGCAAATTATTGAATTTTATTTTCAAAATGCGTGCTCTGTTAAGAAAGTTCATCGCGCGCTTCTTCCTTTTTATGGTCAGTTTAATCGACCCACTGAAGCGGCTCAATGGGTACGTAAATAGGCAGAATTGTCGATTTTGGAGTGAATATCAGCCAGAAGCATTGCAAAAGCTACCAATGCATCCAGAAAAAGTCACAGTTTGGTGCGGTTTATGGGCTGGTGGCATCATTGGACCGTACTTCTTCAAAGATGATGCGAAGCGTAACGTAACTGTGAATGGTGAGCGCTACCGTGAGATGACATCCAACTTTTTTTTGCCCAAAATGCAAGAGCTTGACTTGCATGACACAGCACTCGCAACAATGGACTTATTGAGAGGCGAGTTCGGTGAACATTTTATTTCACGTTCGGGATCGGTCAATTGGCCGCCTAGATCGTGCGATTTAAAGCCTTTAGACTATTTTTTGTGGGGCTATGTTAAAGCTCATGTCTATACAGACAAACCCGCTTCAATTGACGCATTGGAAGACAACATTGAAGCATTTATTCGTGAGATACCGGCCGAAATGTTGGTAAGAGTAGAGAAAGAAGAGAGAAAGGCGCAGTCAAGGTCAACATTTGCATGAAATAATCTTCAAACATTAAATTATATGGACCGTACTATCGATTCACATAAAGATTTCATGCATTTTTCTGAATTTTATGTGTTTTTTTGAAAAAATTTCCTATAGCTTTTTAAAAATCACCCTTTATATAGCTCCATACAAATTTCGATTCCAATTTGATTTTTTCCACATTAGAAACCACATAATTTATCCGAAAGTGAAGAGTGTTATATAGTCGCTTTAGCCTTTCCTTACATGTTTATTATTAGATTAAGGAAAACAAAAAGACTTGTTGTTACAATTTTGTTCGCAACATTTGAATTAATGTATTTGCTCTTTGCCAATAATTCAAATTATTTCTTAAGTGACATCGTTGATTTTCCAAAACTTATCACGAAAAATAAAAGATTTTTGCACCTGCAGAAAAAAAATAAAATATTACAAGAGAAATATTGTTGTCACCTTTTTGGAAAAAAACAATAAAAATGAGATTTTTTGGAAGTTTTGTTTTCTGATGCATATTTATTTTACAATTTTATTTAGGAAGTAAAATAAAATATAAAGGGTGGTTAAATTGTAAGGACGAATGATGAATGTGAGCCACACCTAAACGTCAAGTTTTTTTCTGCATTTCATTTGACATGTCTCAATTTCTGACTAACTCAATTTGAACCATGGAAAGATACACAACCGAGCAACGCGTAATATTGTAGTACATGAAGGCATTCTATGTCTCTCCATTATTTGTAATATTTATATAGGTTGGGCCATTTAAAATTTCAAATTTGAACTACCGCTTACTTTGCCTTTGAAAGGTAGAATAACATTAAGCTTTATTTTTATACACTCCACGAGAGTATTATGTCTATGTGCATTTGTTTGTAACACCCAAAAGGAAGAGAGATAGACCCATTGTTAATTATACCGATCGACGTAGAATCACTTTCTGAGTCGATTTAGCAATGTCCGTCTGTCTGTCTGTCCGTCCACCTAATCTTGTAATCATGATACAGGTCGCAATTGTAGACAGAACCAAATGAAACCAAACGAAGTTTATCGGGATAAGAACGAACGCTATTTAATTTGAAGAAAATCGGTTCAGATTTAGATATAGCCCCCATACGAATTTCACTCCCAATTTGACCCTTTTCACTCTAGATACCACATATTTCAACAGATTTTCTTCAAAATTGGCAAAACATCTTACAGTTCAACTAGAAATACCTGTGATAAAAATGGTTCAGATTTATATATAGCTCCCATACAAATTTCGTTCCCAATTTGAATTTATATTTTAACAGATCTTCTTCAAAATTCGTAAAACGCCTTATATTTCAACTGGAAACACCTGTTGTAAAAATATGTTAGATCGGTTCAGATTTATATACATCTCCCATACAAATTTCGCTCACAATTTTAATTTTTCGCTGTAGAATCCACATGTTTTAACAGATTTTCCTCTAAATTCGCAAAACACCTTATATTTCAAATGGAAATACTTGAGGTAAAAATGTGTTAGATCGGTTCAGATTTATTTATAGCTCCTATACAAATTTCGCTCCCAATTTGAATTTTTCCGCTCCAGAATCCACATATTTTAACAGATTTTCATCAAATTTGGCAAAGCATCTTATATTTAAACTAGGAACACCTATGGTGAAAATGGGTCACATCGGTTCAGATTTACATATAGCTCTCATACAAATTTCGTTCCCCCAGAAACCGCGTATTTTCAGAGAATTTCTTATAATTGAGCATAACACTTTATACTTCAACTGGAAG
Source organism: Polietes domitor (assembly GCA_947397865.1). Taxonomy (NCBI): domain Eukaryota; kingdom Metazoa; phylum Arthropoda; class Insecta; order Diptera; family Muscidae; genus Polietes; species Polietes domitor. Next base: position 91,692,635 of record OX377621.1, on the reverse strand, counting down.
AAATTATTGTGAAAGTTAGTCACTTCATTCCATGTTTGGATATAACCCCGATACAAATATTTTTCTCGATTTGACAAGTTGGACCAGGTCATATTAGCCAGTGATTAGGAAGCATACAAAATTTTCCCGTTTTCACTTTTTTACTGAATTGAATTGTATTCCGATAGAAAGTGTAAAAGTTTCTTACTTGTTTTCTCTCCATTATTTGTAATATTTATATAGGTTGGGCCATTTAAAATTTTAAATTTGAACTACCGATTACTTTGACTTTGAAAGGTAGAATAACATTAACTTTTATTTTTATTTTTAGGTTTTTGCTTGACATTTGCAAAATGGGACGCTATACGCTCAAACTAAATTGGGAAATATTGAAAGCTCACTTCCAAAGTTGTGAGTCTTTGACGCTAACTGTAAGAAATTTATGTGGACATTTTTCGAGATTGATTTTCTGATTTTCATCGATAAGCAAAATTGCCGCATATGGGGTTCAGAGAACCCACATGTGATTATTGTGAAGCCAATGAATCTACAACGAGTCACTGTTTGGTGTGGATTTTGGGCTGTACTAAAAGATTGGCTTGATCGGATGAGGTACTGCCGAGCCAGTCATGGTAGTCATTTGAATGATATTGTGTACCATTATTAAATGACAAAGTTCGACCTTTCCAAAAAACGGAAATTTTAAAAAATAATCAGTACTTTTTATAGCCGATTCTAATTTAATGTTTTAAATATCCCACCCTATATTGTACCCATACAAAAATCATTCCCGGCATCACTTTTCTCCCCGAATTTAATTGTAATGGGGTAGAAAGTAGAGGGTATTATATAGTCGGCCCCGTCCGAAATTAGGCTTTCCTTCTTGTTTAAAATTACCTTAAATTCTTTATTTTCGATCCAACCAATTGTCTACAATTTCTTATTTTACGAAAATCACAATTAATCGTCATTTCTGCTGCCTGATTCGTACCACTGTGAACCAACTAGCGATGTGTTGTACTTGCGCAAAATATTTCCTTTTTTAAAATTTAGCATCAGTCCGTTCAAACATAGTCGGCCATTCATGGATTTCTGCGGAAAACATCGTCATCTTGAGCTAAATAACATTGAACTGGGAAGGCAAAAAGCGGAAAAATCTTAATTTTCTTCTTAAAGCGCTTAAATATGCGAGGTGTTCCAGGCATTTGTTATGTTTTTTTCTCGTTCTTTTGCTCTCCTCTGGTTCCGTACGTTCAGAAATTGTGGTTCAGTTTTATTGTTTGTTTAGAAGATCAATGGAAGCTTCTTGCCGTGCTTATGGTGGCGGCTGATGGCTAGTGGCTGGTGTGTTGTGATCTGATGCGATGTGATGCGGTTTGGTGAGTCTGTTCTGTGAGCTCTGCGGCTGTGCGGTTGCTTTGGCGGCACAAATTCTATGGGTGGTATTTCGCTACTGCCCACATTCTATTCAATTTTCATTAATTACTTTTCTGGTTTCATTGGAATAAATTCGAGCAAAAAAATAAACGTTTAATTAAAATGTCTTGGAATTAGTTAATTCAGTTTTTCTACACCCATATCGGTACACCCAGCATTATGCATTTTCAGATGGTGTAGTAGTAATTTCATTTAAACTGCTGGTGCGTGTCTTTGTGCAACGTTTTAAGAGAGTGCCAGAGGAAAACATTGCAATAGACTGTCGATTAATGCAATAATTTCCTGGAATGCTCTTAATATGAATTTCGTTCATTCATGGTATTGTGAATGAGACTGCACAGGATGCACAGACATACAAATTAAAACGGAACAAAACAATAAAAATCTTCGGAACCAAACAGCATGGAACGTACGAACATTGTCTAGCCCAACCAGATTGGTCCAAGCTGCTGCAGAAATGGAAAGATGCCACCTAGATATACTGGGGCCGAAAGATGTTCCCCTGGACAAACCAGGGGAACATAAGTTTGCAAACTGGTAATTACTTCATATACAGCGCTCAATTGGTGTTGGAATTTTGTTATCACTGAAATGCAAAACATATATATACCCTCACTCTCAGAGAACATGTGTATGGAAGAACCTAAATTTTGTTTATAGGAGTATGTTTGTAGGAGGTACTAGAAGTTTGTGGCAATTGGACCCAGCTTTAACATTTTATAATAATTTTAGTTTTTTCGTTTACATTTTTCGGTCTGTAGTCAATATTTGATTTGAACTGCAATATTGTCCTGGCTCAAGACCATTTTGCTTCTATATTTAATAGAACGCAAATTTATTTACAAATGGCATGGTGACATTTATTACTTGACTGCAGACTACCACGATCATGATTTCGACCATGTCAAAAGTGTTTTAAAGTTGCTTCGCAGCGACTTTTCAACATCAAACCCGGCCTCTATAAGGAGATGATTCTCACAAACGAACGAGAAGCACAACTCACTTGCCGAATTTGCGTTTAAAAAATCGCACCAAGTAATAAAGCACACATGCCATCTTACAAGCATCTCATTGAGTTGCATATATAAGTATGTGTATATGCATGTATAGTGCTGGGTAAATATACCTATACTTCTTCTTCTAATTGTAAAAACATGTTCAAATATAATAGATTTTGGACACCTGTAAAGGAGTTATTAAGTATTTAATTGTACCTTGGATAATGACAATTGTGTAGGAGGTATAAGAAGGGACGTGGCCAAATCGTAAATATTTGTATACCCTCTAGATGGGGTATACTAACATTGTCATTCCGCTTGTAACACCTTGAAATATCGACCTGAGACCCTATAAAGTATATATATTCTTGATCGTCATAAAATTCTAAGACGATCTAGCCATGTCCGTCCGTCTGTTGAAAGCACGAAGCATCTAAACGAAAGAAGCTAGGTCGTCCATATTTTACATAAATGCGTCTTATAGCCGTAGATCGTTTGGAATTGAAACTGGGCGAAAAAGGGAAAAAGGACTAAAAATACCCAAAATATTCCTAATATTTTAGATTATTTAAGGACATTTTTCAATACATCTGCTTGTACTTACTTGATATTGGGCGTGCGCATTCCCCCTACAACAAAAACGTGCACCAAAAAGTGAGATTTATTCGTAGGGGGTGAAATGGGGCAAAAATGGATAAAAATGGTACCTTTCAAACGGCAACTGCTAGAAACACGAAATTTGATGTGTATATTCCTCTAAATGAGTAGATACATAATATACAAGTTTTTTTGCAAATTCGTACTTTTAAGGGATAAAATGGGAATAGAGGGATAAAAATGGTACCAATCAAACGGCTGCATCTAGAATAATGAAATTCGATGTATACATTCCTCTGATCGCGTAAACACGTAAAGTAAAGGAATTTTTCGAAATTCGTACTTTTTGGGAGTAAAATGGAAAAAAGGGATAAAAATAGTACCAACCAAATGACCGCAGCTAGAGTCATGAAATTCGGAATATACATTCCTCTGACTGCGTAGGCACGAAAAATAGAATATTTCTTCCAAATTCGTACTTTCAAGGGACACAATGGGTACAGAGGGATAAAAATAGTACCAACTAAACGACTTACTATTTTACTACTTATTGCGTAGACACGTAAAATAAAGAGATTTTAGAAAGTAGTACTCTTAAGGGGGTAAACTAGTAATAAGGGAAAAAAATGGTACCAACCAAATGACTGCAGCTAGTATCATAGAATTCGGTGTATACATTCCTCTGACTGCATAGACACGCAAAATAAAAAGATTTTTCCAAATTCGTACTTTTTACTTTTACGACAAAAATTGGTTGAATCATGAATTTAGATTATATTGCACTATGTACGTGAAATAATGGATTTTCAAAATGTTTACTTTTAGAATTAAAATAGAATGGAAAGAATGGAAATATACCCAACTGTAGATTCCACTATCTACTAATATTTATTGCATTTAAGCTTTTTTGAAAAAATATATATAAGATTATTTATTTTTTGAATTGACTTGAAGTATAATTTCGATATATATATATAGTGTAAATGTATTGGTAGACTTGCCTAGTAAGCGTGCTTTGAAATAATAAAGATATTATGTTTATTTTTACAATTATTTTTTCAATATTTGTATTTGTTTTGGTTTGGCTATATTAAAAAATATATTTTCCTGTAATATTACTGCACTTCTACGAAAATCGACGTCCTCTGTGGAATGCAATCCATTGTTGAGCTTATATAAAGTTCGGCCCGGCCGAACTTATCGCCGTTTCTACTTGTTTCTGTTTAAAGTGTTTATAAAAACCTTTTCAAATATCAAATTGCCAATGATTTTGACTACGCGTATGGATGTTATATCGGTTTCATTATGACCAAAGTATATGCCACTTTGTGTGGGAGGTGACAGAAGGGGTGTGGCAATTTGGCCCATATTTCAGGTGTATGAACTGTCTATAAAAACATTGCCGAAAGTCAAATTTCAGTATATTCCGATCATCCGTGTATAAGTTATAACAGCTTTAATTTTACGTTGATTAGTGTGATTTGTGTGGAAGGTACTAAAAGGGGCGTGGAAAAACCCGCCATATTTAGTACACTTAAAGTGATTACAAAAAAAATTCAAATACCAAAATAGGGCTGATTCCAAAGATCCGTGTTGAAGTTACATTAGTTTTAATTTGACAAGGGTCATTTGTGTGGGAGGTACCAGAAGGGGCATGGCATTTTCGCACATATTCGAACTTAAACTAAATTTGGGGAATATATTACCATGTGCAAAGTTTGAATTGGTTCCTTAGCTCCTTTCGAGAGTTATCGTGTATACCAGCCAGGCAGACGGACGGACGGGCACCTTAAAAAGTCGTGAAACGGATTTGGTTCAAACATACCTGGGGTTTTAAGTCACTCCTTCAATGCGTTACACTTTTTTCTGTCCAAATGATATATACCCTCCTACTCTGTAGAGTGAGGGTATACAAATCTGACCTGTTTCCGACCTATACAAGTAAATCAGTGCTACGCGCTAACGGAATCCATCGGCATCCGAATGGAATTAGTGTTTGAATCCCGGGGTTTCCCGCGGGGAAAATTCAGGGAATTTTGATATTTTCTATTTCCCACATCCAGGGAAATTTGTACGGGAATCTCGCGTGCACATTTTTTCAACATTTTTATACCCTACACCACTTCGTGGACTAGGGTATTATAAGTTAGTTTTCCGCCAAATGTTTGTAACACAAAGAAATAATTGAGCTAGACCCACCTTTAAGTATACGGATCGGCTTAGAATCACCAGCTGAATCGATTTAACGATGTCTGTCTGTCCGTCTGTTGTTGTTGTTGTAGCAGCTTTAGAGGGAGCTGAGGTGATAATCCTTAAGTCTGAATTGTTCTAGACTTCGTTCCGGCATGTATCCGATTATCGCGGGAACCATTGTTCATCATCGTTCGCATGTTGTCCGGCTGTTATTTGCATCTTCTTCAAGGTTGATGTTAATGTTAAGGGAATGGGATGTTAATCGAGGTGTACCCCTATCCACCACTAGGGGCGCTGCATTTTTTATGTTAACAGCCATGTTATGTATCGCTAATGGCTATTAGTTTCTTCCCTGGACCTTGGGGCAATCGAAATGACTATTTTTATGTGAAAGTGTGTTCGGATGAGAAAATTGGCTGCAGAAACTCTTATTTTATGATGAAAAGTGAAAATTTGTTGATGTTGAATTTTACCAGTGCGCCGGCCGGGAATCGAACCCAGCACCTTCAGATTGGAAGATGCGCACACTTCCACTGAGCAATGAAGGCCACTCTGTCCGTCCGTCTGCTGTCCATCTAAGCTTCTTCGCACTCTACAGGTCACAATTGTGGTCCGATTGTCATGAAATTTGGCAGAAGTTACTTTTTTGGCCAAGGACGATCGGTATTGAATGAAATCGGTTCAGATTTAGATAAGCCTCCATGCCAATGTCGCTCCCGATTTCACTTTTTCCGCTTTAGAAACCACATGTTTTACCAGATTTTCTTTAAAATTGGCACAACAATTTATGATCGAACTAGAAACACTTATACTAAAAGTGGGTAAGATCGGTTCAGATTTAGCTATAGCCCCATACAAATGTCGCTCCCGATTTCACTCCTTCGCTTTAGAAACCACATGTTGTACCAGATTTTCTTTAAAATGGGCACAACATTTTATAATCGAACTAGAAACACCTATGCCGAAAGTGGGTAAGATCTGTTCAGATTTAGATATAGCCCCCATACAAATGTCGCTCCCGATTTCACTTCTTCCGCTTTAGAAGCCGCATATTATTCCAACTTTAGCCCTTCCTTACTTGTTTTTTTTTTTTAAATGCTTGAATGCTTGAAAAAACTACTGAATATTTTCTCAAATTTCTTTTTTTATTTGAAAGTACAATCCTTCCGGTTAATAATGGAAAATAATTTCATTCAAATGGCTGCCTTGGCTGCCTTGGCTGGCCATGTTGTAGCCTACACGATCAGTCCAATTTTTAAGCACATTATCGATTGTGTGCAGCTGTATTTCACCACCTTTAAAGCGTCAATTGTCTCTGGCTTGTCGGTGTAACACTTTTCTTTGAGGGCACCCCACAAATAATAGTCCAACGGTTGAATAGTTGAAAAAAAAAAACGTTAGATGGCGGACAATCTTGAAATTGCACAATTCGTTTAGTTTGTTTGTATTTTTCAGAACCTTTGTCGGAAATTCAAGAAAGTGTCCACGATTTTTTATGTAATTTTCGTATTTTCAGGACTTTACTGCAAAATTACCACTTCAGAACTAAAAAGAACTCAAAAATTCTATAATTTATTGCTTCAAAATGTTAAAAAAGTATATGTTCGAAATCTCTCGAGGGGGAGGGTTTGAACCCCCAAAACACCTCCCCTGCGCACGGCCCTTTCTATATCCACCAAAAGAAATGTCAATAATGTTGTGTGCGAGATACTAGAAAGGGCTTGGGAAACCCGACCAACGTGCCAGACAGACGGATATGGCTATAACAGTTTAAACAAGTAAAAACGGCGTTAAGTTCGGCCGGGCCGAACTTTATATACCCTCCACCATGGATTGCATTCCACAGAGGTTGTCGGTTTTCGTAGAAGTGCAGTAATATTGCAGAAAAATATAAATTTTGTAATATAGCGAAACCAAAACAAATACAAATATTGAAAAAATAATTATATAAATAACTATAATATTTTAATTACATCAAACCATTATCTATTTCAAATCAAAAAATAAATATTCTTATATTTATATTTTCAAAAAGCTTAAATACCATAAATATTGGAAGATAGTGGGTGCTACAGTTGGTTGTAATTCCATTCTATTTCAATTCCAAAAGCAAAGTGCAAAATAACATAACTTCATGATTCAACCAATTTTTGCCGTAAAAGAAAAAATACGAATTCCATGATTCCAGCTGCGCCCATTTGGTTGGTACGATTTTTACCCCCTTGACATTTCTACGCAATTAGAATTTCATCATTCTAGCTGTAGTCGTCTAGTTGGTACTTTTTTACCCCCTGTACAATTGTATCCCTTGAAAGTACGAATTTCGAAAAATCCGTTTATTTTTCGTGTCTACGCAGTCTGAGGAATGTATACTCCGAATTGCATGACTCTAGCTGCGGTCATTTGATTGGTACTATTTTTATCCCCTTTTTCCATTTTAACCCCAAAAAGTACGAATTTCGAAAAATCTGTTTATTTTAAGTGTCTACGCAATCAGAGGAATGTATACACCGAATTGCATTATTCCAGGTGTAGCCGTTTGGTTGGTACCATTTTTATCCCTCCGTACCCATTGTATCCCTTGAAAGTACGAATTTGGAAAAAACCTTTTATTTTTCATGTCTACGTAGTCAAAGGAATGTATACCCCGAATTTCATGACTTTAGCTGCGGTCATTTGGTTGGTACTATTTTTATCCCCTTTTTCTATTTTGACCCCAAAAAGTACGAATTTCGAAAAATCAGTTTATTTTCCGTGTCCACACAGTCAGAGGAATGTATACTCCGAATTTCATGACTCTAGCTGCTGTCATTTGATTGGTACTATTTTTATCCCCTTTTTTCAGTTTAACCCCAAAAAGTACGAATTTTAAAAAATCCGTGTATTTTACTTGTCTATGCAATCAGAGGAATGTATACACCGAATTTCATTATTCTAGGTACAGCCGTTTGGTTGGTACCATTTTTATCCCTCTATTCCCATTTTACCCCTTAAATGTACGAATTTGGAAAAAATACATTTATATTATGTATCTACTCAACTAGAGGAATGTACAAACCGAATTTCGTGTTTCTAGCTGTTGTCGTTTAATATGTACCATTTTTATCCCTTTTTTGCCCCATTTCACCCCCTATAAATAAGAATCACTTTATGGTGCACGTTTTTGCTGTAGGGGGAATGCGCATACCAAATATCAAGCAAATATAAACAGACATATTCAAAAAACATGCTTAAATACGCTAAAATATTAGGGATTATTATGGGTCTTTTTAGTCCTTGTGAGGGAAAAATTTTTCCCTTTGGGCCGATTTCGCCCCATTTCAATCCCAACCGATCTACGACTATAAGACGCATTTATGGAAAATTTGAACGTTCTAGCTGCTTTCGTTTAGATGCTAGCGTGCTTTCAACAGACGGACAGACGGACGGACGGACGGACGGACGGACATGGCTAGATCGTCTTAGAATTTTATGACGATCAAGAATATATATACTTTATAGGGTCTCAGGTCGATATTTCAAGGTGTTACAAACGGAATGACAAAGTTAGTATACCCCCATCCTGGAGGTGGAGGGTATAAAAATCGTGAAACGATTTATTCCAAACGTACTTAGGGTCATAAATCACTCCTTCAATGCGTTACACTTTTTTCTGTACCAAATGATATATGCGTTCCTACTCTGTATAGTGGGGGTATAATAAAAAAAAATATTTTTTTCTAATTTTTTCTAGGTTTATATATAAATATGTTTGTATCACCGCCCTAGTAGAGTGTACAAGTAATTGAATTTTGTTGCTTTAAACTTCCTCTCCTATGTCAAAGACTTTTAAAATAGGATTTTTTAGGTACTCTACTGTAAATACCAAATTAGAACAATTCGTTGTGGGGGATATTTTCGTAAAAAGTATTTTAGAATTTTTTCATGTGTATCGCAAGTAACTTTTAGTACTCAAATACAGATCAAGTAAAACAATCACAACAAATTCTATTGCAAAATGTCACATTTAATTGAGTAACCTTGATGATGACGGTGATGTTGGAACAAAACAATTGGCAGCGATTCACAAACTTCGACTAAGAGAGTACTCTGGCACACAATTAAGAAAACACCTTGAAGTACATGCTACGATTTAACGAATTTCGACGTTACCTAACAGCACAGTGATATATTATGTAAATGATGAAATTTTGTTATGCCAATTACGAAATTTGCATAATATTGAATAAACATTTGGATGGGTCACGAAAAAAATGTCTGCGGTCACCCCCCAGAAATGAAGATTGAATTGTTTAATGATGATCTATAAATATATTGATTTTTTATGGCTTTTCTAGGTGACAGCTAAAAACTCATATTTCTTGGAAACATTTTGTAAGAGTTATAATGAAAAACAAGTAAAAAGGCGTTAAGTTCGGCCGGGCCAAACTTTATGTACCCTCCACCATGGATTGCATTCCACAGAGGCTGTCGATTTTCGCATAAGTGCAATAATATTAGAGGAAATATAATTTTTTTAATATAGCCAAACCGAAAAAATACTTTTATAAATAAACATAATATTTTTATTATTTCAAACCACGCTTGTAAGGCAAGGCTACCAATATTTTTACACCATATATATCGCAATAATACTTCAAGTCAATTCAAAAAATATATATTCTTATATTTATATTTTCAAAAAACTTAAATACCATAAATATTGGTAGATAGAGGGTGCTACAGTATTTCCACTCTATTTTAATTCCAAAAGTACATATTTGGAAAATTCATTATCACGTACATAGTGCAAAATAGCCTAAACCCGTTAAAGTAAAAAGTACGAATTTGGAAAAATCTTTTTATTATGCGTGTCAGAGGAATTTCATGATTCTAGCTGCGGCCATTTGGTTGGTACCATATTCATCGAGTTTTTTCTATTTTACTCCCTTAAGATTACGACTTTCTAATATCTTTTTAGTTTAGGTGACTACACAATAAGAGGGATGTACACTAGAGCGTACCAGGTTACAAGTAAAAAAAAAAGTTCACCGTACACCTTCGAATATGAAGTATTATTGAAAGGTAGTTTCAAAAAATTTTTTTTTATTTTTTTATGCCGAACGTAGGGGTCGCGCTTTTACATTTTTCTATATAACTTCTGCATTTATAAACGGATTTTAAAGTGTGATACATCGATGTTTTTGTCTCGACGAGGCCGATTTTTTGTCTTTGAAGTCATTGAGCTCAAGCATGATTCATGATTTTATGCGAGCTTTAATTTTCTGATATTAGAGTGGTACATTAGGGTAGTAGCAACTGAGATATGATGGGTAAGTACCAGAAGGGGGTGCTTGAGCTCAATGACTTCAAAGACAAAAAAATCGGCCTCGTCGAGACAAAAACATCGATGTATCACACTTTAAAATCCGTTTATAAATGCAGAAGTTATATAGAAAAATGTAAAAGCGCGACCCCTACGTTCGGCATAAAAAAATAAAAAAAATTTTTTTGAAACTACCTTTCAATAATACTTCATATTCGAAGGTGTACGCCGAACTTTTTTTTTGAGGTGCGCCCTAATGTACACACAGAATTTCATCATTCTAGTAAGTCGTTTAGTTGGTACTACTTCTACCCCTCTGTACCCATTGTATCCCTTGAAAGTACGAATTTGGAAAAAAACCTTTTATTTTTAGTGACTACGCAGTCAGAGGAATGTATAATCCGAATTTCATGACTCTAGCTGCGCTCATTTGGTTGGTACTATTTTTATCACCTTTTTTTCATTTTAACCCCCAAAAAGTACGAATTTAGAAAAATCTGTTTATTTTACGTGTCAACGCAATCAGAGGAATAATGTATATACAGAATTTCATTATTCTAGATACAGCCGTTTGGTTGGTACCATTTTTATCCATCTATACACATTTTACCCCTTAAAAGTACGAATTTGGAAAAATACTTTTATATTATGTATCTACTCAACTAGAGGAGTGGACACACAGAATTTCGAGTTTCTAGCTGTTGTCGTTTTATATGTACCATTTTTATCCCTTTTTGCCCCATTTCACTCCCTACGAATAAAAATATTTTTATGGTGCACGTTTTTGCTATCGGGGGAATGCGCATACCCAATATCAAGTAAGTACAAGCAGACATATTGAAAAACCAGTAAGGAAAGGCTAAAGTCGGGCGGGGCCGACTCTATGATACACTCCACTTTCAATCCGAATACAATTCAATTCGGTGAAAAAGTGAAAACGGGAAGGTTTTTTGTATCCTGTAAATGTATGTGTTTGAAAAAAATTTAATATCGGAAAGGACATTTGTATGAGGATATATTGAAACCTGGAACGAAATAGGTGAGATATAAAATGTATAGTTTGGCCAAAATCGGTTAAACTTATGGGAGCAACAAGTTGGGCTATATTTAAATCTGAACCGATCTTACCCACTTTCACCATAGTTTTGTTTAGTTAGATTATAAGATGTTGTGCGAAATTTAAAGAAAATCGAGCACAATATGTGGCTTTTAAAGCGGCAAAAGTCAAATCGGGAGCGACATTTGTATGGGGGCTATATCTAAATCTGAACCGATCTTACCCAATTTCTGCATAGGTGTTTCTAGTAAGATTATAAGATGTTGTGCCAAATTTAAAGAAAATCGAGTACAATATGTGGTTTCTACAGAGGAAAATGTCAAATCGGGAACGACATTTGTATGGGGGCTATATCTAAATCTAAACCGATTTGACCTATTTTCACCATAGCTGTTCCTAGTTTAAATATAAGATGTTTTGCCAAATCTGAAGACAATCTGATACAATATGTAGTTTCTAGAGCGGAAAAAGTCAATCCGGGAGCGAAATTTGTATGGGAGCTATATATACATCTGAACCGATTTGACCTATTTTCACCATAGATGTTCTTAGTTTAAATATAAGATGTTTTGCCAAATCTGAAGACAATCTGATACAATATGTGGTTTATAGAGCGGAAAAAGTCAAACCGGGAGCGAAATTTGTATGGGAGCTATATATAAATCTGAACCGATTTGACCTATTTTCACCATAGATGTTCTTAGTTTAAATATAAGATGTTTTGCCAAATCTGAAGACAATCTGATACAATATGTGGTTTATAGAGCGGAAAAAGTCAAACCGGGAGCGAAATTTGTATGGGAGCTATATATAAATCTGAACCGATTTGACCTATTTTCACCATAGATGTTCTTAGTTTAAATATAAGATGTTTTGCCAAATCTGAAGACAATCTGATACAATATGTGGTTTATAGAGCGGAAAACGTCAAACCGGGAGCGAAATTTGTATGGGAGCTATATATAAATCTGAACCGATTTGACCTATTTTCACCATAGATGTTCTTAGTTTAAATATAAGATGTTTTGCCAAATCTGAAGACAATCTGATACAATATGTGGTTTATAGAGCGGAAAAAGTCAAACCGGGAGCGAAATTTGTATGGGAGCTATATATAAATCTGAACCGATTTGACCTATTTTCACCATAGATGTTCTTAGTTTAAATATAAGATGTTTTGCCAAATCTGAAGACAATCTGATACATTATATGGTATCTAGAGCGGAAAAAGTCAAATCGGGAGAGAAATTTGTATGGGAGCTATATATAAATCTGAAACGATCTAACACATTTTTACCACAGGTGTTTCTAGTTACAATATAAGATGTTTTGCCAATTTTGCAGAAAATCTGTTGTAATATGTGGTATCTAGAGTGAAAAGAGTCAAATCGGGAGTGAAATTCGTATGGGGGCTATATCTAAATCTGAACCGATTTTCTTCAAATTAAATAGCGTTCGTCCTTATCCCGAAAAACATCGTTGTGCAAAGTTTCATTTGGTTCTGTCTACAATTGCGACCTGTATCGTGATTACAAGAATAGATGGACGGACGGACAGACAGGCAGACAGACAGACGGACATTGCTAAATCGACTCAGAAAGTGATTCTAAGACGATCGGTATAATTAACAATGGGTCTATCTCGTTTCCTTTTGGGTGTTACAAACAAATGCACAAAGACATAATACTCTCGTGGAGTGTATAAATGTGCTTAAATACTCTAAAATATTAGCGAATATTATGGATATTTTTAGTCCTTGTGAGAGAAAAATTGTTCCCTTTAGGCTGATTTCAATCCCAACCGATCTACGACTATAAGACACATTTATGGAAAATTTGGACGTCCTAGCTCCTTTCGTTTAGATGCTAGCCTGCTTTCAACAGACGGACAGACATGTCTAGATCATCTTAGAATTTTATCACGATCAAGAATATATATACTTTATAGAGTCTCTGATCGATATTTCAATGTGTTACAAACAGAGTGACAAAGTTAGTATACCCCCATCCTGGTGGTGGAGTATATAAATAATAATAGTATAAATAGGAGGAATCAATACCTTTCGAATTTCGCCTAAATGATGAATATCGGACAAAAAATGACGTCACTGACTCAATTCGTGCTGAATAATTTATTGCAGGTGATGGTTTTCATGGCCAAAATGTTCAAAAACTTTTTACAAAAAATAAGCGCTGCGGCGTCAATTTCATTCCGTTGTTCATCAGCTATTTATTTATTGTAAAACACTTCCTACATCTACGAAAAAGTTTTCAGTAGTCACTGAATATCTACAAAAAACATACTATAAACGTCCAATAATTCGGTCAATAAGTTACTCTAAGACAAGAATCAAAATTTACAAAGTAAGAACGAAATATTTTGCAAATCATCATTAAACAATCCAAACTTTATTTTCGGGGGGTGACTGGAACTTGTTTTTCCACGACCCAGCCTACTAATCATATGACGGATATATGCAGTGAGAGAAATGAACACAACGAATTTAATAATTCCAACCATTTAGACCAATCAGTATCGTGAATCTTTTGTGACAATTTTGTTCATTGGCATGCCCAGTGAGTCAAAAATGAGCCTAATCACTGAACAGAATATTAAGTTATTTTGATTGCTGAAATTTAGCTGCCGATGGAGTGCCATTATGGAAACTCTGCTTTAGAAAAATGTTTAACAGAATATATTCTTAAATAGTTTACTACTCGTACCTTACGACATAATTGGAAAGCAAAACGAAATCAAAGCATACCAATACGATTTGTATTAAGTTCGGCCGGGACGAATCTTAAATACCCTCTACATAGTTGATTGAGTGAAATATTTATTTGACTTTCTGAAAAACAGTTTATTTGAACTCGCGGGAACGTTTCCCCATTTTGTCTCAATAAAAGTATAGGGTGGACCATGCAGCATTTTCAAATGGAATCGGCTATAAAAAAGTATCGATTTTTTATACCCTCCACCTCCAGGATGGGGGTATACTAACTTTGTCATTCAGTTTGTAACACCTTGAAATATCGTCCTGAGACCCTATAAAGTATATATATTCTTGACCGTCATAAAATTCTAAGACGATCTATCCATGTCCATCCGTCCGTCTGTTGAAAGCACACTAGTATCTAAACGAAATGAGCTAGAACGTTCAAATTTTCCATAAATGCGTCTTATAGTCGTAGATCGGTTGGGATTGAAACGGGGCGAAATCGGCCCAAAGGGAAAAATTTTTCCCTCACAAGGACTAAAAATACCCCTAATATTTTAGCATATTTAAGCATGTTTTTTGAATATGTCTGTTTATATTTGCTTGATATTTGGTATGCGCATTCCCCTTATAGCAAAAACGTGCACCATAAAGTGATTCTTATTTGTAGGGGTGAAATGGGACAAAAAAGGGATAAAAATGGTACATATCAAACGACAACAGCTCGAAACACGAAATTCGGTGTGTACATTCCTCTAATAGAGTAGATACATAATATAAAAGTACTTTTTAAATTCGTACTTTTAAGGGGTAAAAAGGGATAGAGGGATAAAAATGGTACCTACCAAGCGACTGTACCTAGAATAATGAATTCGGTGTATACATTCCTCTGATTTCATAGACAAGTAATACACGGATTTTTCAAAGTTCGTACTTTTTGGGGTTAAAATGAAAAAAAGGGGATACAAATAGTACCAATCAAATGACCGCAGCTAGAGTCATGAAATTCGGATTATACATTCCTCTGACTTGTAGACATGGAAAATTTTAGATTTTTCGAAATTCGAACTTTTTGGGGACTAAATAGAATAAGGGGATACAAATAGTACCAACCAAATGACCGCAGCTAGAGTCATGAAATTCGGAGTATACATTCCTTTGACATGAAAAATAAAAGTTTTTTTTCCAAATTCGTACTTTCAAGGGATACAATGGGTACGGAGGAATGGTACCAACAAAACGGATGTACCTAGAATAATGAAATTCGGTGTATACATTCCTCTGATTGCATAGAGAAGTGAAATACACGGATTTTTCAAAATTCGTACTGTTTGGGGTTAAAATGAAAAAAGGGGATACAAATAGTACCAACCAAATGACCGCAGCTAGAGTCATGAAATTCGGAGTATACATTCCACTTACTGCTTAGACACAACAAATAAAAGACTTTTTCCAAATTTGTACTTTCAAGGGATACAATTGGTACAGAGGGATAAAAATAGTACCAACTAAACGACTACAGCTAGAATGATAAAATTCCCTCTAATTGTGTAGACACGTAAAATAAAGAGGTTTTAGAAAGTGGTACTCTTAAGGGGGTAAAATAGGAAAAAGGGGATAAAAATTGTAAGGATGTATATATTCCTCTTACTGCATAGACACGTAAACTAAACGATTTTTCCAAATGCGTACTTTTTACTTTTACGACAAAAATGGGTTGAATCATGAAGTTAGACTATTTTGCACATGTACATTAGATAATGGATTTTCAAAATTTGTACTTTTGGAATTAAAATAGAATGGAAATTCAGCCAACTGAAACACACACTATCTACCAATATTTATGGTATTTAAGCTTTTTGAAAATATAAATATAAGAATATTTATTTGTATTTGTTTTGGTTTGGCTATATTAAACAAATATATTTTTCTGTAATATTACTGCACTTCTACGGAAATCGACAGCCTCTGTGGAATGCAATCCATAGTGGCGGGTATATAAAGTTCGGCCCGGCCGAACTTAACGCCGTTTTTACTTGTTTATATTTAAAGTGATTATAAAAACATTTTCAATTATCATATTACAAAAGATTAGGACTACCCGTATGGATGTTATATCGGTTTTATTGTAACTGATGTTTATGCCACTTTGTGTGGAGGTACCAGAAGGGGTGTGACAATATCGCTCATATTTCACACGAATGTAACCTCCATGAAAGCATTACCAAATGTGAAATCTCACAATATTCCGATCATCAGTATAGAAGATATAACAGATTTAATTTTACCTGGATTAGGGTGATTTGTGTGGGAGGTACCAGAGGGGGTGTGACAACATCGCTCATATTTCACACGAATCTAACCTCTATGAAAGCATTACCAAATCTGAAATCTCACAGTATTCCGATAATTCGTATAGAAGATATAACAGATTTAATGTTACATAGATTAGGGTGAATTGTGTGGGAGGTATCAGAGGGGGTGTGGCAATATCGCTCAAATTTCACACGAATCTAACCTCTATGAAAGCATTACCAAATCTGAAATCTCACAGTATTCCGATAATTCGTATAGAAGATATAACAGATTTAATTTTACCTAGATTAGGGTGAATTGTGTGGGAGGTGCCAGAGGGGGTGTGGCAATATCGCTCATATTTCACTCGAATGTAACCTCCATGAAAGCATTACCAAATCTGAAATCTCACAGTATTCCGATAATTCGTATAGAAGATATAACAGATTTAATTTTACATAGATTAGGGTGAATTGTGTGGGAGGTACCAGAGGGGGTGTGGCAATATCGCTCATATTTCACTCGAATGTAACCTCCATGAAAACATTACCAAATCTGAAATCTCACAGTATTCGTATAGAAGATATAACAGATTTAATTTTACCTAGTTTAGGGTGATTTTTGTGGGGGGTATTATTTTGCACACTTAAAGTGGTTATGAAAACATTGTCAAATATCATTATATAGTGGATTCCGTGTATCTGTGTAGAAGTTACAGCGGTTTTATTTAACTTGGGAATATGGGTCAGTTGCGTGGGAGGTACCAGAAGGGGCGTGGCAATTTCGCCCATCTTCGAACTAAAACTAAGTTTGGGAAAAATATTACCATGCGCAAAACTTTGAATTGATTCCTTAACTCCTATTGAGAGTTATCGTGCATACCAGCCAGCCAGACGGACGGACGGACATGGCTCAAACAACTTAAAAAGTCGTGATACGGATTTGGTCCAAATATACTTGGGATCTCAAGTTACTCGTTCAATGCGTTACACTTTTTTCTGTCCCAAATGATATATACCCTCCTACTCTGTAGAGTGAGGGTGTAATTAATGTTATTCTACATTTCAAAGTCAAAGTATTCGGTAGTTCAATTTTTTTAAATGGCCCACCCTATTTTTATTTAAAATCAATAGCAACGCTCATAAAAACTAGGAGGCAAAATACGAAACAATTTTTCTGGAAGTACGAAATTAAGATACTTTTTTCTATAAATAAATTAAGATGTTTCATTAGTAACAGATTGGAAGCCGAATATTTGGCCGGGCTATAATCAAGATCCGATGAAAAATTTGGATTCCAGAGTGGTAATAGTGTACACTAAATTGTTATTAGTTTATATATAGGATCGTGAACTACGCTATTGATTTGTCCCCTATTTTTTAATTGGATCAAATAAACAAAACAATTCGATTAACAAGCGCCAGAAATATGACTAATCTCCCATGTATATTATATAGTGTTACAAATGGCATGACAACTTGAATATACCCTCCATTCTATGTGGTGGTGGCCACACAAATAAAACTGAATGACAATTACCATCTTAAGACAGCAAGGTTCTTACGTTCGTTCCATAAGCGATTTGTTCAAGGCCGAATTGAATTGTGATTTTGTAGTTTCAATTAAGCCAAAGACCAAGTAACCCAGTTAAGGTGAGTGTTGTCGCTGATGAGGTGAAGGTGACTAAATATTTATGTACATACCAGTACCAGTATGTATGCTTGTGTGTAGGTAGGTAGTAGGTACGGGTATATGCGTTCACTAGCAAAGAATTTCCAAATGCCTGTTAAACAATTACGGAATATATGGATTTTCGTGGCCACAATCGTGCGAGAAAACACCCACACTTGCAACTATGAGATTTATGTGAGATTTCGAATGTTCTTTTGAAATGCTCCATAACAACTTGATTTTGAGTTTGTATGACTATAACACATGTTGCATAAGCTGTAAAACTTGCTTGGATGATTTGGGCAAAATGAAACGCTGAAAATGAAAACGAAATAAGGAAAAACAAAGAATAAGGTCGTTAAGATCGGACGGGTCGAGCCTTATAAATATTTCACAGTATTACGGACAGATTGACCTTAATTATACCCTCCTGGAAATATCGACCTGAGACCCTAAAACGTATATATATTGTTGATCGTCATCAAAATTCTAACACGATCTGGCCATGTCCATCCGTCTGTTGAAAGCAAATTTTCCATAAATACATCTTATAGTTGTAGATCGGTTGAGATTACATTTCCCTTACAAGGACTAAAAATACCCTTAATATTCCGAGTATTTCAGCATGTTTATACCTTCCACAAGGGTATTATGTCTTTGTGCATTTGTTTGTAACGCGCAAAAATAATCGATATTTAGATATAGCTCACATACAAATTTCGCTTTCCATACATTTTTTTAATATGACTGCTTATATTTACTTGATATTTGGAATGCATGCACCATAAAGTGATTCTTATTCGTAGATGGCGAAATGGGCCAAAAAGGGATAAAAATGGTACTATACTAAACGACAACCGCCAGAAACACGAAATTAGGTGTGTACACTCTTCTAACTGAGTAGACACGTAAAATAAACGTTTTTCCGTACTTCTCGTACCTTTAAGGGGGCAAAAAGGGAATAGAGGGATACAAATGGTACCGACCATACGGTTGCAGATGGAATAATGAAATTCGGTTTATAAATGTCTACGAGGTCTGCTTACACAGACCACGTATATAGTAGTGTGTGTATATCCCTCTAATCGCATATAGACGTAAAATAAAGTGATTTTCGAAGTTCGTACTTTTAAGAGAGGCTATGTGGAAAACGGAATAAATTTGGCAACGAGCAACTGGCTACAGCTAGAATATCGAAATTCGCTATAGAAGAGCAAAATCATGGACATTTCGAAATGAAAATCAGTGTATCTTTCTCTCTGGCTGTGTAGACTCGATAAATTATGCGATACGCGTACTTTTAAGATCAAAATGGGCAAAAAGGGATAAAATTGGTGCCGACTAAATGGCTGTAGCTACAATCTTGAAATTGGGCGTGTAAATTCCTCTTATTGTGTAGACGCACAACATGAAGGATTTCTGGGAAATTCGTAATTTTAGAAAACTTAGAGAGAGGGGATAAAAATGATACAAATCAAGCGGCTAAAACTTAAACCATGAAATTCTTCGAAGACGCTCAAATTAGAAGGCGCTCCCTAAATTCGTATTTTAGGGACAAAACGGGATAAAAAAGATAAAACTGATATCAAACAAACGGCTTTAACACTGTATGTCAGAAAATGTTGTATAAGTGGATGATCAGCTATGATTAGGATAATGAAGACGAAGTTTAGTTTGAATTATATATGGAAAACATTTGTTCTTAATTTGACTATGAATACTTGGAACTTAATTTATATTGCAGTTGTTGTAAAAAAACTGAGAAAAATTGTAAATATGGGTAATAAATCGCGTATAAAGCTGCGAAAATTGAATTAATTTATGTTAGTGAAGAAGTATGAGAAGTTTATAAAAATATCGATGGAATTAAAACTATTAACGGAAATAAGCCCTATATATTGAGCAGTAACATCCAACAATTGATTTTTTATTGTTTTAAGAAAAACCCGAAAAAGCAGGACCGACCGGTTTTTACTAAAATTGAAAACCGGACTACCAGTTTTTTAAATCGCAGTTTCCAACAAACGGCAATGCTAAAAACCGGTTAGTGATAAAAAAATCACTCTAGAAATAATAATATGGTGAAGGGTATAAATAGAGTTCTTTGAGAGGAAGACCTTGGCGAATTGATTAGTCGTCGTTCTCAGTAGCTTGGCGTATTCGACAACTTGACGTATTTTACTTAAGGATCTCGGCCTTGCGTAAGCATTGATGCCAGACCACTAAAATTCGCGTGTTATTTTGAGGGAAAATAGTCGCTATGCTCGAACGAGTCGCCCAAAATTGGACCTTCCGGATAAACCACCTCACCTCACATTCAAATGATATAATTTTCAAACAGTAAATATGTCTTATATTGTTCTTTTAATCGATAATAAAAATTTTAAGTTCACTTTCAAATTTGTGTTTATACACTCCACGAGAGTATTATGTCTTTGTGAATTTGTTTGTAACGCCCAAAAGAAAACGAAATTTTGCTCCGATTTTACTTTTTCCGCTCTAAAAACCACATATTTCAACCGATTTTCTTCCAATTTAGCAAAACGTCATATATTTTAACTAAAAATAACTGTGGAAAAATAGGCCAGATCGGTTAAGATTTTGTATATATATATATATATATATATATATATATATATATATAGCTCCAATACAAATTTCGCCACTGAGTTGATTATTTCCGCTCTAGGAATAGCATATTTGAACTGATTTGCTTAAAATTTGGCAAACCAGCTTATATTTCAACTACAAACATCCATGGCGAAAATGGGTCAAATCGGTTCAGATTTATATATAGCTCCCATATAAATGACTCCCCCGATTTAATTCTTTCCGCTCTAAAAACCTCATATTTAACAGATTTTCATCAAATTTGGGAAAGCGTCTTATATTTCAGAAAACCTATGCTAAAAATGTGTTAGACCGTTTCAGATTTATATATAGATCCCATACAAATTTCGCTCCCAGATTGATTTTTGAACGATTTACATATAACTCCCATACAAATTTCGCTCCCGGATTGATTTTTTCCGCCCCAAAAACCGCGTATTTTCAACGAATTTCTTCAAATTGAGCATAATATGTTATACTTCAACTAGAAGAACTTATTGTGAAAGTTAGTCACTTCATTCCATGTTTGGATATAGCCCCGATACAAATATTCTCCTCGATTTGACAAATTGGACCAGGTCATATTAGCCTGTGATTAGGAAACATAAAAAAATCTTCCCGTTTTCACTTTTTTCCGAATTGATCTGTATTCGGATAGAAAGTGGAGTGTATCATATAGTCGGCCCCGCCCGACTTTAGCCTTTCCTTACTTGTTTTTATTTCACATTATAAATCAAACCTCACGATGAATCACCCAATATATAGTGTCAATATAAACTATAACATATATTCAGAATGTAAACATTAAGTAGAAATCTTTAAAAAATATGCTTAAAACTCAAAAGCATTTGAGGTTATTTCATGTAAGGAAAAAGGCCGGTAATTTGTATCCCTTTTTGCAATTTTCTAATTTTTCCGTTTATTTTAAGCGTCTACGCAACGAGAGGAATGTACCACCGAAAAGTGTGGCAATAACTGCAGCAAATTTAATTCTTATCATTATAATTAAACATTTCAACTATTTTTGTAATACACTTAAATTTGCTGTAGTTTGAGGAATTGCTTCTAACCACAGTTAAACATTTCTACTATTTTTGAAATACATCAATAATAATAATAAAGGTTACATATTTGTTATAACCACTTATTGTAGAAGCTGCTGCGCTCCGTAGAAAATAATTTGAGAAAGTGCTTCTAATCACAGGTTTATGTTCTATTGTTATCTAAACGTTTATTATTCATAAGTGTAATAATAATCCAATTATAACTCGTTTATGCTACACATTAATCTTCACCAACGCAGGGCCGACTCTAGGCTATGCCGCGCCTTTTCGCCTTGATAAGTTTTAATCATTTTCATTCGTAACTGAAAATGTAAATGAAGTAATTAAATATTGGGAATTTACAATAATTGAAAATTAATGATTTGTGGATAATACATGTTGATTATTTTAGTCGTCATTAACCCTTCACTTTCTTCCCCATTGCAATTCAATTCTGAAACAAAGTGAAATCGGGAAGGGCCACTTTCACCATACATGGAGCGACATTTGTATGGGGGGCTATATCAAAATCTGAACCTATCTTTTCCACTTTAACCATAGATGTTTCTAGTCGAATAGTTAAAACAGTTAAAATATCTGGTTTCCAGAGCGAAAAATCAAAATCCGGAGCGAAATTTGTATGGGAGATATATTTAAATCTGAACCGATCTGACTTACTTTCATCACAGACGTTTCGAATAGAATTATAAGGCACTGTGCCACTGAAGCAATTCGAGTATAGAGTTATAGAGCGGAAAAAGTCAAATCGGGAACGGCATTTGTATGGGGGCTATATCTAAATCTGAACCGATCTACTCCAAATTAAAAAGCATACGTGATTGGTCCGCATAACTTACATGTACTAATTTTCGTTAGGATAGGACGATCATTGCGACCTGTACTTTGATTACAAAAATATATGGACGGACGGACAGACTGACACTGCTAAATCGACTCAGAAATTGATCTCGTTTCCTTTTGGGCTTTACAAACAAATGTACAACGACATAATACCCTAGTGGAGGGCATAATGAGGCTGGTCAAGTAGTGCCAGTTACTAGTGGCCGATATCACAATTCTGTATAAATTGGATGACAAGCACTCCAGTGCTCGGAGTAACGGAAAGTATAAATGCGTGCTGCGTTTCGCCGAACGCCGAGCAAGTAGTTGATGAAGTAGAGAGGAGAGCAACCAAAAAATAAATTAATTTTGTTTTGTGTGTTTCATTCATTTATGGTAACGGCAGACAAAACAAAAGTGAGTACTTTTGACATTTTCATTCGCTCAGATGACAGAAAAAATAGTTACATTTTGTACTGAAGTGCTTACGTTTTCGTTCGCATAGATTTTCTTTCGCTTTGTCATTCTGGTGCCTGTTTGTGGGTCGCAAATCAGCTGTTTGTCGCATGATAAAACTGATAACAAATTGCTGGCTATTTCGCGTACGAAGTTGCCGGCTGTGCTAGTTGCACATATAATGACACTACAATTTTTAAAGGTACCTTCGGCGACAATTATACAATGTGGTCATGAAAAGCTGTGGAGGTCATTTGTTCGATGACAGTCGAAAAAGCCTGTGTTTTCTACACACTACACCTGTTAAGCTCGTGTATCGATACACTAATATAAAAATGCCTCAACTCTGGAAATATTTATTCAAAACATTCGCCGAACTCAGACATGTAATTTTATTTTTATTTTTATACCCTCCACTAGGGTATTATGTCTTCGTGTATTTGTTTGTAACATCCAAAAGGAGATATACCCATTGTTAAGTATACCGATAGACTTAGAATCATTTTTTGAATCGTTTTAGCGATGTCCGTTTTTCTGTCTGTTCGACAATCAATTCTTGTAATCTAAGTCGAGGTCGCAATTATAGTTTGATGGGAGCTATATCTAATTCTGAACCGATCTGATCATTTTTACCACAGATGTTTCTAGTTAAAATATAAGGTTTTGTGCCAAATTTTAAGAATATTGGTTAAAATATGTGATCTCTAGAGCGCAAAAAGTTAAATGTAGGACGAAATTTGTATGACAGCTATATCTAAATCTGGACATATCTAGCCCAATTCCACCATAGATGTTTCTAATTATACACTCCACGAGAGTTTTATGTCTTTGTGCATTTGTTTGTAACACCCAAAAGGAAAGGAGTTAGACCTATCGTTTATTATACAGATCGGCATAGAATCACTTTCTGAGTCGATTTAGCAATGTCCGTCTCTCTGTCTGTCCGTCTGTCCATATATTATTGTAATCAAATTACAGGTCTCAATTATAGTGCGATCTTAACAGAAATTGGCACCAGTAAGTTTTGTGGATCAAGTACGACCGCTATTTAATTTGAGAGAAATCTGTTCAGATTTATATATAGCCCCAATACAAATGTTGCTTGACCCACTTTGTCAAATAGAGAAGTATATTTGTATTGGGGCTGTATTCAAACATGGAATAGACCCACTTTCACCATAAGTGCTTCAAGGTCAGGTTATGCTAAATTTGAAGAAAATCGGTGAAAATACATGGTTTCTAAGGCGGACAAATGCAGGAGCGAAATTGGTATGCGAGCTATATATAAATCTGAACCGATCTAACCCATATTCACCATTGATGTGCCTAGTTTAAATATAAGATATTTGCCAAATTTAAAGAAAATCTGTTAAAATATATGGTTTCTAGAGTAGAAAATATCAATATCGCTCCCGATAATTTGTATGGGAGCTACAAAAAAAATGTTAGTTTTTTATAATATAGCCACACTAAAGCAAATAAAAACAAGAAAGTAAGCTTCAGTCTGCTTCACCGTCATATATACCTTCACTCTCAGAGAACATATATACGGAAGTTATAAGGAGTTAATTTTGGTTTAAAGAGATTATTAAAAATATTTTCAAATGATTTTGACTAGCCGTATGGCAGTTATGTCGGTTTTAGTTTAACCAATGCTTATACTACTTTGTGTGGGAGGTACCAGATGGGGTGTGGCAATATCGGTTATGTTCTACATGAATGCAACATATATAAAATCATTGCCTAATGTAAAATTTCATAGTATTCTGATCATTCTTATATAAGTTATAACAGCTTTAATTTTACCTAGTTTAGGGTGATTTGTGTGGGAGGTACTGGAAGGGGCGTGGCAAAACCCGCCATATTTTGCACACTTAAAGTGGTTATGAAAACATTGTCAAATATCATTATATAGCCGATTCCAAATATCCGTGTGGAAGTTACATTGATTTTAATTTAACATAGGAATATTGCGTTTTTGTGTGGGAGGTTCCAAAAGGGGCGTGTCAATTTCGCCCATCTTCGAACTTAAACTAAGTTTGGGAAAAATATTAACATGTGCAAATTTTTTCGTGTACACCAGCCAGCCAGACGGACGGACGGACATAGCTCAAACAACTTAAAAAGTCGTGAAACGGATTTGGTCCAAACATACTTGCGGTCTTAAGTGATACCCATAATATTCCCTAAAATATAATTTTTTTATATAGCCTAACCAAAAAAATGCAAATATTGAGCAAAATAATTTTATAAGTAAATATAATATTTTTATAATTTCAAACCACGATTATAAGGCAAGGCTACCAATATGTTTACATATAGATATAATACTTCTAGTCAATTCAAAAAATAAATATTCTTATATTTATACTTTCAAAAAGCTTATATACCATAAATATTGGTAGAGAATGGGTGCTATAGTTGGTTGTATTTCCATTCTATTTTAATTCCAAAAGTACAATTTTTGAAAATCCATTATCTGACGTACATAGTGCAAATTAAACTAACTAAGTAAAATTACGAATTTGGAAAAATATTTTTAATTTTCGTGTATAGTCAGAGGAATGTGTACTGCGAATTTCATGACTCCAGCAGCAGTCATTTGGTTGGTACTATTTTTATCCCCTTTTTCCATTTTAACCCCATAAAGTACGATTTTCGAAAAATTCGTTTATTTTACGTCTCTACGCAATCAGAGGAATGTATACACCGAAATTCATTATTCAAGGTGCAGTCGTTTGGTTGATACCATTTTTATCCCACTTTACCCCTTAAAAGTACGAATTTTGAAATCATATTTTTATATTATGTACCTAGTCAATTAGAGGAATATACACACCGAATTTCGTGTTTCTAGCTGTTGTCGTTTAATATATACCATTTTTATCCCTTTTCGCCCCATTTCACCCCCTACGAATAAAAACACTTTATGGTTCACGTTTTTGTTATAGGGGGAATGCTCATTCCAAATATCAAGTAAGTACAAGCAGACATATTGAAATTATATGGTTAAATACTCTAAAATATTAGGGAATATTATGGGTATTTGTAGTTTTTGTGAGGGAAAATTTTTTCCCTTTAGGCCGATTTCGCCCACTTTCAATCCCATCCGATCTGCAACCATAAGACACATTTAGGGAAAATTTGAACCCCCTAGCTCATTTCGTTCGACCGCTATCGTGCTTTCATCAGACAGACGGACATGGCGAGGTCGTCTTAGAATTTTACCATGATCCATAATATATATACTTTGTGGGGTCTCCGATGAATATTTCGAGGTGTTACAAACGGAATGACAAAGTGAATATACACCCATCCTTAGGTGGAGGGTATAAAAATAATTTTATAAATAAATAGAAAATTTTAATTACTTTAAACCACGCAAAAATAAATATAAATAAATACCATAAATATTGGGGGATAATGGGAACATTTACAGCTACAGCCGTTTGGTTGGTTGTTCTATTTTCTACCCTATTTTTTTCTACTCTTTTGCTTATAACTTGCAAATTTTTCATCCAATCTGTAGATTGGATTGTATTTTAATACAGGGTCTTCCAACAAGAGATGTTATTTTGGTATTCAAAGAAAAATGCCACTTTTTGAGATAAATGATCGGATGTTTATTTTATAATAATGAAAAACAACATAAGCCAAGTGGCCACCACGACCACGCTTACAGGACCATATACTTTTCATGAAATTTTCCATAACCAAATCGCAAAGTGGCTGCCCTATGTCCCCGATAGCCTCACGAATTCTATCTTTGAGGTGTTGAAACGATGCTGGGCTGTTGCCGTAGACCTTATCTTGCACATGGCCCCAAAGGAAGAAGTCGCAAGGTGTTAAATCACAAGATCTCGGAGGCCAATTGTGATCAGCTCTTCGAGAGATAACACGGTCCGAAAACTTTTCCCGTCAAAGAGCAATGGTTTCGTTGCTTGTGTGGCACGTAGCGCCGTCTTGTGGAAAGTAAAATCATTAATCATCTCTCGATAGCGCAATCCAATCACCGTAACTGTTGATCCAACCTCATTTTCGAAAATGTATGGTCCAGTGATCCCGCCGGACCATAAACCGCGCCGAACAGTCACACGATGAGGATGGAAAGGATTCTCAACAATAACTCTTAGGTTACCGAGCCCCAGATGCGACAATTTTGATTGTTGACGTAGCCACCGAGGTGGAAATGGGCCTCATCAGTCAAGATGATTTTTCGATGGAGTTCCGGATCATTTTCATTCATCTTAAGGACCCAATCAGCAAAAAAACCTGGGTTCTTAGTTGTTCTTGAGCGAAGTGCACCGGTTCTTTCTTCACATCACTAACTTGCCAACAGCTAAAATTTTTTCACCAATTTCTGTATTGCGGTCCGACAAGGTGCTTCACGACGACCCAAATAAAAGCTTCAAAAGTGACAGCTACCGAAATACCGGGTGTTTGAAAATAACACCTCTTGTTGGAAAACCTTGTAATATTTGTCTCTGGACGTACCGTAACAAGAATCAGTAATAAACATTTTGAGTTGAGTCTTTTTTATATTTGGGTAACGATATGTTTCTACTCATGCTTGTATTTATTATTCGCTTAGCATATGTGCCGCCCACCCCCTACCCAGACAAATGCCAATTAACTTCTGTACGGCCTTTAATAAGGTACATACGTCCGATATGAGTAACATATCGCTCTCACTCATTCTCGTGAAATCAGTGTTCGAGTGCGGATAGAGTCCACAGGACTACCGAAAATTCACGCAATGCTGACGCTTCTACAGCTGGTGCTTAACATCCTGGTGGCTGGTGGCAATGATGATGACACTCTATTGGAAATTATTCGTGATTTCAACAAGGAATACCAAATCGAACTTAATTTATTTATTGATTTAACCGAAAGCCAAAGTTGGCAATTCAACGAAGTGATTGCATCGATTGAACAGCCGAAATTGTTAATGACCAGTAATCGCACAGGGGTAAGGGATTTGTACAAAACCTACAACATGCAAGTCCTGACCATAGCCAGAATGGATGAGCGAAACCTCAACATGACGTTGGCCATTATGGAGCAGTTGTTGTGGAAAAAGCATTATACCACGATAATTATATGGTATGACAGCGCCTCCGACACCGCTGACATTGAGGAATTGCAGCAGCTCTTTCGGAAATGTTGGCAGAATGGATACACCTCCGTGTTGGTGTGGTGGCGTAGCGGCCTCTATACCTTCCAGCCATATCCTGAAATTGAGGTGCGAAATTTGAGCGACTACCGACAGTTCAAAGATAAATCAGACACGGAGAATTTCCATCACTACCAGGTGCACGTACTCACGATGGAGATACCGCCTCGCTGCTTCAGCTACCACAATCGTCAGGGCCGCTTGATCAGAACCGGCTATTACTACAAACTGATAGAGAGTTTCGTCACACATTACAATGGCAGCGTTCGAGCGGATTTTATGGATATCTGGAGCGGCAAAATCGATCAGGATTTCATAAATGCTGAACAGACGAGCAAAGGATACAGTTTCATAGGCAACAATTTACTGCGAAGCGACAGCTATGCCAGCAGCGATACCCTTAATTTTGGCAATTGTTTCCTTATAGCGCCCTCGAGCAAGGAGATCTCGCAGAGTCTGTATCTGCTGATATCCTTCGATTGGAATATGTGGCTGATGGTGGCGCTCGTATTGGTGGTCCTGTTTGCGCTGATTTACTTCGTGTCCTGGCGAACTCGCCGCATGCATCGCGGTTTGGCCGGCTCACTGCTACAGTCTCTGAAAGTGCTGCTCTTCATCCCCACGGAGGGATTCGAACGTAGAACTGTCTTAAATTTCCTGCTACATTTGATATTTCTTTTGAGCGGCTTCTTCCTTACCAACTTCTTCAGCGGCAATTTGTGCAGCATGTATTCGTCGCGTGTCTACGAGCCGGAATTACGCGCCCTCAAGGATGTGGCACGCACCGATTTGCAGGTAATCGGTCATACGGCGGACATCAACTATTATAAGTCTGTGAAAAATTTGCCCGCCATATTGTACGAACGCTTGATGTCTGGCAATAATACGGTTCTGTATACAAATCGCTAAAGGTTGAATATGATCTATATATTTGTCGCTCTCGAAGATGTTGTACACTTTCTGCTCTTTCAGCAGACCTATTTGAAGAGACCTAGCGCCAAATTGATTCCGGAGCCTCTGTACTCGCTGCACGAATTCATTCCGATGTTGCTTCGTTCGCCGCTGATTGAACGCTTCAATCGCTATTTGGGCTACATGAAGGACAGTGGCATTTTAAACAAATACCTGGCCGATAGTCAGATGGATGGTGTGCTGAGTGGCAATATTCAGTTCTTTAAGGACACGGAGGTGAATCGTTCGTTGTCATTGTCCTATTTTAAATATGCCTTTGCTGTTTGGTTTGTGGGTCTGGCGTGTGCGTTTATTGTGTTTCTATTTGAGATTTTACGCAAAAAAGGGAAAATGAGATGTAAATTGCGCTTGAATTGAGGTTGTGATATGGATAAGCACACATGTTGCATTAGACTCATTCTAGTAAGAAAGTGTTCATTAATACAGTAATAGCTTTATGTAATATATAACAATTACACTATTGCACTAACAATAATTTTGGCGAAGAATTGTGTATAACATTTTCAAAATTAAGTGGTTGGTGGTTCGTCTAGAAACTTTATATTGACATTATTATTTGGGTAATTCCAAAAGATTTCGACCCAACATTGATATCGTCCCTCATAGATTTTGATGAAATTTGGCACATACCTTCTACTATTGGTTGCGGGTAATATACCACTTACCATAGCTCAAAGTAGTGCTTGGTTTAAGTTTTACAGTGGTGCAAAGTTGGTTAGAAGGTATGTGCCAAATTTCATCAAATCGGAGAGGATGAAAATCCAAACCTATGGTTTTTGGGTCGTTTTCTGTTGGAATTACCCATTTACTTTTCGAATAGTTTGATTTTATGAATAACATATTATCTGAATCATTTAAAGTGGACATTATAAAAAAAGACAATTTTGGTGTGCATAAAATGAGAAATGTCATGTAACGGTACATTTTTATAAATGTCAAAAAGTATTAGAGATCTGATCAAAGTAAAGAGAAAATGGGATTATCTCATTTTTTTTGGATTTTTGACTTAGACCACTATCATACTAACTGGCACATTTGTACTATCACTTTGGCAGTATAAGTCAGATCATGCCCACTTGTGCGTTAAACAGTAAGTGGGCGTACAAACCTTCTGAATATTACCATCACCTAGGGTCAGTGATTTGGTAACTGTCGCCAGAGTTGTTTTTGTTGGCACGAAAAAAACCTGTAATCGCTAAACCCCACACAGCAAAAAAATATTTTTTTTCATTTTAATAGTAATTATTCTTAAGAAAAACTTACGTGAAAAATATGTATGGATTAAGGTTAGAAAGTATTAACTGTAAGAGAATTAAAAAAAACAAGTAAGGAAAGGCTAAAGTCGGGCGGGGCCGACTATATAATACCCTACACCACTCCCTGCGTATATACCTCGCTTTGATTACTAAACCCAGGTATTTCATGGGAGCAATTTCATGTAGTTCATATAAATTATATTGTTACTATAAATTAATCTTTAGTCAAATTTAATGAATATGGTAAATAATAAAGTAATTGATCCATTTTTCCAGCAGACATTCCGAGTAAAGTAAATATAACATGATCTGGAAAAATTTATCAAAATAATTAATTGATAAAGACAAATACAAATTATACAGCGGTAATAGGATAAATCGGAAGGACATTTGAAGGGGGCCTATAACAACACTTGAGGCATGTGCCAAAACATGCGCCTATATATTTCTCATTTACGGTAGGTATTCCTAGTTGAAACATAGAAAGATGTGCAAAATTTGATGAAGATCCGATGAAAGAGGTAGTTTCTAGAGCTGTAATAGAGTTGTAATAGAGCAGAATGGGGCCCATTTGGTTTATACCAAAGTATGGGCATATGGGCATCTCCTAAACAAGTAAGGAAATCCTAAATTCGGACGGAGTGATGTGACCCCTTTCACCATCTATGTTTATTGGTGAAATATAATATGTAAAGTTTGGCCAAAATCGGTTAAACATTCGGGAGCAATATTTGTGTTGGGGCTATATCTTAATCTGAACCGAACTTACCCACTTTCAGCATAGGTGTTTCTAGTTCGATTATAAAATGTCGTGCCAATTTTAAAGAAAATCGGGTACAATATGTGGTTTCTAGAGCGGAAAAAGTCAAATCGGGAGCGACATTTGTATTGGGGCTATATCTTAATCTGAACCGATCTTACCCACTTTCACCATAGGTGTTTCTAGTTCGATTATAATATGTTGTGCCAATTTTAAAGAAAATCGGGTACAATATGTGGTTTCTAGAGCGGAAAAAGTCAAATCGGGAGCGACATTTGTATGGGGGCTATATTTAAATCAGAACCAATCTTACCCACTTTCAGATATGTGTTTCTAGTTCGATTATAAAATGTTGTGCCAATTTTAAAGAAAATCGGGTACA
The DNA here is from genome assembly GCA_947397865.1 of Polietes domitor. NCBI lineage: Eukaryota > Metazoa > Arthropoda > Insecta > Diptera > Muscidae > Polietes > Polietes domitor. The sequence goes on along the minus strand of OX377621.1, from coordinate 91,660,895 downwards.
ATATGTGGTTTCTAGAGCGGAAAAAGTCAAATCGGGAGCGACATTTGAATGGGGACTATATATAAATCTGAACCCATCTTACCCACCACCATAGGTGTTTCTAGTTCGATTATAAAATGTTGTGTCCATTTTAAAGAAAATCGGGTACAATATGTGGTTTCTAGAGCGGAAAAAGTCAAATCGGGAGCCACATTTGTATGGGGGCATATCTAAATCTGAACCGATTTCCTCCAAATTCAATACCGATCGTCCTTGGCCAAAAAAGTAACTTCTGCCAAATTTCATTAAATTCGGACAGCAATTGCGACCCGTAGAGTGCGAACAAGCTTAGATGGATAGCAGACGGACGGGAGGACAGACATCGGTAAATCGATTCAGCTGGTGATTCTAAGGTGGGTCTAGCTCGTTTATTTATTGGCGTAACAAACATTTGCCGGAAAACTGACTTATAATACCCTAGTCCACGAAGTGATGTAGTGTATAACAAGTAAGGAAAGGCTAAAGTCGGGCGGGGCCGACTATATGATACACTCCACTTTCTATCCGAATACAATTCAACTCGGTAAAAAATAACAAGTAAGAAGGCGTTAAGTTCGGCCGGGCCAAATCTTATATACCCTCCACCACGGAGTGCATTCCACAGTATTACCAGCAGATTAAAGAATGTCGACTTTACATAGAAGCACAGTACCATATTACGAAAATTGTGATATTTTTTATGAACATTACTATATTTGTTTACTATTTCAAACTATAATGTATACTTATGCGCACTACTCGACTACTATATATACTATATAAATCGACTACTATATATAAATACAACATGCCTAAATATTAGGCGATTGTCAGTCGCCATTAGAAAGAAGCATTTTCAGATACAGACAAAATGATAAGAAAAGTATAAACTTTAAAGATATCCCCATTCACCCCATTCTCCGCCCAAATGTACAAATTTCGAAAAAATCCTTTTTCGAGTCTTCATAGTCAGAATGTATACACCGAATTTCGTGATTTCAACATCAGCGGTTTGGTAGGTCCCATTTTTATACCCTCCACCTCCAGGATGGGGGTATACTAACTTTGTCATTCCGTTTGTAACACCTTGAAATATTGACCTGAGACCCTATAAAGTATATATATTCTTGATCGTCATAAAATTCTAAGACGATCTAGCCATGTCCGTCCGTCCGTCCGTCCGTCCGTCTGTCCGTCTGTCCGTCTGTTGAAAGCACGCTAGCATCTAAACGAAAGGAGCTAGGACGTCCAAATTTTCCATAAATGCGTCTTATAGTCGTAGATCGGTTGGGATTGAAATGGGGCGAAATCGGCCCAAAGGGAAAAATTTTTCCCTCACAAGGACTAAAAATACACATAATAATCCCTACTATTTTAGCGTATTTAAGCATGTTTTTTGAATATGTCTGTTTATATTTGCTTGATATTTGGTATGCGTATTACCCTTATAGCAAAAAACTGCACAATAAAGTGATTCTTATTTGTAGGGGGTGAAATGGGACAAAAAAGGGATAAAAATGGTACACATTAAACGACAACAGCTAGAAACACAAAATTCGGCGTGTACATTCCTCTAATTGAGTAGATACATGATATAAAAGTATTTTTTTCATATTCGTACTTTTAAGGGGTAAAATGGGAAAAGAGGGATACAAATGGTACCAACATAACGGCTGTACCTAGAATAATGAAATTCGGTGTATACATTCCTCTGATTGCATAGACAAGTAAAATACACGGATTTTTAAAAATTCGTACTTTTTGGGGTTAATATGAAAAAAAGGGATAAAAATAGTACCAATCAAATAACCGCAGCTAGAGTGATGAAATTCGGAATATACATTCCTCTGACTGTGTACACACGGAAAATAAACCGATTTTTCGAAATTCGTATTTTTTGGGGACAAAATAGAAAAAGGGGATAAAAATAGTACCAACCAAATGACCGCAGCTAGAGTCATGAAATTCGAAGTATACATTCCTTTGACTACGTAGACATGAAAAATAAAAGGTTTTTTCCAAATTCGTACTTTCAAGGGATACAATGGGTACGGAGGGATAAAAATGGTACCAACCAAACGGCTATAATGAAATTCGGTGTATGCATTCCTCTGATTGCGTAGACACTTAAAATAAACAGGTTATTCGAAATTCGTACTTTTTGGGGTTAAAATGAAAAAAGGGGATAAAAATAGTACCAATTAAATGACCGCAGCTAGAGTCATGAAATTCTGAGTATACATTCCTCTGACTGCGTTGACAATGAAAATAGACGAATTTTTCGAAATTCGTACATTTTGGGGTTAAAATTGAAAAATGGGATACAAATAGTACCAACCAAGTGACCGCAGCTAGAGTCATGCAATTCGGAGTATACATTCCTCTGATTGAGTAGGAATCGGAAAATAAACGAATTTTTCGGAATTCGTACTTTCAAGGGATAAAAATAGTACCAAATAAATGACTACAGCTAGAATGATGAAATTCTAATTGCGTAGAAACGTCGAGGATGTAAAAATAGTACCAACCACATGGTCGCAGGTGGAATTATGGAATTCGGTGTATACATTAATCTGCCTGCATAGACACGCAAAATAAAAAGTTTTTTTTCCAAATTTGTACCTTTTCTATTATGGCAAAAATTGGTTGAATCATGAAGTTAGGTTATTTTGCACTATGTTCGTCTGATAATGGATTTTTTGGTACTTTTGGAATTAAAATAGAATGGAAATACAACCAACTGTAGCACCCACTATCTACCAATAATTATGGTATTTAAGCTTTTTGAAAATATAAATATAAGAATATTTATTTTTTGATTTGAAATAAATAATGGTTTGAAATAATTAAAATATTATATTTATTTATTTGCCTATATTAAAAAATTATATTTTCTTGTAATATTACTGCACTTCTACGAAAACCGACAAAGTCTGTGGAATGCAATCCATGGTGGAGGGTATATAAAGTTTGGCCCGGCCGAACTTAACGCCGTTTTTACTTGTTAATTATATCCCTTAAAAGAACGAATTTCGAAAAATCCCTCTATTTTACGTGTCTATGCAATTAGAGGGATGTACACACCGAATTTCATGATTCTAATTGTTGTCGTATTTCGCCCGCTAAAACTTTTATTTTCTTTGTGGTGCTTCCAAGCTACAAGACGAATGTCCGCAACAAAGTTTAACTGCATGAAAATAAGAAATTTAATTAATAAGCCAAGGCTACCAATATTTGTATACTATATATATAATGGATATAATACTTCAATTCATAAAGTAAATATAAGGGAGCAATCATAAATACCCTAAATATTGGGGGATAGAGAGTGTATTTTCAGCTACAGTCGTTTGGTTGGTTGTATTTTCATTCTATTTTAATTTCAAAAGTATACATTTTTGAAAATACCTTATCTCTCACGTACGCAGTATAAGACAACTTCATGATTCTACCATTTTTTTCGTAAAAGCAACAAAATAAAGTACTGGCTATGCAGTCAGAGGAATGTATACACCGAATTCCATGATTCTATCAGCGGCCATTTTGTTGGTACCATTTTTATCCCCTTTTTCCAATTTTGCCCCCTCAAGAGTAGGACTATCTAAAATCTCTTTGTTTTACGTATCTACACAATTAGAGGGATGTACACACTGAATTTCATCATTATAGCTGTATTCGTTTAGTTGGTACTATTTTTATCCCCTGTAGCCATTGTATCCCTTGAAAGTACGAATTTGGAAAAAACGTTTTATTTTTCGTGTCTACGCAGTCAGAGGAATGTATATATCGAATTTCATTATTCTAGGTGCAGCCGTTAGGTTGGTACTATTTTTATCCCTCTATCCCCATTTAACCCCTTAAAAGTACGAATTTAGAGAAAATACTTTTATATTATGAATCTACTCTATTGGAGGAATGTACACGCCAAATTTCGTGTTTCTATCTGTTGTCGTTTGATAGGTACCATTTTTATCCCTTTTTGTCCCATTTCGCCCCCAACAAATAAAAATCACTCTATGGTGCCCTTTTATGCTATAAAGGGAATGCGCATTGCAAATATCAAGTAAATACAAGCTAATATGTTCAAAAAACATGCTGAAATACTCTAAATATTAGGGGTATTTTCAGTCCTTGTGAGGGAAAAATTTTTCCCTCTGGGCCGATTTCGTCCACTTTCAATCCCAACCGATCTATAACCATAAGACACATTTAGGAAAAATTTGAACCTCCTTGCTCATTTCGTTCGGCCGCTATCGTGCTTTCAACAGACAGACAGACAGACAGACGGACAGACGGACATGGCTATATCATCTTAGAATTTTACCACGACCCAGAATATATATACTTTATGGGGTCTCCGATGAATATTTCAAGGTGTTACAAACGGAATGACAAAGTGAATATACCCCCATCCTGGAGGTGGAGGGTATAAAAACGTAAAGAATTTGTATATGTTTCCTAATCATAGGCTAATATGACCTGGTCCGTCAAATCGAAAATAATATTTGTATCGGGGCTATATCCAAACATGGAATAAAGTGACTAACTTTCACAATAATTTCTTCCAATTCAAATATAACGTGTTATGTTCACTTTGAAGAAATTCGGTGAAAATACGAGGTTTATGGGGCGGAAAGTCTATCCGGGAGCGATATGGGATATAAGGGAGCTATATGTAAATCTGAACCATTTTCACCATGGGTGTTTCTAGGTTAAATATAAAATATTTTGAAAGATTTAAAGCAGATCTGTTAAAATATAGTGGAAAAAGTCAAATCGGGGGTGAAATTTGAATGGGAGCTATGTATAAATCTGGAGCGATCTAACCTATTTTCACCATAGGTGTTCCTAGTTTAAATATGAGATGTTTTGCCAAATTTGAAGACAATCTGATAAAATATGTGGTGTCTAGAGCGAAGATACTCAAAATAGAAGCGAAATATGTATGGGAGCTATATATAATTCTGAGCCGATCTAACACATTTTCACCACAGGTGTTTATAGTTCAAATATAAGATGTTTTGCAAATTTTGAAGAAAATATGTTAAATTATGTGGTATCTAGAGTGAAAAGAGTCAAATTAAATATTCGTCCTTATCTCGAAAAAATTCGTTGTGCAACGTTTCATTTGGTTCTGGTCACAATTGCGACCTGTAATTTGATTACAAGAATAGATGGACGGACGGAGAGACAGACAGACGGACATTGCCAAATCGATTCAAAAAGTGATTCTAAATCGGTATAATTAACAATGGGTCTATCTCGCTTCCTTCCAAACAAATGCACAAAGACATAATACTCTCGAAGAGTGTATAAAAACCATGCGCCATATTTTTATACCCGCCACCTAAGGACGGGGGTATATTCACTTTGTCATTCCGTTTGTAACACCTTAAAATATACATCCATAAAGCATATATATTCTGGGTCGTGGTAAATCTAAGACGATCTAGCCTTGTCCGTCTGTCGGTCTGTTGAAAGCACGCTAGCTTCCGAACGAAAAGAGCTAATAGGTTAAAATTTTCCCTAAATGTGTCTTTTTAAATTGCTGTCTTATATTCAATTGCAATTTGTTGCGTACATTACTCTTGTAGCGTACGAAATGGGACAAAAAGGGATAAAAATGATACCAATGATACGACAATAGCTAGAAACATGAAATTGAAAATGTACATCCCCTTAATTGAGTGACACGTAAAATAGAGGGATTTTTCATTCAATTCGTACTTTTAAGGGATACAATTGGAAAAGAGGGATAAAAATGGTACCAACCAATCCGCTGAAGTTGAAATCATGAAATTCGGTATGTACTTTCATCTGACTGTGAAGATGTGAAATAAAAAGATTTTTTTGGAAATGTTTACTTTTAGGTGGAAAATGGGTCGAAGGGGATAAAAATGGTACCACCTAACGGCTGCAGCTAAAATAATGAAATTCGGTGTGTACACTTCTCTGAGTGCGGTGATGCGAAAAATAAAGAGATATTTGCATATTCGTACCATCAGGATCTAAATGCGATTAAATTTGGCAACAATCAAACTGTGACAACATAATCATGATATTCAGTATTTGCATTCGTCTTTCTTCGTAGACGCGGTCAAAAGGTCAACATGGAAAAAGGAGTGAAACTTGTACCAATCAAACGACTGTAGCTAAAATCATGAAACTCTGTAACATATTGGATCTTCAATACTACAACTTTTCCTATCAAAATGGTACAGACATTTAGGCTGTAGCTGGGATCAAGAAATTACAAATCGGACTGGAGGGAAATTGTTTCTACCTAATAATATTTAGCGCACATTTTGAAGATTGCTGCCTAATGTTCTCTTTTTGATTACAACTGAAGTTTTATATTTATATATTGTAGAGGACTATTAATATTATAATAATGCAGTATCAAAATTTTCCTAATATGGCAGTGTACTACTATGTAATTTCGACAGCCTCTAATCTGCAGTAATACTGTGGAATGTACTCCGTGGTGGAGGGTATATAACATTTGGTGCCAACGAATTTAAGACCTTTTTACTTGTTCTTTTTCAAAAAAGGCGACAACATTATTACGCTTATAAATTTACTTTTTTTCCTGCAAGTGCAGATTTCTGTTTTTTTCACAAAGAAGGAATAATTCACACGCATTTACTGTCCATTTGGAATAATGTTTTTATTTTCATAAATTTTGAATACGCAAATCTCCGTTTAGAAAATGTTTAGTACATAGTTTAGCATCATATATATAGATTTCTAACTCAGAAAGTATTGCTAATATGGGTTTTCTCCGGGAAATGCTTTTCATACAATTTTACCATTATGCACAAAAGAATTTTTAAAAATTTAGTTTAGGTTCCTGAGATTCTTTGGTCATATTAAAATAGTGCTATGAGCAAAGATCAGAACCTATTCAAATTAAAGGGAAATCAGAACAGTATTCATAATGTTTTTATTAAAAAGGACGTATATTTGGATTTGTTCTAATAATCATAGGCCTCTGTCGGTACCATTTGTTTTCAATATGTATATATTTATTCATATAAATTTAAAAAAATTATAAAATTTAATAAAAATAATAAATAATACATGTATTTATTGGTTTTATTTGGCTTAAAGTTATCTCAAACAAACTTTCATAACTATTTACATGTGTATAGATTTGGTAGTAGTATATAAAAAAATGTTTCGTCTTAGAAGATCAAAAGAAAATTCTGCTAGAAAATTGCTGTCGTTATTTAATAATAATTCAGCAATTTTCTTTTAAAATAATCGATCGATGAGTATACACTCTCGTATAGACTTTTTAAAAATATATTACATAAATGTAAGCTTGTCGTAATAGATCTCAAAATTTTTAAAAATAATTTCCTCTCACTGTAAAAAAGACGATTGACTTTGATTTTTTAAAAGAAAAATTAGATGGAAACCTTTATAGAAGAAGGTAAAGGAATTCAAATATTTTTGAAAAATATATGTGTATATTGAGGAGGTTTACTAATAATTATTAATCACTCATATACAAATTATTTTCAATTTGCTAATTTACTTGTACATAGTATTGTTATGATATTTCTCTGTATTCTTTTATCAGTGGATAAGAACAGATTTCAATTTTAGCAAGATGATCATTATCATTAAATCTCTTAATAAAATCATTTATACGTTCGTAACCCATTTCTTCATGTAGTACGTCTGTAGGACACCTCCAGTGTTTATTATTATACAGCGGATTTTTATGCAAAATCACATTTTTAACGGATGATTATAATTGAATGCAGGCTTTACACAAATTATTTTCATGATAAAAAAATTAAAAAATCAATCGCACCAATTTTATTTTAGTATATTTGGCATAGCGATATTCATATTTTTAGCAAATAAGTATTAAAAATGGGATTTGCATAAAAATCCGATGTCTATTTTTATTTTCAGACATTTATTTTGGAGAATTTGAAGTTTCTTAAGATGCGTTTTAGCAGCTTTATAACAAATAGGGCATTCATAAGTAAGAGCTGGTCTTATTATGGTTTTGTAAATTAGGTTTTTGTTTATTATACACTCCACGAGAGTGCATTTGTTTGTAACACCCAAAAGGAAACGTTTATTATACAGATCGGCTTAGAATCACTTTCTGAGTCGATTTAGCAATGTCCGTCTGTCTGTCCATCTATTGTTGTAATCAAATTACAGGTCGCAATTATAGTCCGATATTAACAAAATTTGGCACAAGTAAGTTTTGTGGATCAAGGACGAACGCTATTTAATTTGAAGCAAATCGGTTAAGATTTAGATATAGCCCCCATACGAATTTCACCCCCGATTTGACTCTTTTCACTCTAGATACCACATATTTTAACCGATTTTCTTCAAAATTGGCAAAACGTCTTATATTTCAGCTAGAAACACCCATGGAGAAAATTGGTCAGATTTAAATATATATATATTGGTTCAGATTTATATATAGCTTCCATACAAATTTCGCTCTCAATTTGAGTTTTTCCGCTCTAGTAACCACATATTTTGTCAGATCGTCTTCAAATTTAGCAAAACATCTTATATTTAATCTGGGAACACGTATGGTGAAAATTGGTCAGATCGGTTCAGATTTATATATAGTTCCCATTCACATTTCTCTCCCGATTTGACTTTTTCTGCTTTAGCAACCACATATTTTAACAGATATTCTTCAAAATCTTTATTTCAACTAGAAACGCCCATGGCGAAAAGAGGTCAGATCGGTTCAGATTTATATATAGCTCCCATACAAATTTCGCCCTCAATTTGAGTTATTCCGCTCTAAAAACCACATATTTTATCAGATCTACCTCAAATCTTCCAAAATATCGTATATTTCAACTAGAAACTCCCATGGTGAAAATAGGTCAGATCGGTTGAGATTTATAGATAACTCCCAGACAAATTTCACTACCGATATGATTCTTTTGACTCTAGATACCATATATTTTAACCGATTTTTTAGCCTTTCCTTACTTGTTTAAAAGTGAGTTTCATGTCAAGAATTATACCCAAATATTTAACATCACTATTGATTGCAATTGTCTCATTTCCAAAGTTTAATTGTCGAGTTGGGGTCCTCTAAGGACTTCCTGGAAACTCACCAAAGCATGGAGTGGGAAATCAAAATAAATCCCACAAAGACCAATTTTCATGAAAATCCGAAGTCCTTCCTCCTCGGAAGAATTCCTCCAAAGCGTTTCATGGACCCGACTTCGTGGATACATACCTAGGTATCTACTTATCATCATGCACGTGTTCATCTTTTGTGCATACGATTGATTGAAAAAGTTTCTCTTGTTTTCCGCAAACCCGAATATTCAATTATCGTATATCAGCCATTAACTGTCACTGGTCAAAAAGTTTAATAATTACTAGGCACGCAGCATACACTTGTATGCATGTGCCAGTACATACATATAAATTTCTCACTTTTTAATCATTGTTCACGTCAAAGAAGCATTATTAACATTATCCACAACCTCATCGGCAACCTGCATAAAGTGGGGACAAGAGCATGAATGTTTATCGCCGCAACATCACAAACTGGCCTGACCCCCATTTATTAAACGCACATACATACATACATGCATACATACCACAGCCAAGAATCAGTGATAGTCAGATACCGCCAATAACCAGAAGCTGTCGTGGCTGAAATGAATACCTACGAATACACCTGAACGCACTGCAGCAGATTGAAATGAGCAGCGAACGCAGCGAAAAGAAGGTGTAACTCGGTGCTTGCCAATCAAAATGCCGTCCGGAGGAAAACAACTTGGAATGCATTAAGCAAATTTGCTCGTCAATTACTTATGCGGCGCGAACATAGCGAATGGAAATGGGAGAAAATAAAACACAAATTTAACACTGCTCAACAGAAAGCAGGTGTTGATGCACAAACACCTCAAGTTTTTGAATTCATCTGTTTTTTTGCGAATTTTTTCTGCAAGTAAGGAAATGCTAAAGTTGTGCGAAAATGTACTCCGTCATTAATATCAAGATTTAATAAATAAATCTGTTGCCATGTTACAGAATGTTGTCCATATTATTGAACCACAACCTTTTCTGATCAATTTTTCATAAACTTTCATTCAATAGTCCATTCATTAGAAAAGGTTTGAAAATATATTCCTACGAGCATTTGAAGCTCAGCATTGTTTTTGGTTGGTTTTAAAAAAACTTTGGCCAACATAATTTTATGTTAAAATCTAAGGTAAATATTGAACCGTTGAAATTGGTATAATATAATTTAAACAATTAAACGGGAGCGTTAAATTAGGCTGGGCTGAATTACCTCCACTGAATACCATCCACTAGGTAGTGCCGGTATATTAGAGGGTATCGACTTTACATAAATTTTTTTTTGGGAAAAAACTCTGGGCCGATCTCAACCATTTTAAATTTCAAACTTCCACCGAATTGTCCATAAATGTGTCTTATGGTTACAGGTCTCTTGGGATTGGAAGTGGGCGAAATCTGCCCTAACAAGGACTGAAAATATCCCCTAATACTTAGATTATTTAAGTTTTTTTTTTGAAAATTTCTGCTTTATATGTACTTGAAGTTTGTTGCGTACATTCATATTGTGGTTTGGACGCAACACAAAGTAAATAAAAGATTTTGCGGTTGAAATGGGACAAAAAGGGATAAAAATGGTACCGATGATGCGACAATAGCTGCAAACATGAAATTCGGTGTGTGTATCCATCCAATTGCGTAAACATATATTAAACAATATATTACCAACGGGAACTGCTTAAATAAATTTCTTTATAAACAATTTCTTTTGGGGAAAGAGAATGAAATTAGAAGTAACCCCAAATCATTTTGGACCTTTATAAAATCAAAATAGAAATCTTCCGACATCCCATCTACAGTCAGGTATAATGGATATATATCCCAATCTTGTAACATGTTCGCTAACTTTTTTAAATCTAATTTTGAGGGTGTTAAGGGTTTCAAAATGTTTGTCTATGGTTAATATATGTAATGTTGTGGTCTCAGAAGATGAAGTATTAATTAGATGGCATAATGGAAATTAAAAATAGCTTCAAATCTGATGTGGATGGTATCTGTGCTCACCTTTTAAAAAAATGCTCCTCTGCCATTACGTTTCCTTTAACATACATACTAAATCTCTCCCTTAAAGAAGTCGTTTTTATTGACTGTTGGAAAACGGCTTCGATCACGCCAGTTTTTAAGGATGAAATGAAAGATGATGTAATTTGTTACAGGCCTATTTAAAAATTATCATGCGTTTCTAAAGTATCTGAGCATGTAATCTCTAAAAGAATATTTTTTCAAACGAAATCTTATATTTCTCCTAAACAGCATGGTTTCTTCTCTGGAAGATCCAAATTTAACAATATTTAGTGAATATTGTACATCTGCCTTAGAACAAGGTAACCAGGTCGAGGCAATTTATACTGATTTTTCGAAAGCTTTTGACAAATTATCACATAGTATTCTACTAGCGAAATTGCAACAAATTGGTTTTCATTCAAATGTTCTAAAATGTATCAAATCTTATATGTCAGACAGGGTGTGCTTTGTTCAGATAGAAGGATATGAGTCTAGGCCATACATACAAACATATTAGGAGCAATGCTTTTTAACTTATTTATTAATGATATTTCTTCGTCCTTTTGTAACCAAATTTTCTTTTATATGCTAATGATTTAAAAGTATTTTGTAAAGTTAACTCATTACGTAATGTTTTTGACTTACAAATTGATTTAGATAATTTACTAGAGTGGTGCACGATTAATAAGATCCATTTAAATCTTACGAAATGTTTTCATATTTCGTTTTTTAGATCTCTTAATCCTATACAAACTATTTTCAAAATAGGTAGTGATATTTTGCAAACGACTACATCAGTACGTGATCTTGGGATTATTTTCGATTCCTCTATGTCGTTTTTACGCACATCAATTATATTGTCCCAAAAGCTTGCAAAATGCTTGCATTTCTAAAAAGAAATTGTTCTGATTTTTCCATGCTTTATATAAGGTTACTTTCTATATATGTTTGTGTGCCACAAAATTTGAAATCAATTTTTGAAAGCTTTTTTCTCAACCAATTTTGCTCAAATTTTGCACACTTAATCATTTTCGATGACAATACAAGGAAATGGAAAAATTTGACCAATTGGACAAAGGGGCGTGGTACCTCCCATACAAACCACAAATTAAAAATCTATTATTTCTGCTCCTGATAACGGTATTTAAACAAAATTTGGTACGTCGGTTTGGTGTGCATGTTGTAAGTGCTGCTGCAAATATGGGCGGGATTGTACAAAGGGGCGTGGTACCTCTCATACAAACCACAAATTAAAAATCTATTATTTCTGCTCCTGATAACGGTATTTGAACAAAATTTGGTACGTCGGTTTGGTGTGGATTTTTTAAGTGCTGCTGCAAATATGGGCGGGATTGTACAAAGGGGCGTGGTACCTCCCATACAAACCACAAATTAAAAATCTATTATTTCTGCTCCTGATAACGCAGTAATTTTTCCTTCTACAAAAGATAACTAAAAAGAATTTCTAGGCCCAATAGAATTCTGCTTGCATAAAGCATGGATTTGAAAAAAAAATTTTTTTGATTTATTAGTTCTGATCCTAATACTCTGAAATTGGTTTATGCTTCTTTTGTCAGGTCTATATTGGAATATGCGTCATTAATTTGGAATCCACATTGTGAAATCATATATCTCGTATTGAGAGAGTTCAGCGAATATTTGTTAAATTTGCTCTTAGGTCATTCATATTTCCTGATCATACACTTTATAGATCGTAATGTTTATTGTTGGGTTTGCAGACTTTGGAGTATCGAAGGATATATCAAGCTGCTTTATTAATTTTTGATTTAATAAATGATATTATTGATTGTCCAGATTTGGTTTCTTTGATTTTTTGCCCTCCAAAAAATCTGAGGTTCGTTGATGTTTTTAATGTCCCATTGCATCGTACTTATTATGCTCTTAACAGTCCCCTAACCCGCACATTTCTTTATCTAAATTCCGTTAATCTAAATCTTCGAAAATTATCGAAATTTGTACTTTTGGAGGTTAAAATGGAAAAAGGGGATACAAATTGTAATACTCAAATGACCGCAGCTAGAGCCATGAAATTCGTAGTATTCATTCCTCTGACTGGGTAACATGAAAAATAAACAGTGTTTTCCAAATTCATACTTTCAAGGGATACATACATTCAAGGGATAATGAAATTCGGTGTGGTCATACATCTAATTGCTTAGACACGTAAAATAAACAGATTAAAGAGTCGTGCGTGGTAAAATGGGAAAAGGGGATACAAATGGTACAATTAAATGGCCGGAACTAGAATCATGGAATTCGGTGCATACATTCATCTGACTGCATAGACACGCAAAATAAAAAGATTTTTCCAACTTCGTACTTTTTTACTTTTACGACAAAAATTGGTTGAATCATTAAGTTAGATTATCTTGCTCTGTATACGTGAGAGATTATGGTATTTAAGCTTTTTTTGAGGATTACTGCTTATATTTACTCTTTTGAATCGACTGGAAGTATTATTTCGATATATACATATAGCATAAACGTATTGATATCCTTTCCTCATAAGCGTGGTTTGAAATATTTGTATCTGAATCAATCAATAAATCAAATTAAATAGCGTTCGTCCTTGATCCACAAAATTTACTTGTGCCAATTTTTGTTAAGATCGGACTATAATTGTGACCTGTAATTTGATTACAACAATAGATAGACAGACAGACGGACATTTCTAAATCGACTCAGAAAGTGATTCTAAGCCGATCTGTATAATAAACGATGGGTCTAACTGCACAACGACATAATACTCTATTCATACATTCAGGTTCTAAATGGGATTAAATTTGGAACCAATCACGCGGCTGTAACTAGAATCATGAAATTCTGTGTTTACACTCGTCTGACTGCGTAGACGTGCAAAATAAGAGGATTTTCCAGATTCGTTCTTCTAAGGTCAAAGTGAGAAAGGAAAAAATGGAAAAAAATTAGCTCCAATCAAGAAATTGCAAATGGAGGAAATCGACCCAGAGAGAATGTATGAATAACGTAGCATCACAATCCATTTAAAACACTGTACATAACAATGTCTTAAACAAAAATCGTAATGTGTATAAACATATCACAATTTTCCTAATATTTCCCTATGCCTCTAATCTGTTGGTAATACTGTAGAATGAATTTCGTGGTGGAGGGTGTATAAGATTCAGCCCGGCCGTACTTAACGCCTTTTTATTTGTTTTTACTCAAAATAATAACTATTTTTATACACTACACCACTTCGTGGACGTTTGTAACACCAAGAAATAAACGAGCTAGACCCACCTCTAAGTATACGGATCGGCTTAGAATCACCAACTGAATCGATTTAACAATGTCTGTCCGTCCGTCTGTAGTCCATCTAAGCTTGTTCGCACTCTACAGGTCGTAATTGTGGTCCGATTGTCATGAAATTTGGCAGGAGTTCCTTTTTTTGTCCAAGGACATTTGGTATTGAATTTGAAGAAAATTGGTTCAGATTTAGATATAGCCTCCATACAAATATCCCTATAATTTAGACTATTACTGCTTTAGAATACACATTTTACATGTGATCATGACCAAATTTTCAGGATCGTGTTATATTTGAACTAGAAAGAGCTTACGGCTAATGTACATCCGATTTACAATATTAGTGCTCTAAAATGCACATTTTACATCGGATCACACAATGTTACATTTATAATAAAAACACGCTTTATGAAAGCCAGCTATATAGGTCGATGTTTTCGTATAGCCCCCATACAAGTGAGCCCCCAGTTTTCACTATTATCGCTCTAGAACCCACATCTTACATTGGATCTTGCTACAATTTTGCAGAGCATGTTATATTTCAATTAAGAATACCTACTTTGAAGGCGATCTATAAAGGCCCACTTTTTAATGTAGCGCCCTTACAAATGGGCCCCCATTTTTGTTATTACCTCTCTAGGACCTACATTTTACATCGGAAATTTTTCAAATGTTGCATATTTTATTATATTTCAACTATTATTATTATACCCTACACCACTTCGTGGGCTAGGGTATTATAAGTTAGTTTCGCCCCAAATGTTTGTAACACCAAGAAATAATCGAGCTAGACCCACCTTTAAGTATACCGATCGGCTTAGAATCACCAGCTGAGTCGATTTAACGATGTCTGTCTGTCCGTCCGTCTGTCCGTCTGTCCGTCTGCTGTCCATCTAAGCTTGTTCGCACTCTACAGGTCGCAATTGTTGTCCGATTGTCATGAAACTTGGCAGAAGTTACTTTTTCTGGCCAATGACCATCGGTATTGAATTTGGAGGAAATCGGTTCAGATTTAGATATAGCCCCCATACAAATGTCGCTCCCGATTTGACTTTTTCCGCCCTATAAAGCACATATAGTACCCGATTTTTTTTAAATTTGGCACAACATCTTATAATCCAACTAGAAACATGTGTGCAAAAATTGGGTAAGATCGGTTCAGATTTAGATATAGCCCCCATACAAATGTCGCTCCCGATTTCACTTTTTCCGCTCTAGAAACGACATATTGTACCCGATTTTCTTTAAATTTGGCAGAACATCTTATAATCCAACTAGAAACACGTGTGCAAAAATTGGGTAAGATCGGTTCAGATTTAGATATAGCCCCCATACAAATGTCGCTCCCGATTTGACATTTTCCGCTCTAGAAACGACATATTGTACCCGATTTTCTTTAAATTTGGCAGAACATCTTATAATCCAACTAGAAACACGTGTGCAAAAATTGGGTAAGATCGGTTCAGATTTAGATATAGCCCCCATACAAATGTCGCTCCCGATTTGACATTTTCCACTCTAGAAACGACATATTGTACCCGATTTTCTTTAAATTTGGCGGAACATCTTATAATCCAACTAGAGACATGTGTGCAAAAATTGGGTAAGATCGGTTCAGATTTAGATATAGCCCCCATACAAATGTCGCTCCCGATTTCACTTTTTCCGCTCTAGAAACGACATATTGTACCCGATTTTCTTTAAATTTGGCAGAACATCTTATAATCCAACTAGAAACACGTGTGCAAAAACTGGGTAAGATCGGTTCAGATTTAGATATAGCCCCCATACAAATGTCGCTCCTGATTTCACTTTTTCCGCTCTAAAATCCACACATTGTACCCGTTTTTTTTAAATTGGCACAACATCTTATAATCGAACTAGAAACATCTATGGTGAAAGTGGGTAAGATAGGTTCAGATTTAGATATTGCCCTCATACAAATGTTGCTCCCGACTGTTTAACCGATTTTGGCCAAATTTTACATATTATATTTCACCAATAAACAGACATGGTGAAAGCGGGTCACATCGTTCCAGGTTTCAATATACCCCCATACAAATGTCCTTTCCGATTTAACATTTTTTGTCAAACACATACTTTTACAGGATGCAAAAATCCTTCCCGATTTCACTTTTTTACCGAATTGAATTGCAATGAGAATTGTTTGAGTGATGTCGATATGTCCATACTTTGAAATGACTTTGGTATACTACTGTATAATTTGTATTTGTCTGTCGGACAATTAGATCAATTAGCATATTATTTACCATACTCGTTAAATTTGACTGAAGATGAATTTATAGCATATAAATTATATGAATATAATTTATATAATTTGTATGAACTACATAAAATTGCTCCCATGAAATACCTGGGTTTAGTAATCAAAGCGAGGTACATACGTAGGGAGTGGTGTAGGGTATTATATAGTCGGCCCCGCCCGACTTTAGCCTTTCCTTACTTGTTTTTTATTATTTTTTATTATTTTCAACTAGTGCTTATTTCGTGAATGGTAACACTTAGCTCATGTCTGATTTGACAGATAATTAGCTTTATCCTTCCGCTGAACGAATCCAATGCGTTTTCGCTTCGCTAAGTGGGCCTGCGATCGACTTACAGAAGATGCCGATTTTGCCCAAAAAATCAACTTTTCAGATGAAGCTCATTTTTATCTTGGCGGGTATGTAAACATGCAAAATTGTCGCATTTGGGGCACAGAAAACCCGCACGCATACATTGAAAAGCCGATACACCCAAAACGTGTCACTGTTTGGTGCGGATTTTGGCCCAGGGGCATAATTGGGCCATTTTTCTTCGAAAATGAGCAAGGAGTGGCCGTTACAGTCAATAGCGATCGTTATCGGACTATGCTGAACGAATTTTTGTTCACAAAAATTGAAGAGGAGGATATTGGCAACATTTGGTTTCAACAGGGCGGCGCTACGTGCCACACAGCCGAAGCTACACTCCATGTTTTGCGCCCTGTTTTTGAAGATAACATTATCAGCCGCAGAGCTGATGTCGTTTGTTCACCTCGGAGCTGCGATTGGACTATTATTTGTGGGGTGCCCTCAAAGATAAGTGTTACGCCGACAAGCCAGAGACAATTGACGCTTTAAAGGACAATATTCATGAAGCCATTGGTGAAATACAGCTGCACACAATCGATAATGTGCTTAAAAATTGGACCGATCGTGTAGGTTACTGCATGGCCAGCCGAGGCAGCTATTTGAATGAAATTATTTTCCATTATTAACCGGAAGGATTGTACTTTCAAATAAAAAAAGAAATTTGAGAAAATGTTCAGTTTTTTATAGCATTTTCAAAAAAAAAAGTTATTTGGCGGACCCTTTATATGGCTTCATATTTTGGTATAACCCCCATACAAATTGGGCCCCCATTCTACTCTATTACAGCTCTAGAACCCACGTCGTGCATTAGATCTTGATATAATTTTCATATCATGTCATATTTCAACTAAGAATACCCACTTTGAAAGTGATCTATATGGAGCCCTTACAAATCCAAAACCCAAATCGGCCCCCATTCTACTAGAAACTACGTCTTACATCGTATCATGATATATTTCAACTACCGTGAATGAGAAATATATAGGCCCATGTTTTGGACCAGGCCCCAAGTGTTGTTATAAGCCTCCTTTCAAATGTCGGTCCGATTCATCCTATTACTACTGTATAATTTGTATTTGTCTGCCGAAAATTGGATCAATTATTTACCATATTTATTAAATACTAGCAGTACCCGCGGCGTCGCACGCGAAAAGCCAGTTATTTGTTAATTTTATCTGTCTTTGTTTTTGGATAGTATTTATTTAATTTTCTTTTGGTGGATATAGATAAATCTCAAATAGTAATTTGGAAACCTCCTATTAGCTAGCACTCACACACAGTCAAAGGAATGTGCTCGTCGATATGCACTATTTTAGCTGAACTACTTCGTATGTATAATTTTTATAATTTTCTACCAAGTTTAGAACAAAATATTGTAATCATTTATAACCTCTATCTCATATTTCTACATTCAGCCAGTCAGTTTATTACTTTTTGCACTTCTTTCCCAAAAAGTACACATTTTGAAAAATCACTACAGGTCAAATGTGTTTTTGCTTCCCCTAAAAATATGTACTTTATTTGGTAACACATTTATTCCTTGTTATCCCGTATCCCCCTTTTAAGTACAAATTTTGAATATCCAGTTTGAGTAAATATTTACATGTTTTTAGGAAAATTTATAAAATTTTGCTCAGGTTTAGTAAAAATTTACTAGATTATCAGTTTTTGTGTTGTTGATTAGTGATAGATATAATACGCAGGTGTGATTTTCATATAACGTAGATATATATATAACTTATGACTTCATGTTAACTCAAGCACTCCATACAGAAGGATCACTGATGAGTTGTCTCTACACAGGACAACGAAATACGTATATGGTCAAATGTGTGTATGGTTGAGTGTGGTTCTCCTCCTTTCCATTACCAAAAAGAAAGATTTCCTTCTTAAGAATAAATTAATTGATCGAATTAGCTGATATTCGAATGTATTACATTCAAAACTCATAGAACATTTACTAGATTTTAAGAAAAATTTTCTTAGTTTAGAAAAAAATCAGCAAAAATTTCCTCTGTTTGAGTAAATATTTACTTGATTTGAGGAAAAATCTACTTAGTTTGAGTCCAATTTAAAAAAAATTTTACTTAGATTTAGTACAATGTAGGGTTCACTTTTTTTCTGAATGTAGTATATTTCTTTAACCCTACATGCAGACTTCTTACTCAGAAAATATTGTCACATTACTTTTGAAACAGTCTTCAGATTTTAACGAATGCGGATATAGAAAAATGATTAATGTGTGTAGATCGAGGACTCCAAAAATAAAAAGTATATTTAATCCACAAATATCTTGAAAATATATCTTTAACATTCTTAATTCTTTATGTAGTTAGTTTATTTTATTCTTTATAAGATATCAACATTTTTCACAATGATTTTCTATTTCAAAAAGGAGAAATTGTAGTTGGTACGGTAATCTCACCTGCGATTTTGGGAAAATAGATGCAGGAAGAGAAGTAATACAGAGGTTTGATATCCGTATATATACATATATATGTATATCATATATATATATGTAAACTCTAAAAAATATTTGAAAAATCGCCAATTAATTTTTTTGTAATGGACCACTATATTCCACAGGGCAAGTCAATTACTGAACTCAGTTTCGAAAGACTTCAGTGCCCTGAAACCAACAAAATTGTTCCAGCAATTTGTGGTTTTGAGATATAAAAACCGAATTGTTACAAAATCTTCTTTTGCCATATTTGTGGATTTATTGATTTCAGAAAATTATTCACTCCACCTTAAAGACCAAGGGCTCATTCTATTCGCGACATATCAACGGTTTAAAAATGACTAATTATTTATGATTGATTTTATAGATTAACGTCAGCGTACACGACGTTGAAGTTCCAATTTTTTGAGATCCTGGCAGAATATGAGCGTTGACAATGATTATGTTGACTTTGGTGACATCGTTCGCTTGTAACATATCGGCATAGATCTGTGAAAACCTTTCCATTTCAATCGTTCCCCAGGACAGAACAATTTAAGAGCAAATTTTCCTCTTTCACAGCTAATCGTGTACAAGCAGAGCCCATGATTGGCATGGTTCTAGGCACCCACGCCAACGATCAAATTTCCTAACATACACCGCACCCTATGGTAGAAGGTGTAGAACAATTTCAACTAAATAGCCAAGGGTATACATAACTCCACAGGATGCCATACCTCCACCTGCTGCCACGCTGTGATTCACAGGTTGATTGCGCTCGACCACAAACAATCTCTCTTCAGTCGATTTTGCTCAATATTCAAATTTGTATTTATTGCCGCCGAGACTTCCCTTTCGTTTTCCATAAATACTGTCGTCCGATCAATAGAAAAAATGAAGACGGAAAAAACACTAACATACCATTGTGTTTGCCGACCATTTATGTCCAAATTATTTGCGTGCGTCAATAGCATTTTATGGCTAAAATATTGGAAATCTTTTAGCCAAACCGGCAACGGTTTTTGTTCGCATTTCATGCAGGCCATGCTGCGACAACGCCGAGAAAAAAGAGTAACATTTGCCGTGAACCAATGGGGCACAATTGTTGCGAATGCGGTAATTTGTCAAGCTGCCTTTAAGCAGAAGATGACTTTTTCCTACCTCGTCTTGGCTCGTTACACGTTGCTATCTTTCGGCTTGTGGTGGCTTTGTGCCTAATTTACGGAGCAACTACGAAGGCAGAAAATTTAAATGGAATGAATGCCATACCACACCACCACCACAAACTAACAACCAACCGCCTCCATATGCATTTGAATTTGCCTTTTGGTGTAGTGCTATTTAACTATTTGGAAAATGTAAAAACTCAATAACTGTTATGGATTTGCAAATAGCGCACAGTGTTCGGCATGCATTACATTGAGGAGTTCTCTGAAATTCTATCGAATTTAGGGGGAGTAAGAGATGAAAATATTACAGGCTCAAAATCAGTATAATAACTTCTATATATACTTCATATTTAAATGTTCTTTAAATTTAAGCAAATCAAATCAAGTAAGGAAAGACTAAAGTCGGGCGTGGCCGACTCTATATTACCATACACCACTCCCTGCGTATATACTTCGCTTTGATTACTAAACACAGATATTTCATGGGAGCAATTTTATATTGTTTATATAAATTATACAGTTACAATAAATTCACCTTTAGTCAAATTTAATGAGAATGGTAAATAATAAAGTAATTGATCAAATTTTCCAGCAGATATTCCGAGTAAAGTAAATATAACATGATATGGAAAAATTGATCAAGGTTCAATGATAAATACAGATTATACAGCGGTAATAGGATGAATCGAACGGACATTTGAAGGGGGCATATAACAACACTTGAGCCCTGTTCCAAAACATGTGCCTATATATTTCTCATTCACGGTAGGTATTCGTAGTTGAAACATATAATGATCTGCAAAATTTGATGAAGATCCGATGTAAGATGTAGTTTCTAGAGCTGTAATAGAGCAGAATGGGACCCATTTGGGTTATACCAAAGTATGGACATATGGGCATCTCCCCAACAAGTATGGAAAGGATAAAAACGGACTAGCCGACTATCTACAATTCAATTCGGTATAAAAGTGAAATCGGGAAGGATTTTTGAATCCTGTAAATGTATGTGTTTGACAAAAAATGTTAAATCGGAAATGACATTTGTATGGGGGTATATTGAAACCTGGAAGGATGTGACCCGCTTTCACCATGTACGTTTATTGGTGAAATATAATATGTAAAGTTTGGCCAAAATCGGTTAAACATTCGTGAGCAACATTTGTATGAGGGCTATATCTAAATCTGAACCGATGTTACCCACTTTCTCCATAGGTTTTTTAGTTGAATTATAAGATGTTGTTCCAATTTTAAAGAAAATCGGGAACAATATGCGGTTTCTAAATCAGAACCGATTTCCTCCAATTTCAATACCGATCGTCCTTGGCCAAAAATAATAACTTCTGCCAAATTTCATGCTATTCGGAACACAGTTGCGACCTGTAGAGTGCGAACAAGTTTAGATGGACAGCAGACGGACGGACAGACAGACATCGTTAAATAGATTAAGCTGTTGATTCTAAGCCGATCCGTATACTTAAAGGTGGGTCTAGATCGATTATTTTTTGGTGTTACAAACATTTGGCGCGAAACTAACTTATAATACCCTAGTCCACGAAGTGGTGTAGGGTATAAAGATCAATTCCGATAAAATACATACAATACATTTTATATGAGTAAAATCAATTAAACGGAGAGTATACTTCGGAAACCTTTTCTGAACTCGCTCATTTCTGCTAATGTAAGCAGTAAAATATAGATTTAAAATAAAAAAACGTTATGTTCGTCCCGGTCGAATCTTAGATTAGATAGATTAGAGTATGTCGACATTGCATAGAAGAGCACCACCATATTAGGGAAATTGTGATGCTTCATTATTATAATATTAATAGTCCTCGACTATATATAAATATAATACTTCAAGTGTTATCAAAAAGTGTTATCAAAAGTAGCAATATTCTTTTATGTTTCGCATCTTATAGTCAGTTGAAAGTATATACCGAATTTCATGCTATCAACTTCAGCCGTTTTGTTGGTACTATTTTTATCCCTCTTTTTTAATTGTATCCTTAAAAGTACGAATTTCAAAAAATTTTATTTTACGTGTCTACGCAATACGAATACTAGCTATTGTTGTATCATTGGTACCATTTTTATCCCCTTTTGTCCCAAATGTACGAATTTCGAAAGAATCCTCTATTTTACGTATCCACGCAAATAGAGAGATGTACGTTTAAAATTGCATGTTTCTAGCTATTGTCATATCATTGGTACCCTTTTTATCCCATTTCGCTCGCTAAAACTTTTATTTTTTTGAGCTTTTTGTACGCAACTAATTTCAAATGCATATAAAAAAGCAGAAGTTAAAAAAATAGTCTAAATATTAGGCGGTATTATCAGTCCTTATCAGGGAAAAAAATTTACCTCTAGGCCGATTTCGCCCCCTTTCAATACAAACCGATCTTAGGGAAAATTAGAACCTCCTAGCTCATTTCGTTCGGCGGCTAGCATGCTTTCAACAAACAAACGGACAGACATGGATAGATCGTCTTAGAACCCAGAATATATACTTTATGGAGTCTCTGATGAATATTTCAAGGTGTTACAAACGGAATGGCAAAGTATTTATATCAAAAGCATATTCCAGTTAAAACTAACATAATAGCATAACTGTCTCAAAATCCTTACAATTTCCTTCTCCGAAACCAAGAATATAACGTGAAAATATATTCATTCATTCACAATATTCCAAGGGAACAGAACATATTTCGGATATGTACACGTTTTACATACGAGCACGAAACTAATTCATGGTAATTGTCCTAAATAACAGGTGTAATTTGTATTTTAACAGCAATAAATTATAGAAATTAATATCTACGTAATTTGATGTATCTGTTCTAACCAATGTATTGTTATTAAATGTTATTGCCCTCGTCAACAAACTAATCCTAATTCTACCCACAATATAGTTAACTTGCTTTTAATAAAATTAGACATTGTATGACCTAACATGTGATAAATAGTCATATACGGTTATGCTTTAATATTGTCTAGGACACTCAGTAAAAACACTAACACTGACAAATGATTTCTTATAATAAACCCAGTGGAGTGAGATGCACAGTGAGTGGATCAAAACGGTGCTACTTGACTCTGCCGTTAAAGTGAGTGAATCGAGAAAGGTCGAGCGTGAAGACAAATTTATACTTTTCTTTGAATAATATTACTAAAGTACTTTTTATTTTGTTGCCAATCTATTGAATATATTGATTTTATTCATCATACCAGCTCTTTTCAGAAAATCAGTTTTCGGTTTGTTGGAGACTAAGTACAAGGGATAAAATGACACTTGACACAGTGGTAATAATAATGACAGTTGAATAGTTAGTGCTGACAAAGGGGGAAAGACAGTTGCAATGGAAAAAGAGGATTACCAACGTAAAATGAGGACAATATTACAAGATATGTCTACATATAGAAGACTAAAGAAGGATCCAATATCGAGATTACAAAATAAAAATAATACATTAATTGAAAAGATGTTTAATACAAAAATTATTAACGAAAAGGAGAAAAATAGATTGACGACGAAGATAGCAATGGCTCCAAGGATTTACGGACTACCAAAAATACACAAGGAAGGAACACCGCTTCGACCGATATGCTCGTCGATTAAAGCCCCAGCAAATGAATTATGCAGGTACTTGGTGGAGATACTCAAAAACTTAACGAAGGTTTCTGGATATAATGTAAAGGACGCAAAGGATTTTAAATTGAGGATTACGAATACACATATTGACGAAGTCGAAATATTAATCTCATTTGAAGTGGTTTCACTACTTCCAAGTATACCAGTACATTTTGCAATAGCAACAATAGAAAATAAGTGGGACGTCATTAAGGAATACATTAAAATACCCAAAGACCTATTCATAGAACTATTGACTTTTTGTATAAAGGACGCACGTTATTTTAAATATGAGGACAAAATTTACGAGCAACGTAGATGAATGCCGACGGGGTCACCAGCATCGACAATAATTGCAGACGTTGTGTTGGAAGTATTACTTGACCATTCAATAGAGAAGATGACTACAAAACCCCGAATCTTGACGAAATACGCAATCCTAAAGAAAAATGACGTGGAAGAAACATTGCAGATATTAAATTCATTCAATAGACAAATTCAATTCACCATGGAGCAAGAACAGGACGAAAAACTACCATATTTGGACGCGGTAGTAATAAGACAAGGAAATCGGCTAAAATTAGATTGGTACCAAAAAACAACATCATCAGGACGATTAATCAATTTCACATCTAAGCACCCCAGACGAATTATTATCAACACCGCGACCAATTTTATAAATAGGTCTTAGATATAAGCGATTAAGAATTCCATAATGCTAATTTAAGTAAAATCAGAAAATTTTTAAAGAAAAATGACTTTCCAAGAAAAACTATAGAGGACTTAATAAGACGTAGGAATAAAAAGATAACAATATGCGAGATTGACAGGACACAGAAAATATACAAATCTATGACATACACTCCTAGTTTCTCAGAAAGACTTAAACAATCAAATTTGTATGACAAAGATAAATATAACTTAGCTAACTGTACCGTCACAGGCCATACACCAAATGTTGACAATGTAGAGATACTGACAGAGGAGAGAAATTATAATAGAAGATGCACTCTTGAGATGTTACATATTATTGACGTTCCTACCAACAAAAGACTTAACTACAAAACTGACACAGATAAATGCGCCAAAATCTATCGTTATACAGTAGACAAATACAGACGATCAAAACTGTGATCAGTAGACGAAAGCACGCAAAACCACTCGGACTGCAGATAATATTATATATATATATAAATGTAATTATCCATAAATTTGTTTAACTTTTTGAGAAAATTTGTAATGTAAATGTGTAATTCTTATTTGTGTATAGACACTCCTGAAGATGATTGAAAATTTCAATCGAAATATTGGGATCAAATAAATTATCAAAAACAGCAACACCTGTTTTTCAAATAAAGCCTACAGCCGAACAAAACAAAAAAAGGAAAATCACAATTTAAAGAAGTCGTTTTTTGGGTCGTGCTAGGTGATATCGCTATAACAAAATGAAAGGTAAAACTCCATACTATCAATTAAAATTAAAAAAAGTTTAAATAATTAGTAATTTTTTATAAAATCATAAAATTTGTCTCCAATTCATGAAATTTTTAATTTAAAAAACTACAAAAAGATACAAGATTATAGAAATTATAGATTAAAGTTCCCCAGAAAGTGTGACAAAGTTGCAACAAATACAGATCGTTTAATAAGTAGCAGTAGATGTTTTTAAACGATTAGAAAAATCGACTTTTAAAAACCAATGTCAGAGAAGGACCAGAAAGAGGGCCAGAAACGAATTTCCTTACACTATAATACTTGCAATATAAAAAGAACCATGTAAAAAACGGCATCAAGTTCGGCTGGGCCGAACTTTATATACCCTCCACCATGGCGTTCAATTCACAGAGGCTGTAGATGTTTGTAGAAGTGCAGTGACATTACAGGAAAATGTTTAATATAGCCAAACCAAAATAACTAAAAATATTGAAAAAATAATTTTTATAAATAAATATAATCTTTTAATTATTTTAGACGATTCTTAAAAGGCAAGGTTGCCAATATGTTTTTACTATATACATATATCAAAATAATACTTCAAGTCAATTCAAAAAGTAAATACAATAAATATTGGGGGATAGTGGAAGCATTTTCAGCTCCAATCATTTGGTTGGTTGTATTTCCATCCTATTTACATTCCAAAAGTATAAATTTTGATAATACATTATCTCCTACGTACACAATACAAGATAACATAACCTTATGATTCTACCGATTTTTACCGTAAATACCGTGTCTATGAAGTCAGAGGAATGTATACTCCGAATTTCTTGACGCAATTTTTATCCATCTTTTTCCATTTTACTCCCAAAAAGTACGAATTTCGAAAAATTCCTTTACTTTATGTGTTTACGCAATCAGAGGAAGGTATACACCGAATTTCATTACTCTAGCTGCAGCCGTTTGGTTGGTACCATTTTTACCCCTCTATTCCCATTTTACCCCTTAGAAGTACGAATTTGGAAAAAAATCTATTATATTTTGTATCTACTGAATTATAGGAATGCACACAACGATTTTCGTGTTTCTAGCTGTCGTCGTTTGATAGGTACCACTTTTATCCCTTTTTGCCCCATTCCACCCCCCTACAAATAAGAATCACACTATGGTGCAGGTTTTTACGCATTCCAAATATTAAGCAAATATAAACAGACATATTCAAAAATGTGCTTAAACACTCGAAATATTATGAGTATTTTCATACCTTGTGAGAGAAATTCCCTCTGGATCGATTGAGCCCACTTTCAGTCCCAACCCATCTACAACTATAAGGCACATTTATGTCAAATTGGGACGTCCTAGCTCACTTCGTTTATATGGTAGCGTGCTTTCAACAGACGGACGGACATGGCTAGATCGTCTTAGAATGTCACCACGATCAATAATGTATATACTTTATAGGGTCCCACGTCGATATTTCAAGGAGTTACAAACGGAATGACAAAGTTAATATAGCCCCATCCTGGAGGTGGAGGGTATAAAAATCTTGAGAACTTTCGGGAGTAACTTTGCAATAAATATTACAGATAGAAATTAAAAAAATTTTGGTTGTTTTAATAAAGAGTGATTTTTTTGAGGTTAGGATTTTCATGCATTAGTATTTGACAGATCACGTGGGATTTCAGACATGGTGTCAAAGAGAAAGATGCTCAGTATGCTTTGACATTTCATCATGAATCGTCTTACAAACGAACAACGCTTGCAAATTATTGAATTTTATTATCAAAATGCGTGCTCTGTTAAGAAAGTTCATTGCGCGCTTCCATTTTATGGTCAGTTTAATCGACCCACTGAAGCGGCTATTCGGGCTATTGTGACTAAATTTCGCACCAAATTTACATTGTTGGACATTAAACCACCAACACGCTTACGTAGAGTGCGAACTGAAGAAAATGTCGCAGCTGTATCGGCCAGTGTTAATGATGACCACCAATTTTCGATTCGTCGCCGTTCGCACCAATTGGGTCTCTGTTACTCAAAAACGTGGAAATGCCAAAATTGGACTAAGCGGATGGACCACCTAAGACGCAGCCGCGGTCAACATTTAAATGAAATTATCTTCAAAAAGTAAATGTCATGGACCAATCTAACGTTTCAAATAAAGAACCGATGAGATTTTGCAAATTTTATGCGTTTTTTTTTTAAAAAAAGTTATCAAGCTCTTAAAAAATCACCCTTTACATTAGTTACACTTCAATGGGACAACTGGTCGAATGAGTAATATTATCCCAAATGTATGTTACTCATACGCCCCCAATGATGAAGTAAGAGATTTTCACGGAATGCTAACTTTTTCCAGGTTGTTGTGGCTTCCATCATGAACATTTCTTAATTTTTTATTAGTTTTAGCTTAAATGATTTCAGAATTTTATTTTTGGATTACATAGATAAATAAAAATAAAATAAAAAGTTAATAAAATGTGTTTTAATAAACAAATCTATTTTTGGAGGCTATGTTTCCATTATTCCAGTTCAATTCGCCGCTTTTTAGTTTTAATTTCTTCTGTTCTCAATTCTATAAGTTGATTTCTGTGTTCCGCCTTCTTTCTCAATTCACTCTTGTACAAACTTACTTTTCTTCATTTCTTTTCACTTCACTCTTGTACAGTTTTAACTTCTCTTCCTCGATCTTATGCAGCTTTCGGTACCTCTCAATTTGATATAAGGACTGTTTTACCTCGGTATATAAATCAGTCTGCACTTTAAGTTAATTTTCAATAAGGACTTTTTTGTCAGCTGTTGGTTTATTTAGTCTGTTTCTATTGATTGGCGTAGTAGTTATGGCATGGTTTTCTAAATTTTCAACTGTATCGTCAATACCAACAACATGCTCAGTTTCGTTTGAGGAGGTTGGCTGAGCACCAAATTCATTTGCATCTGGATTTACGATGGTATCCAGTTGGAACAAACTAGAGGCTACTTCTTCTGTTGGAACTGTTTGTTTGTGCCTCCTCCAGTGTAATTACAACATTTGAAAGTCGAATGCGACTTACATGGTACGGAAATTGTAACAGATTTCATACAGAGTAGCGTTTGATGACATATTCGACAATCATAGTACCATTTAGTAAAAAGGTATCATTTCTGTGTCAAATTCGACAACCGTAATAAGGGTGAGTAGTTACTCTTCGATGGGACAACAGAGCGAATGAGTAATATTATCCCAAATAAATATTACTTATATGACACCATTGTGGTGGTAAGAGATGTACACGGTACGCTAACTTTTCCTAAGTGAATTTATATTTCTTTATATAATATTCTGTAAACTTTTCGCAATATATATATATATATATATATATATATATATATATATATATATATATATATATATATATATATATTTATATATTAATACAAGACACATGTAAAATGCTTGCACATGTAAATGTTGTCCCACTTGGGCCAGAAGAGGTCCATTGTGATTTACGCCACATATCGAAACCATGGTGCAATCCATATTGCAACTTCGTCCGCGTACGCAACCAACATACATCACCCAATCTCAAAATCAGCTAGATTCCACATAGGACACCTCTCTGCAGGGTGCCTCTGTTTAGGAATCTACCCAAGAATCATTATCGAAATTATTGAAATGCCAGAATTACAGTTGTCCGCGCACTGTGCACTGTCTGCTGATGTTGTTACTCTGAGCGAGCCATCGACTATGTATGTATGTATTCGATTGTAGTTTAGCCATTTGCTTCTTGACTGCCTCATTATATTGCACGCTTGTTAAATGTCAGGCATGCTGCTATTTATTATGCATTTGGCACTCACAAAATACGTGTCGAGTATCTGTGAAACTAGCACCTGAAACCGATTAAACAAAATGTGCTCTGGCACCAATAACAGCAACAGCAGCAGCGGCCGTCGTAACACCGCCACCACCACCACCAACAATTCCACCAACAACTCCAGCACTAGCTCCAATGGTTACCCCCTGATCGACCAAATATCGAATGCGGTTTAAATTTAAATTTATTTTGTTTCTTGTGGCGGTTTCCAGTACCTGTAGTTTGGCCATTTGATCGTCGTTGCGTTTAACGGTCGGATGACCGTGTTTAAAACGTATTTTATTTTGGCAAACACAACTAATCGCGTCAATTAACCGATTTGGTTACATTTTTAATTTGGACTGCCGTTAGATTTCCCCCACAACGCCACCTCCTTCCTTTATATCTGTAATTCGTTTTCGATTTCCTCGCTTTGCATTGGAATTCGTTTTTTGCAAATAACGTGCACTAATTTGTGCGCACGTGGTGATTGAATAGGCATTTGCGAAAGTGGAAAGTGCGAGTGTAATTGGAATTTTAGAGCTATTGGCGCTGGAGAACTATATATACTTTTGATAAAAGGGAGAAGTAGATCCTATAGGTGTTAAGACCCGTAATATTTAGTGGATTATGGATGTGACATTTACCATTTTCCTCCGTCTTAAATTTAAAGGAAATGCTAAAAATAGATGTTCTGTAAAAATGTGGAGGTGAAAAGATTCTCAAAAGCAGCTTACTTATCCCTCCAAAAAACTATATTTTTTTCTAAAATTAAATTATTGAAAAACGAATATAGATTTATTATTATTATTATACAGGCTACACTTGCTGCCTGCATCATAATAAGAATAAATCTAGCGAAGGATGATGATGATGATTTGTTTGGACCAAGTCAGTTTTATTACTTTTAAGCTGGTTGAGTAATGTTCGTCCATCGACACTTCCTAAGATATCAATAATACTCTTCGGTATCAGCAGGTAACAACAGCATTTTATTTAAATAAAATATATCTGCGGTCAATATTATTTAATCATAACATTTTAACTAGCCTCTGAGGCAAACAGAAAAATTCCAAAGATAAGCGTATTGCTATTAAGATATCAATTAACGAAATAATTGTAATTAATACCCATCGCCTATCATTAAAACGTAGTGACATATATCACATCGTTTTTACGATGAAATGGAGTAAGACAATTAAAAAGACCTGTAATTAACATATCCATGTTTTAAGTACTATGTATACACATCCATACATACACGAGCATTAAAGTGTCTCGTTTCAAAGACAGTATCACTGCTTGCTTTTGCTGTATACACTTAAAAATTATAAAAACATGTATGACTCTGGTGTAACCTTTCTTTTAGAAACCTCTACAAACCTTATATGGTAAGATTCAAGTTAAACGTCACACAGTAGTTCCAATTTTTCCAATTTTTGTGGCATTAAATTTGTATCTTCTGAACAGAAAATATATCTTGGCGAAATTTCACTCGATTGTACAGAGGTAACAAACGGCCAAAAGTACTTATACACTCCACGAGAGTATTATGTCTTTGTGCACCCAAAAGGAAACGAGTTAGACCCATCGTTTATTATACAGATTGGCTTAGAATGACTTTCTGAGTCGATTTAGCAATGTCCGTCTGTCTGTCCATCTGTTGTTGTAATCAAATTATAGTCCGATCTTAACAAAAATTGGCACAAATAAGTTCTGTGGATCAAGGACGAACGCTATTTAATTTGAGGCAAATCGGTTCAGATTTAGATATAGCCCCCATACAAATGTCGCTACCGATTTGACATTTTCTGCTCTAGTAACCACATATTGTACCCGATTTTCTTTAAATTTAGCACAACAGCTTATAATCGGTTCTTAAGATCGGTTCAGATTTAGATATAACCCAAATACAAATGTTGCTCACAAATGTTTAACCGATTTTGGCCAATTTCAATATACCCCCATACAAATGCCCTTTCCGATTTTTTGTCATACACATACATTTAGAGAATACAAAAATCCATCCCGTTTTCTCTTTTTCACCAAATTGAATTGTAATGAGATAGAAAGTGGGGTGTATCATAGAGTAAGGAACTTGTTATACACTCCACGAGAGTATTGTGGCTTTGTGCATTTGTTGGTAACACCCAAAAGGAAGCGAGATAGACCCATTGTTAATTATACCGATCAACTTAGAATCACTTTTTGAATCGATTTAGCAATGTTCGTCTGTCCGTCTGTCCGTCTGTCCGTCTGTCCATCTATTTTGTAATCAAAGTTCAGGTCGCAATTGTAGCCAGAACCAAACGAAACTTTGCACAATGAAGTTTTTCGGGATAAGGACTGAAAATTTGGGTTGTACTGTTTGTAAAACGAGTTAGTTTAGCGGTCCAAGTACGAACCCTATTTAATTGAATGGAAATCGGTTCAGATTTAGAAACCACATACTTCACTCGATTTGCTTCAAATTGGGCACAGTACCTTATAATTAAATTGGAAATATCTATAGTGGATTTGGGACAGATCGGTTCGGATTTAGATATAGCTCCCATACAAATTTCGCTCCCAATTTGACTACATATTTTATCAGATTATGTTCAAATTTTGCAAAACATCTTATATTTAAACTAGAAACACATATGGTGAATATATGTCAGATTGGTTCACTTTTATATATTGCTCCCATTAAAATTTCGCTTCCGGTTTGACTTTTTCTGCTCTAGAATCCACACATTTTAACAGATCTTCTTCAAATTTGGCAAAATATATTATTTTTTCACTGGAAATACTCATTGTGAAAATTGTCAGATCGGTTCAAATTTATATAAAGCTCCTATTTAAATTTCGCTCCTTGACTCTGCTCTAGAAACCGCGTATTTTAACAGATCTGCTTCAAATTTGGCAAAATATCTTATGTTTCCACTAGAAATACCCATAGTTCAGATTTGTATATAGCTCCCATACAAATTTCGCTTACAGCTTAACTTTTTCCTTCCTAGAAACAACGTATTTTCACCGAATTTCTTCAAATTGAGCATATCACGTTATACTTGAACTGGAAGAACCTATTGTGTAAGTGGGTCATATCATTCCATGTTTGTATATAACCCCGATACAAATATTCTTATCGATTTTCTCAAATTGGGTCAGGTCATATTACAGCTTAACTTTTTCCTTCCTAGAAACCACGTATTTTCACCGAATTTCTTCAAATTTAGCATATCACGTTATACTTGAACTGGAAGAACCTATTGTGTAAGTGGGTCATGTCATTCCATGTTTGTATATAACCCCGATACAAATATTCTTATCGATTTTCTCAAATTGGGTCAGGTCATATTAGCTTATGATTAGGAAGCATACAAAAATTCTTCCCGTTTTCACTTTTTTACAGAATTGAATTGTATTCGGATATAATAATATCTCGGTGTAGAACATTTGACAAAAAATCTATTTTGTAAGGCAAAAATTCTTTTAATTTCCCATGAAAGATCAACGAGGTCAAATATGAAAATCTTCTTGAAGATTACACATGATACCAAACAGAAATTGTCTACAAATACGGATAGCATTAAAAGTGTTTTGCTTTAAACTTTCAAAAGAAGTCAAATAGGAATAGAATTAGCCTAATATATATTTAGAGCCAAAGTCATAGCTTTGTCTGAGGTATAGTCCTAAATATTTAATATTCAGAAAATAACTATTTTTCTGTTTTTGTTTCTAGAATAAAAATTTTAGCGCAGATGTTACCTTCTTAATAAAGAATCTCCAGATTAATATCAAAATCATCGATTGTTTACACAATAGCCAATCGGCCATACGTAACATTGTAGGCGTTTTGGACGACAACAATAAACATTTCAAAAAAAAACCCCAATAATGTCAAAGTTCGCTGTTGTGTCTTTTATTTTTAATGTTTCTTCGCTGTTGTCATCCGAAAATAGTAAAACGAGATTAAAAGTCACGATAATGATAAATACCGATTTGCGTTTTTTCCACTATGCGCTGTTTTTTTCTGCTCAGCTCGGGAAGTTCAGTCCAAATAACAGCAAATACGTCTGCACAGTGTCAGATATTCAAAATGTTGTAGCAAGAATTCAATTCAAGTCGCTGTTGTTACTCGATCCAAATGAAACCTTGCGCAATCATTTCACAGTATTGCCAGCAGATTAGAGGCTGTCGACTTCACATATAAGTGTAGCAAAATATTAGGAAATTTTTTCTAATAGCTTTATTTGTTAAATAAATTAAAATGTTTCATTATTATAATATTGAATTAAAATTAATTAACTAACCACGACCAGTTCTAGGGCGTGTGTATAAATATGTTTTTTATTGCCTTATAGTCCTTTACTACATATGGGCATCTCCCAAAAAAGGTCTACCAAAAATTGAAATCAAACCACACTAATAGCTTTTAACTTTATTTTTTCTTTATTTCGACAACTTTTTTTATTATGAAACTTGAATTAACTTGTTCTCTTTTATTTTTATTAAAAGTTGAAGTGATATAACTAAAATTACTACATTTTTTTAGTCCCGTCCGTTTTGTCGCGTCCGTATTTCTGCTGTACCTAATTAAAAAAATCTAAAAAATAATTCTCATATTTCATAAATCTACAAACAAAATATATCCTCTGACCTTCACTTACATGTATATATGGAAAAACAAAGTTCTCAAAAAATCGCTGAACTTTGTATATTTCTATAAGACCTTCAAAAGTACTTCTGTTTTTTGTCGCGTCCGTTTCGATGTAAAATTGTTTATAATTTTGTACTAATTTGTACTAAATCCTGGCGATAATGTAGTACTCTTTAAGCAATTTAGAACTCTAAAAAGGCTGATCGACTTTTCAGTTTCTTTCTTGTTTTTGGCGTAGTTTAAGGCGTGCGAATGCCGCGTCCGGGCCACTCGGAGATGCCCATATATCAAAATAATTCTTCTTGAAGAGAGCAATGTTTAAATAAATGTACATACATTTTACAAAAAAATCCTTTTATTTTGCGTGTCTATGAAGTGAGAGAAATGTATAAATAAAATTTCATGATTCTTGCTGAAGCCATTCGGTTAGCCCAAATTTCATACGTTTTTGCCCATTATGACACTAAAAGTTCTAGTAGCGAAATATCGCATTAAATTTCGAGACTACGCAACCAACTACAGCGGTAACAAAAGTCTTAAAATATTTTTTTTTTTAATAAATTTTGATGTCAAATGAAAAATAACTATTGAAATAACACCAATTCATATTGTTTAAAAATATATTTTTTAAAATGGGATTTACAGTGGTTCCAACTTCAAAATTCTACTTTGCATATATTCTATCGAAAAATCTTTATTTACAACTTCGAATATAATATTTGTGTTAACTTTTTGGATGCAAAATTAAGCATTTTTTGAAGATTTGGGTTGTAATCTTCATTTGTGTATTTACTTGTATGTATGTATTTACTTGTGTTTTAGGTATTACAAAAAATAACCTTATTAAAATAAAAACGTTTAAAAAGGCATTAAGTTCGGCTGGGTCGAATAATATATACCCTCCACCAGGGAGTACATTCCATAGCATAACCGGCCGATTTCACATAAAAGGCAGTACCATATTATGCAAATATTTGCTTACTATTTCAAACGATAAGGCGTACTTTTGCGCACTTTTCTTAATAAATTGCAATAAACAATTTGTGTTTTATTCGAAATCAACATCGGCCCTAGTCCAAAACCGTAACCGGTTTCGTCACCTGCAACCGTCGGCCGGTTTTTTGTAAAATGGCCATTTTCGCTTTACCGAGAAAACCGGGTTTTTCGTGTCGGTTAACCGTTTTTTTTGTAAATAAGTGAACATTGTACCAATAAAACACTTCTGCACAGAAACACTACCATTTTACATAAATTGTGACACATATGTAAATGAGTCGTATCTTTCTTTTCTTTCCGAACACTTCCCATGTCAAGAATTGCAGCGAAAATTGTGGCAAAAAAAAATGGCATTGGTGTGGCAAAAACAAAAATTTTTGTAAATCGTCTAGTTTAAACTTACGTAAGTACATGTAAGTGCATAAAGGTACAACATTTCCAAGTTTATAAACATTTTGTTTTTTATACCCTCCACCTCCAGGATGGGGGTATACTAACTTTGTCATTCCGTTTGTAACACCTTGAAATATCGACCTGAGACCCTATAAAGTATATATATTATTGATCGTCATAAAATTCTAAGACGATCTAGCCATGTCCCTCCGTCTGTCCGTCTGTTGAAAGCACGCTAGCATCTAAACGAAAGGAGCTAGAACGTTCAAATTTTCCATAAATGCGTCTTATAGTCGTAGATCGATTGTGATTGAAATTACCTCACAAGGACTAAAAATGCCCATAATAATCCCTTATATTTTAGAGTATTTAGACATTTTTTTACAATATGTCTGCTTGTACTTACTTTATATTGGATATGCCCATTCCCTCTATAACGAAGACGTGCAAATAAAAGTGATTTTCATTCGTAGGTGGGGCAAAAAGGGATAAAAATGGTGCCTATAAAACGACAGCAGTTAGAAACACGAAATTTGGTATGTACGTTCCTCTAATTGAGTAGATACATAATATAAAATTATTTTTTCAAAATTCGTACTTTAAGGGGTAAAATGGGAAAAGAGGGATAAAAATGGTACCAATCAAACGGCTGCACGTAAAATAATGAAATTCGTTGTATACATTCCTTTGATTGTGTAGACACGTAAAATAAAGAGATTTTTCGAAATTCGTACTTTTTGGGGTTCAAATGGAAAAAGGGATAAACATTTTACCAACCAATACTATAGTCATGAAATTCGGAGTATACATTCCTCTGACTGCGTAGACACGGAAAATAAAAGGTTTTTCAAAATTAGTACTCTCAAGGAATGGTAAAATGGTACCAACAAAACGGCTACAGATAGAATGTATAAATTTGGTTTGTACATACCTCTAATTGTGTAGACAAGTAAAATAAAGGGATTTTTAGAAAGCCGTACTTTTAAAGGGGTAAAAAGGGAAAAAGGGATAAAAATGGTACCAATCAAATGGCCGCATCTAGAATGACGGAATTCGGTGTACGCATTCGTCTGACTGCATATACGCAAAATAAAAATGTTTTTCCAAATTCGTATTTTTTAATTTTTTTGAATCATGAATCATAGGTTCAAAAATTTATACTTTTGGAATTAAAATGGATGGAAATACACCCAACTGTAGTGTTTAAGTTTTATTGAAGATTACCGTCTTATATTTATTTTTTGAATTGCCTTGAAGTATTATTTCGATATATATTATAAACGTATTGGTAGTCTTGCCTTGTAAGCGTGGTTTGAAATAATAACAATTTTATATTTATTTGAACTGGGATATTGTCCTGGCTCAAGACCATTTTGCTTCTATATTTAATAAAATGCAAATTTATTTACAAATGGCATGGTGACATTTATTACTTGGCTGCAGACTATCACGTTCGTTTATGAGAATCATCTCCTTATAGAGGCCGGGTTTGATGTTGAAAAGTCGCTGCGAAGCCACTTGAAAAGACTTCTGACATGGTCGAAATCATGATCGTGGTAGTCTGCAGCCAAGCAATAAATGTCACCATGCCACTTGACTAGAAATACCTGTGGCGAAAGTGGGTAAGATCGGTTCAGATTTATATATAACTTTATTTATATATTTAAAAATGTTGCTCCCAAATGTTTAACCGGTTTTGGCCAAACTTTACATATTATATTTCACCTATAAACATACATTGTGAAAGCGGGTCACAACTTTCCATGTTTCAATAACCCCAAATAGATGTCCTTTACGATTTAACATTTTTTGTCAAACACATACGTTTACAGGATACAAAAATCCTTCCCGATTTCACTTTTTAACGAATTGACTTGTAATAGGATAGAAAGTGGATTGTAGAATCGGCTCCGTCCAACTTTAGCCTTTCCTTACTTGTTTTGATTTTACTTGAAGTATAATTTCGTAAACGTATTGGTAGTAGCATTCCCTTTAAGCGTGGTTTGAATTATAAAAATATTATATTTATCTATAAAATTATTTTGTCAATATTTGTATTTGTTTTGGTTGGCCTATATTAAAAAATATATTTTCCTGTATTATTACTGCACTTCTACGAAAATCGACAGCCTCTGTGGAATGCAATCCATGGTGGAGGGTATAGAGAGAATCACTTCTTGAATCGATTTAGCAATATCCGTCTGCCATTCCATCCGTCCGTCCGTCTTTCTGTCCATCTATTATTGTAATCAAAGTACAGATGGCAATTGTAGCCACAACCAAACGAAACTTTGCGCAACTATTGTTTTCAAATTTGGCAAAACATCTTATATTTAAACTAGAAATACCTGTGGTGCAAATAGGTCAGATCGGTTCAGATTTATATATAGCTCCCATTCAAATTTCGCTCCAGATTTGACTTTTTCTGCTCTAGAAAACACATATTTTAACAGATCTTCTTCAAATTTGGCAAAATATATTATGTTTCCACTAGAAACACCCATGGGTCACATCGGTTCAGATTTATATATAGCTCCCATACACCACCTTGACTTTTTCTGCCCCAGAAACCACGTTGAATTTCTTAAATTTGAGCATAACACGTTATACTTGAACTGGTAGAACCTATTGTGTAAGTGGGTCACTTCCTTCCATGTTTGGATATAGCCCCGATACAAATATTCTTCTCGCTTTGACAAATTGGGTCAGGTCATATTAGGTCATATGATTAGGAAGCATACAAAAATCCTTCCAGTTTTAATTGTTTACCGAATTGAATTGTATTGGGATAGAAAGTGGAGTGTATCATATAGTCGGCCCCACCCGACTTTAGCCTTTCCTTACTTGCTTTTATTAAATTTAAAATTTTTGTTAAAGAGTAATTCCTTGTGAAGCGATCAAACAAATTTTGGGTCTTCCCTCCAATTTTGATGAAACTTTCAAAATATGTACTCTACTATAACGCGAAAAATGTGAATTTCCTGATTTTCAAAAAACATGAAATTGTAGACACCAGGGTGAAACGAAAATTATATATTTTTGTCATAAATAACTTAATTTTATTTAACTTTTTGTTAGGAGTAATATCTCTTTCTTTTCTTCAGGATTCATCTAATATCAGAACCAAGGTGGCGCTCTTTGGGTCCTTACAGGTCAACCAGAACTGCGGAATTTCCGCACCTGATGCCATTTGAACATAACAATGAGTGATGTGGAAGAATATTTTTCCAAATCAAAATCTCCCACTGTTCTGCTGGCGCAAACACACCACGCGGCGGAATTGATGCAGGCGCAAACACGAGAAGAAACAATCTCGACACTGTGAAAAAGAACAGATTGCTGGCTGAACAATTGTAAAACGTGTCATTTTGAGGCAAAAGCAAAAACAGCGCTCAAACGTGAAATAACAATAGTTCAAACATGGGACGCTGGCATACCCACCGATCTGGTTGAAATTCGTTAGATTATTGGGCGACCGACAAGCATGTCTGTAAGTACCCCCACCTATGAACGTACGTACGTATATATGTCAGTATGTACGGGTGTACTCGTATGTATGTGTATGGTTTGATCTCAAATGCACTGTATGTAAGTATGTCATTAATGTGTTGGCCATTGTCTTACGTAGCGACGTGTACCTACCAAGAAGTATTATGCATTATTTTATTTATTTATCAGAAGAAAATGTATATACTTTGCCGTTTAAATGAAATTACGTAATTTCCATTCTTTGTTAAATGCAAAAGTGTGACTTGTTGCATGAGACACTTTCAATATTGCACGACAACCCTGCAGACGCAGACCCACAAAGTGACAACATCCTACACCAGCTTTAGCTGTTCGGCGAAATAACAGAACAATTTCATTGACACTTGAAGTGATATTCAATAGGAAGTTCTCGTTTAGA
Organism: Polietes domitor; assembly: GCA_947397865.1. NCBI lineage: Eukaryota > Metazoa > Arthropoda > Insecta > Diptera > Muscidae > Polietes > Polietes domitor. The sequence continues at coordinate 91,621,411 of OX377621.1, read as the reverse complement.
TTCAGTTAATACATTAAATTAAATTAATGTCAAATGTACTTCAAATTAATGTCAAATATTCATTGAATCAATGTAATGACATCAAAGAAGTGTTGATGTAACATTCTGCATCAAACCAATGAAATGCGTTCGTTGTAGGATGAAAAACGAAGAAAAGTTTCATGAAGCCAAGGTGGGTATTCATCAGTTCGATGAAGTTTTTTTAGTGTATGAGAGCTATATATATAAATATATTTACGAAATTCACAAATGTCAGTGAACATTTAATGCCGGACATGTTCGAAATTATTTTGCGATTATTGAATAGTCGTTTTTTGTGCACTCTTCACATCGGGTGGGACTATATAAACATGGATCGACATATTCCACTACAAGTAAGGAAAGGGCAGGGCCGACTCTATGATACACTCCACTTTCTATCCGAATGCAATTTAATTCGGTGAGAAAGTGAAAACGGGAAGGATTTTTGTATTCTTTAAATATGTATGTGTTTGACAAAAAATGTTAAATCGGAAAGGACATTTGTATGGGGGTATATAGAAATCTGGAATGAATAGGTGAAGTTTGGCCAAAATCGGTTAAATATTAGGGAGCAACATTTGTATTTGGGCTATATCTAAATTTGAACCGATCTTACCCACTTTCACCATAGATTTTTTACTTGGATTATAAGCTGCTGTGCCAAATTTAAAGAAAATCGACATTTGTATGTGGGTTATATCTAAATCTGAACCGATCTTAACCACTTTCTGCATATATGCTTCTAGTTGGATTATAAGATGTTGTGCCAAATTTAAAGAAAATCGGGTACAATATGGGGTTTCTAGAGCGGAAAATGTCAAATCGTGAGCGAGATTTGTATGGGGGCTATATCTAAATCTGAACCGATCTTACCGAATTTCTGCATAGCTATTTCTAGTTGGATTATAAGATGTTGTGCCAAAATTAAAGCAAATCGGGTACAATATGTCGTTCCTACAACGGAAAATGTCAAATCGGGAGCGACATTTGTATAGGGGCTATATCTAATTCTGAACCGATCTTACCTAATTTCAGCATATGTGTTTCTAGTTGGATTATAAGATGTTGTGTCAAATTTAAAGAAAATCGGGTACAATATGTGGTTTCTAGAGCGGAAAATGTGAAATTGGGAGCGACATTTGTATGGGGGCTATATCTAAATCTGAACCGATTTGCCTCAAATTAAATAGCGTTCGTCCTGGAACCACAAAACTTATTTATGCCAATTTTTGTTAAGATCGGACTATAATTGCGACCTGTAATTTGATTACAACAATAAATGGACAGACGAACAGACAGACAGACGGACATTGCTAAATCGACTCAGAAAGTGATTCTAAGTCGATCGGTGTACTTAACAATGGGTCTATCTCGCTTCCTTTTGGGTGTTACAAACAAATGTACAAAGCCATAATACTCTCGTGGAGTGTATAAATATGTTCCTAGGTAGAGCGCTACGGTAGTCGAGTTGGAACACTGCTAGGCTCTATAGTTTGTAGCTGTATTGATCTTAGTTAGCCGGCTCAATCCCTGGACCCATTAATTGGACAACTCGGAAAATTGGAGTATGCCGATGATATATGTTTTTTTGGCGCACAAGTATGCGGACATGGAAACAAAAATTTAGCACCTAGTGGAATCAGAAATTGAAAACAAGCACTAACTAGAAACACGTGTGTAGAATTTAGGTAAGATCGGTTCAGATTTAGATATAGCCCCCATACAAATGTCACTCCCGATTGGACTTTTGCCGCTTTAGAAACCACATATTGTACTCGATTTTCTTTAAATTTGGCACAACAGCTTATAATCCAAGTAAAAAACCTATGGTGAAAGTGGGTAAGATCGGTTCAGATTTAGATATAGCCCAAATACAAATGTTGCTCCCAAATGTTTAACCGAGTTTGGCCAAACTATACATACTATATTTCACCTATTTCGTTCTAGGTTCCAATATACCACCATACAAATGTCCTTTCCGATTTAACATTTTTTGTCAAACACATACATTTACAGGATACAAAAATCCTTCCCGTTATCACTTTTTCACCGAATTAAATTGCATTCGGATAGAAAGGGGATTGTATCATAGAGTCGGCCCCGCCCGACTTTAGCCTTTCTTACTTGTTTTGCTTCAGAAACCACATAATTTAAGAGATTTTGATGAAATTTGGCACAACACCTCATATTTCATCTAGGATCATTTGTGGTAAAAATGGTTCAGATCGGTCCAGATTTAAATATAGCTACCATACATATTTCGCTCCCGATTTGAGGTTAATCGCTGTAGAAACAACATACCTTAACCGATTTTCTTCAAATTCGGCAGGACAACTTTTATTTACACTAGAAACATCTATGGTAAAAGAGGATGAGATCGAATTGAATTGTAGTGGAGTAGAAAGTGTAGGGTAGCAGATAGTCGTCCCCGACCGACTTTAGTCTTTCCTTTCTTGTTGCATTTTGTAACACCTTGAAATATTCATCGGCACCTCTGGCTGTGTGGATTGTTGTGATTGCAAATGGTTAAACTTGGACAACAGGATAATCTTGATGTTTTAAGCATGAATATACAATGTGATGTATATGTCTTCGATGTGTCAAAGGAAGCATTCAAGTGTTTAGGATTTCTAATGTGGTGAAAGGATCTTCTCGATATCTACTCTACTTACATCAGACCAAAGATGGAGAACAACTCCTATATATGTTACAGGAATGTTACAGGATCTTCCCTGGAGCTACTTAACCGTGTTCGGAGGAGTGCAATGGTGTTGGTTTCGGGAATTTTCAAATTTTCTGTTTCCCGTATTCCGGGAAATTGAAAAAATAATTACAATTTCCCAGGAAATAAAAAGTACGGGAAAATGCAAATCCTAGTGTTGATAGGTGACGATAGGATTTTCGAAAATTCGTGATCTCTTCTCCGACATGAGGACGTTCCGTAGAGATACGAGACTTTCAAAGAATCCATTTGTTGTCGATTGGTCACTCTACACATTACAGACCGAATTCGTTCTCGTGCTACTGACATAATTCCGCAAAATATCTTTCCCGGGAATTATGACATCCAGAGATTCAAAACAGATGTCAATAAATGCTACTCCCTTTCATCCATCTTTAATCCATTCAACTATATAAATTACAAGCAAATTCATAAAACAATTGTATTGGTTTCAGCAAAACCTTTAGTTTATGCAGCCTGCTGTGAACATACCACATATCCCAGAGCAGAAAATCGAAGGCCGCCAAAGCATTGAACAATAGCTTTTCTCCAACTCTACATACCTCATAATTCTTAAAGTTTGGTACCTTGACCTATTATATTAGAAAACTTTGTATAAAATATCACCTAAGGTTGAGTGTGAATGAAATTGATTTGAAATCATAATGATATATTTTTCAGAATATTCGTGAAGTAGACAATTTGTTATTATATTATGTGATATATCTGGTATAGTATTCATAAAAGAATGAACAAACTACAAAAACAGCTATAAAATGTTAACTGCTGGATCCCGAACGTGGTACCCACTATAGAAGAGAGCTGCTGATTCATTAATAGTTTAATATATTCATAAGATCCCCAAGCAATTTACTGTAAATTGAAGTTCCTCCTTGACGTATCAACATCTGTGCAACTACATACCCGTACATATTTACATACTCGTACATACAAACATGCACGCAGCACTCAATAAAAATCATATGCCATATAAAGTCAATTTTCTTAACATAATTATGTTTCACGTTTAATTTTACAAAACAGGATCTCAACAAAAATTATCATAAATTCAATCATGGTAACGAACGACCAAAGGAAAATGACATTGTAAAGGTAATCTTTTATTTGCAGGGCTGCAGAGCAATTGGCCCCTTGTAATAGACTAGCTATATTCGTGAAAATCGGTATTTACATTTCTCTGACAACGTAGACTTGCAAAAAAATGGATTTTTCTTTAAAATTTTTACTTTAAAGGGGGGAGCGGGACAAAAAGGGATACAAATGGTACCAACTAAAGTAGAGCAGCTATAGTCGTGAAATTTGTTGCGTAAATTCCTCTGACAACATAGAAGCGGAATCTAAATGAATTTTTCGAAATTTGTACTTATAAGAGCTGAGCGGAATAAAAAGGGATAACAAGTAAGAAAGGCGTAAAGTTCGGCAGGGCCGAACTTTATATACCCTCCACCATGGAATGCATTCCACAGAGGCTGTCGATTTTTGTAGAAGTGCAGTAATACTACAGGAAAATATGCATTTTTTTAATATAGACAAACGAAATACAAATATTGAAAAAATAATTTTATAAATAAATATAACAAATAATATTATTATTCGAAATAATACTTCAAGTCAATTCAAAACGTATATTCTTATATTTATATTTTCAAAAAAACATAATTGCCATAAATATTGGTAGTTAGTGGGTGCTTCAGTGGGTTATATTTCCATTCCATTTTACTTCAAAAAGTATAAATTTTGAAGAGCACCCCGGTAGTCGAGTTGGTAGCGTGCTCGGCTTTCAGCGTGGGGGTTGTGGGTTCGATTCCCACCAGAGGCTCTGGTCTGTCGCTGCAATAACTAGCTACAATGGTCTCAGTCGCCCCGGCTTAATCCCTGGACCCAAAATTAGAATATAAATTTACTTTGTATTGTATTTCATAATAAATAAATAAAATAAAAATAAATTTTGAAAATTCATTATCTCACGTACACAGTGCGAAATAACCTAACCTCATGATTCAACCAATTTTTACAGTAAAAGTAAAAAGTACGAAAAATCTTTTTATTTTGCTTGCCTATGCAGTGATAGGAATGTATATACCGAATTCCATGATTCTAGCTGCGGCCATTTGGTTGTACCATTTTTATCCCAATTTTCCTATTTTACCCCCTTAAGAGTACGACTTTCCAAAATCTCTTTATTTTAAGTGTCTAGGCATATCGAATTTCATCATTCTGACTGTAGTCGTTTAGTTGGTACTATTTATATCTCTCTGTACCCATTTTATACCTTCTAAGAACGACTTTGAAAAAAAACTTTTATTTTTCGTGTCTATGCAGTCAGAATTTCATGAATCTAGCTGCGGTCATTTGGTTGGTACTATTTTTATCCCCTTTTTATATTTTAACCCCAAAAAGTACGAATTTCGAAAAAACCCTTTATTTTACGTGTCTACGCAATCAGAGGAATGTATAGACCGAATTTCATTAGGTGCCGCCGTTTGGTTGGTACCATTTTTATCCCTCTATTCCCATATTACCCCTTAAAAGTACGAATTTGGGAAAAATACTTTTATATTATGTATTTACTCAATTAGAGGAATATACACAACGAGTTTCGTATTTCTAGCTGTTGTCGTTTAATATGTACCATTTTTATCCCTTTTGCGGAATGCGCCTACCATATATCAAGTAAGTACAAGCAGACATATTGAAAAAAATACGCTTAATTACTCTAAAATATTAGAGGTTATTATGGGTATTTTTAGTTCTTATGAGGGAAAATTTTTTCCCTTTGGGCCGATTTCGCCCAGTTTCAATTCCAACCTATGTACTACTATAAGACGCATTTATGGAAGATTTGGACGTCCTAGCTCCTATCTTTGTTTAGATGCTAGCGTGCTTTCAACAGACGGATGGACATGGCTAGATCGTCTTAGAATTTTATCACGATCAAGAATATATATACTTTATAGGGTCTCAGGTCGATATTTCAAGGTGTTACAAAGGGAATGACAAAGTTAGTATACCCCCATCCTGGTGGTATAGAAATGGTACCAACTAAGTATTGGAGCTATAGTCGTGCAATTTGATGTGTACATTTCTCTGACAACATAAATACACAATCAAAATGATTTTTTTCGAAATTTGATCTTGTACGGGGTGAGCGGGACAAAAAGGTATAAAAATGGTACCAACTAAAGTATTACAATATAATATGTATAAAAGAATTTTTGAACTTTTAAGGGGTGAGCGGCACAAAAAGGTTTAAAAGGTATAGAAATGGTGTGCACCCCTTTAATAACTTAAACGCGGGGATGAATGTTTCAATATTTGTACTTATAAGGAAGATGCGGGACGATAAGGGATAAACGCGGTGCCAAATACAGTACATGTTTTTATGGAAAGCAAAAACACATGATACCTAGTATTTAAAAGACTCTGCGGTTGTAATTTTTTATTCAAAACCGGGTAGATAATGGTAACAATTATACATACGAGGGAGTTAGGTTAAATAGTATACAGCGACAAGCACATTCTATCTAATGCTATCTAATAGGAAGTTTCCAAATTACTATTTTAGATTTATCCATATCCACCAAATGAAAGTTAAATAAATACTATCCAAAAAAGAGAGACGTTAAAACTAATAACAAAAAAAGAATGAAAGAAATCAAATCGAGTAGAGCATGATATCTAAATTTCATCCGATATGTTTCAAATTCAACAGCGTCTGTCATTGACCTTGAAAAAAGGTGCCTTTGCTAAGTTTTGTTAGGATCGGACGAAATTTGTACATTTTTATACACTCCACGAGAGTATTATGTCTTTGTGCATTTGTTTGTAACACCCAAAAGGAAGCGAGATAGACCCATTGTTAAGTATACCGATCGACTTAGAATCACTTTTTGAATCGATTTAGCAATGTCCGTCTGTCTGTCCGTCCGTCCGTCCATCCATCCATCTATTGTTGTAATCAAAGTACAGGTCGCAATTAGAGTCCGATCGTAACAAAAATTGGCACGAGTTAGTTTTGCGGTCCAAGGACGAACCCTATTGAATTTAAAGAAAATCGGTTCACCGCTCTAGAAACCACATATTTTACTCCGTTTGCTTAAAATTTGGCAGAGCGCCTTATAATTAAACTGGAAATATCTATGTTGAATTTGGACCAGATCGGTTCAGATTTAGCTGCCATACAAATTTCGTTCTCCATTTAACCTTTTGCGCTCTAGAGATCACATATTTTAACCAATAGTCTTAGAATTTGGCACAGTACCTTATAATTCAACTGGAAATATGTGTGGTAAAAGTTAGTCAGATCGGTGCAGATTTAGATATAGCTCCCACATATTTTATCAGATTAATTTCAAATTTGGCAAAACATCGTATATTTAAACTAGGAACACCTGTGCTGAAAATAGGTGAGATCGGTTCAGATTTATATATAGCTCCCATTCAAATTTCGCTCCCGATTTGACTTTTTCTGCCCTAGAAACCACACATTTTATTAGATCTTCTTCAAATTTGGAAAATATCTTATGTTTCCGCTAGAAACACCCATGGTGAAAATGGGTCAGATCGGTTCAGATTTAAATGTAAATATAAATACATATATACATACAAATTCCGCTCCTGGCTTGACTTTTTCCGCCCCAGAAACCACTTATTTTCAACGTAACACGTTATACTTGAACTGGAAGAACCTGTTATGAAAGTGGGTCACTTCATTCCACGTTTGTATATAGCACCGATACAAATATTCTTTTCGACTTGAAAAATTGTGTCAGCCTATGATTAGGAAACATACATAAATCCTTCCCGTTTTCACTTTTTTACTGAATTGATTTGTATTCGGATAGAAAGCAGAGTGTATCATATAGTCGGCCCGCCCGAATTTAGCCTTTCCTTACTTGTTTAAACTATATATAGACAGTGCATGTATGTGACATTGCATTTAGTGTGACGAGTTTATGCGGTGGAGTACTACATTATTATTATAATTAATTATAATAATAATATATTAATATGAATTAATTATATTATTAATTATACTTTCTCTAATGATAGTTTTGGTCGAAAATACATTTTATGCAAAGGTTCTGACAGTGTCTATACTGGCCAGTTATACAATTTCGTTCACTTAACTAAGCTAGGCGTTTTTTGTTTCTATTGAAAATTCAGCAGAAATTCTATTTAGAAAACATTTTCATAACAATATTGAAGTTTCATTGCACAAACTACGTGAACAATCTAATAAAGCATATGCAAAAAGATTCCGATTTTTAAGAAAAATGTAAATTTTAACAGGAGAATTCAACCGTGACGTACGGACTTATTACGTATTATATTACATATAAGTCATAATTGATTCGTCAGATATCTAAAACCATTTCTGTCATTTAAAAGAATGCATATTACCCTTTAATCCTACATCCATAATCGATACGATTTTAGACGTAGACATCACATTATATTTCAGTTAGGAACACTTACAGTAAAAGTGATTTGTAGCCATTTGTTTAGATAGCACTCAATTTTCAAGTTATTACATAAAATCTTGATGAAAATAATCATTATATAGTTACTCTAGGCGCAGCTTCAATGAGATATTACCACACAGATTTGTATGGGCCTATTATATGTACGTTTTTTCATAAGTTTTCCCATATTCGTTAAATTTGACTAAATATGCATTTATAATTTATATTATAATTATCTAACTCTGAACCGATCTTACTCGCTTTTATTATTAGTGTTTCTAGTTGGATTATAAGATGTTATGCAGAATTTAAAGAAAATCGGGCACAATATGTGGTTTCTAAAGAGGAAAAAGTCAAATCTTGAGTGAAATTTGTATGGGGGCTATATCTAAATCTGAACCGATCTGACCCAACTTCACCATAGGTGTTTTTAGTTGGATTATAAGATGTTGTGCCAATTTTAAATAAATTAAAGCGGAAAAAGTCAAATCGGGAGCGACATTTGTATGGGGGCTATATCTAACTCTGAACCGATCTTACCCGCTTTCATTATTACGTATATAGTTGGATTATAAGATGTTATGCAGAATTTAAAGAAAATCGGGCACAATATGTGGTTTCTAGAGCGAAAAAAGTCAAATCCGGAGCGACATTTGTATAGGGTCTATATCTAAATCTGAACCGATTTGCCTCAAATTAAATAGCGTTCGCCCTTGATCCAGAAAACTTACTTGTGCCCATTTTTGTTAAAATCGGACTATAACTGTGACCTGTAATTTTGAATTGACGGATATTGCTAAATCGACTCAGAAAGTGATTCTAAGCCGATCTGTATAATAAACGATGGGTGTAACTCGTTTCCTTTTGGGTGTTACAGACAAATACACACAGACATAATAATGGATTGTATAAGTATATAAAAAGTGAAATTGGGAAGGATTTTTAAATGAGACCTGGTCCACTTTGTCACATCGAGAAGAATTCTTGGAACGAAGAGACCCACTTTCACCATAAGTGGCTCACGTTAAAGTGTTATGGAAAATTTGAAGAAAATACTTAGAGGGCGGAAATAGTCAAGCCGAGAGCGAAATTTGTTGGTAGCTATATATATAAATCTGAACCGATCTAACTCATTTTCAACATGGATGTTTGTAGTGGAAATATTAGATATTTTGTTAAATTTGAAGAAAATCTCTTAAAATATGTGGTATCTAGAGCGAAAAGAGTCAAATCGTGAGTGAAATTCGTATGGGGGCTATATCTAAATCTGATCCGATTTTCTTCAATTTAAATAGTGTTCGTCCTTATCCCGAAAAACTTCGTTGTTCAAAGTTTCGTTTGATTCTGGCTACAATTGCGACCTGTATCGTGATTACAACAATAGATGGACGAACGGAGGGACAGACAGACGGACATTGCTAAATCGATTCAAAAAGTGATTCTAAGTCGATTGGTATACATAACAATGGGTCTATCTCGCTTCCTTTTGGGTGTTACAAATAAATGCACAAAGACATAATACTCTCGTGGAGTGTATAAATAGATTATCATATTATTGTTCAAAAACTATTTCTTAAACTTTTCTCTAATAATATTTCCTATGTTTCCTCAAAAGAAATTTTTGATGATTTTCGAGTAAATGAAAGTTCTTTCACGGCAATAAAAAGGACATTTTCGATAAAAGATTACATTTGAGGTAAACGTCCAGCATTCCGTCATTTTTCTCACTATTATTTTAGCCACCAAAGTTTAGCCGTAAATGGCAAAAATGGGTTTGCTAATCGACTTTTCTTGCTTCTCTTACAATCAAAAAAGACACTTAAGGAATCTTAATTATTTTTTTAATTTTCTCTCGTTGATTAATTTCTCGTTAACAAAAGTCTACCAAAGTCTAAAAATGTTGAGTATATTTAAAATTGTGAGCAATGACAACACGTTGTTGGTTTGTTTGAATAGAGATCTATGTTTGCTCTATATTGCACAAATTGCTGCAAATTCAATTCTTGCTTGAATGTTGAGACTTCCTTTGGATTTCCGGTGTGTATCACAGAGGGTCTATTTGTTTAGGCCTCGAGTCCATCTGTAACCATTTCATGCCATTTAATTTCGACCAATAATGAATTCCCAAATAAATCCAAATCCAAATACATTTCCAGTTCGCCGTATTGCAGGTTGTCCACAACTGTTTTGAAAATATTTTAAACTTTGTTTGGGTGTAGGCCATGTGTCGCTGTTGCCTTTTTTCGGCTTAGCTGCCGCAGCATATCGAGTACATGTTGTTTTCATGCGAAAGCTTATGTTGAAGGCTGACATGCAGTCAATATCTGTAATGTGGACGTACGTACGTACGAATATGGGTACCCCAACAGGCATCCATACTACATCTATCCAATCCGAATACTTGGTTCGTTATACTGGTATTGTGGCATGGGCGCCTACGCTGCTAATTTTCGCCGATATGCCTCTAAGACACAACAACAACAGCGTCAGCCGCAGCCATAGCCACATCTACAGCCACCAACTTTACAATGAAAACGGCGAAAATCTGCGGAAACTTAATGATTTTTCGCTTATAAATTCATATTTTGTTGTTGTTGTAAATGTTAAGAAACATTGGGACATGGCCAAACGTACGTTCAATGTGCAATGCAGACGTACTCGTACATATCAGGGAACGGGTACGGATACATGTCGCGAGCTGCGAGAGTATGTTGCGGGTATGCGATTTCAGTTAATATATGGGAGATATTAAAATGGTTATCGTGGGTAACAACAGTTGGTCTATTAAATTGTTTTGTTTACCATAATATATGAATAAACGTCCGTCCGTTTATCTGGCGTTTGTGGAAAAGGCGTACCAAAAAGGAGAAAAAAAACGAAGAGACCAAAACGCCTTCAAATGTTTGCAAATTTCTAATAACATATACATTAGTGTGGTCCAAAACACACAAATTTGATTAAAAACATTTTTAGTTCTTATAGCAATAGCCTTCCGTACTATTTATGCAAAATTTCAGTATACTAATGACACGGGAATGCTATGCAGTTGGACCACAACAAAAATTTCCATTGGTTAAAATTCAACAAACTTTGACCTAATAACCACTTTTGGGATTCGTAAAAAAAAATAAAGGACCTGAAGATTATTTTGAGGTATTAATATTGAAAATCAGGCGACATTTTATAAATTAAACCAAAATTGACTACTTTTCTTATTTTTCGATTTAAGAGAAAAGCAAAGTTTTTATTTCGTGTTTTAATGCTTTTCGCCATATTTTTGCATATTTGTAAATTTTCACCTTTTCAGATTTTGAAATTTTAAACCTTTATCATGGCGTTAGAGCTGTATTTGTGTTAAATAAAGTTTAGTTGTAATTAATATTTTAAACAAATAAGGAAGGTTAAAGTCGGGCGTGGCCGACTATATGGTACCCTACACTTAGTCATTATACCCTATGGTGTAGGATATAAAAGGGACGTTACATTTGAACCGGGTGATATACGATGCAGCTATAAGAGGAGAATGTACTACAAATACATACTTCTATCTGTATTTGTAAGAAAATTTGAACACAAACTATGAATGGGAGCTATATACAAATCTGAACCGATCTGACCCATGTTTAGCAAACGTTTTCTAGTTGAAATATTATACGCTCTCCCAAATTTTATGGAGTGTTAAATATGTGGTTTCTAGAGCGGAAAGAATCAAATCGGGAGCTATATATAATCTGAACCGATGTGACCCACTTTAGCTATAGTAATTTCTTTTTGAAACATTGGCTGATGTGCCGAATTAGAAGACAACCTGTTCAAATATGCTATTTCTAGAGCGGAAATTATCAATTCATTAGCGAAATTTGTATTGGAGCTGTATATATATCTGAACTCATATGTCCCATTTTCACCATAGATGTTCTTAGTTGAAATATAAGCTGTTTTGCCAAATTTGAAGAAAATCTGTCAAAGTTTGTGGTTCCTAGAGCGGAAAGAGTCAAATCGGAGGAGACATTTGTATGGGAGCTATATATAAATCTGAATCGAACTATACTATTTTTCCAAGAGCTGTTTCTAGTTGAAATATATGACGTCTTGCCAAATTGGAGGAAAATCTGTTGAAATATGTGGTTTATAGAGCGGAAAAATAAAATCGGAAGCAACATTTGCATGGGATCTATATCTAAATCTGAACCGATTCGCTTCAAATTAAATAGCGTTCGTCCTTATCCCATAAAACTTCGTTGTGCAAAGTTTCATTTAGTTCTAACAACAATTGCGGCCTGGACTTTGATTACAAGAATATATGAACAGACGGGCGGACGGCCGGACGGCCGGACGGACATCGCTAAATCGACTCAAAAAGTAATTCTAAGTTGATCGGTATAATAAACGATGGGTCTATATCGTTTCCTTTTGTAGGGTATAAAAATATACCTTTTAGCAAAATGCATGACCTTGGACCATCATACATTTTTCCTTCTATTTAATTCCGAAACGTGAAATACTTAATTACAAAAACCTTTGAATCTTAACCCAAATGAGTCATTTCATCAAAAATGTTCACACGTCTCCGATTTTCTGAAATATTTCAAGAAATATTTTTAATCTTAAAGATTTATGTAAAACAAGAAAGGAAAGGCTAAAGTCGGGCGGGGTCGACTATATGACACACTCCACTTTCTATCCGAATACAATTCAAATCGGTAAGAAATGAAAACGGGAAGAACTTTTGTATGTTTCCTAATCATAGGCTAATATGACCTGGTCCGTCAAATCGAAAATAATATTTGTATCGGGGCTATATCCAAACATGGAATGAAGTCACCCACTTACACAAAATATTTTTCCAGTTCAAGAATATAACGTGTTATGCTCAATTTGAAGAAATTTGGTGAACATATGTGGTTTCTGGGCGGAAAAAGTCAACCCGGGAGCGAAATTTGAATGGAAGATATATATAAATCTGAACCGATCTGACTCATTTTTAACATGGTTGTTTCTAGTGGAAATATAATATATTTTGCAAGATTTGAAGAAAATCTATTAAAAATCGGGAGTGAAATTCGTAAGGGGGCTATATCTAAATCTGCACCGATTTCTTCAAATTAAATAGCGTTCGTCCCTATCCCGAAAAACTTCGTTGTGCAAAGTTTCATTTAGTTCTGGCTACAATTGCGACCTATATCCTAAATAGATTCAAAAAGTGATTCTAAGTCGATCGGTATAATTAACTGTGGGTCTATCTCACTTCCTTTTGGGTGTTACAAACAAATGCACAAAGACATAATACTCTGGGGTGTGTGTATAAAAATACTAGCAGAACCCCCGCCCGCTTTGCCAGAGACTGTCATGGCCACATTTGAAATTCCGACCTTTTTTACACTTACGTGCATTAATAGTGTATGCACTCACACAAAATTTTAGCACTGATTCCATATCGGTGGTGCAACTCCCTCTTTGTAGTTATCGTCCATTTTTTGCACAACTTTGGACATTATAACTCAGTGCACTGTCGCATTTCTGCAAAACTTGAAAATCCTGGTGGTATTGTCAAATACTTGTGTGCTATGCACTGTTTGAAATTTCTTCACGAGTACTTTAATTCCGATTAGTTTATATGTATGTTCTCTGAAATGTTTATGCTGCAGCTTCAATGGGTTATATTTTAAACAAAATTTCCAACAAAACCGTTTAAATCAAATAATAACACTCTCCAACCGACCCTATAATTCTGAAAGGGCATGTTGAGTAGGCCATTTTTACAGAATAAACCTACATATAGTCCAGCTGTTCTGAGTTTCTTTTAAACACGCATGCAAAAAAGCAGCCGCATCCGTTGAATAGACCGCGAAAATGACAATTTGCAAAAATATCCAATTTGCATATTTTGTTTACCGTGCTCTACCGAAAGATCCAATTTCTTTGTCGAATAAGATCGATCATGGATCGATCGAAGAACATGGACGAAAAAAGGGTCAAATTGACACATAAAGAGTGGAACTAGAAAAATGATCATCATAAAATTCCACAATTTAGTTCTGACAATAAGAATTCTCTCAGACATTAACTAACAAAATTTTTTTCTCTTAGGCCAAAAATGTAAAAATTTAACCCACTGTAATAAGAAACTCAGACCACCTGGACTATTAGTTTATTCTACTATTATAGCCACTATGTTCCAAAAATACTTTTGGAAAGTGTAATTAAAACAACATCTATAATTTCCCACCTACACCACAGTACTCAGTCTCTTGGATAAACTTCAGAAAATTGACTTGCTTCGAATTAAATATTTTTGATGCCGTAATAGTTCAAATATTAATATGAATACGCAAAGATTTTTTCATAGAATGGGCGATTTGCATGCAAAATAAATTTACGTTTTGGTTAAAAGGAAAATATTGTTCAAAAATTCATTTTTAAACGAAATGATTATTCTTCTACTTTCTGAGGAGTGGTACGAGATTTGATTTATTATAAATCTTAGAATATTAATTTTATTTAATTATACACTCCACGAGAGTATTATGGCTCTGTGCATTTGTTTGTAACACCCAAAGTGAAACGAGTTAGACCCATCGTTTATTATACAGATCAGATTAGAATCACTTTCTGAGTCGATTTAGCAATGTCCGTCTGTACATTTATTGTTGTAATCAAATTATATGTCGCTATTATAGTCCGATCTTAACAAAAATTGGCACAAGTGAGTTTTGTGGACCAAGGACGTCATTTCCGATTTAACATTTCTTGTCAAACACATACATTTACAGGATACAAAAATCCTTCCCGTTTTCACTTTATTACTGAATTGAATTGTTTTCGGATAGAAAGTGGAGTGTATCATATAGTCGACCCCGCCCGACTTTAGCCTTTCCTTATTTGTTTTTATATAGAGGATGTTTTTAACAACTTGAGAACTTAAAATGATAATACAAGACATAAATATTGTTGGAATGAATTTTTATTTGCAATGTGCTAGATAATTTCATTGCAATTATTTCTTTAAAAAGATATCCGGTATATGTCCGGAAAATGTGTCTTAAATTCCATTTTTGTCATTAGTCAAATATGAATTTTCTGTTTTGTTTCCTACTAAAAATATTTAAAAATATTAATTTTTTGAAAGCAGCTATATTTCATATGTAAAAAACAGTAAAAAAACAACCAAAAATAGTTTACAAGAAACCCGTAAATGGTACAGAAAACCCGATGATATTTTAGAATTCTGTGCATTTGTATTATTGCAACTCCTATTTTTCCAGAGTAAGTGCGAAATTAAACCAAATAATGAAAGGCTAAGGTTGGGCGAGGCCGACTATATGGAGGCCTACACCACTCCCTGCATATATACCTGGATTTGATTACTAAACACAGGTGTTTTATGGGGGCGATAAATTATACAGTATAGTATAAATACACTTTTAGTTAAATTTAACGAATATGACAAAAATGATGAAAATCTTTTGCATTATGTTCTATACAAACAAAATCAGTGTGATCCTATCTCATTGTAGCTGTACCTATGGAAAATATAACTATTATTTTCATCAAGGTTAGCTGTAATAAATTGAATCGAGAGTGTTATGTAAACAAATCAGAAACAGATCGGTGATCGGTGGCAATTTCTGCGCGTATTGCTCCACTTTTGCTGTAAGTGTTCCTAACTGAAATAAAACGTGGTATATAAAATTTGTTTAAAATCGGCATCCATGGGCCACTTCATCAGTGAGTGTTCCTATGTGAAATAATCCACGAACAAAAAATTTGATCCAGATACGATGTAATATGAAGGATTTAAGGTCATAATATTGAAAATTGATGGGACAGTTGTATTTGAAAACATTGATCGATATGGTCCAATTTTCCAGTAGGTATCGAGAGTAAATATAACACAATCTGGAAAATTTGACCAAGATCTGATGACAAATGCAGATTTGACAGCGGTAACAAGATAAATCGGACGGACATTTTTATATGGATTATAACAACACTTAGGGGTTACAACATAGCATGGCCCTAAATAGTTTACATTCTCGGTAGGTATTTGTAGTTGAAATATATCATTATCTGCAAAATTTTATCAAGATATTTATTTGCGACCTTAAGCCGGACAATAATACAGAACATTAAAATTAAATAGTTGACCTACACATCATAACAATAAATAAAATGTTAAAAAATATTAGTGTTTGTTGTGTTGTTGTTTTCCATTTGGGCCACGCTAATACACATTCAAAGCTATGGTAGAAAATAGTTTTTGGGATGAAAGAACTTTTATTGCCATGCATAATTTTGAAATGTTTACGAAGTTCTACAGGAGTTCGTAGACCCTTAAACAATGATATGTTGATATATTACGCCGTGTTACAATACGAATGAATTTTTATGAGCAACATATTTCTGTCAGTATTAAGATCCATCGTTGATTATCGTGACCTGAACGCACTGAGATATTCTATGCCATCTCTAATTTGTGTTTCTCGATGGTGCTGGGCTTATTACACTCAGAAAAAAGTGAACCCTATAATGAGTTAAAATGAACTAATATTTTGAAAAATTTAACTTCGTATAGAGCTAAGCAATATTTTTTTATATTAAGTTCAAAATTTTCCTTGAAAGTAGTACTTGCTTTGAAATTAATTCTAGTTAAATTTTCCTCAAACCAAGTAAATATTTACTCAAACTGAGGAAAATTCCAGTAAGTTTTGCCTCAAACTAAGTATATTTTTACTAAATCTAAGTAAAATTTTGCAGAAAATTTATTAAAACTAAGTAAAGTTTTACTCAAATCAAGAACATTTTTACTAAATTTAAGTAAAATTTTCCTAAAACCATGTACATTTTTACTAAATCTAAATAAAAATTTTAAAAGCACAATTTATACTAAATTTAAGTAAAATTTTCTTAAAACTAAGTAAATTTTTACTCAAATCGTGAAAATATTCAGTTAAACTGAGGACAATATTGCTGATTTTTATACCCCACACCACTTCGTCGACTAGGGTATTACAAGTTAGTCCGCCAAATGTTTGTAACCCACCTTTAAGTATACGGATCGGCTTAGAATCACCAGCTGAATCGATTTAATCGATCGATTGAAATTTTGCAGAAGTTACTTTTTTTGGCCAAGGAGATCGGTATTGAATTTGGAGAAAATCGGTTCAGATTTAGATATAGCCTCCATACAAATATCCATATAATTTACACTATTACTGCTCTAGAATACACATTTTACATGGGATCATGACCAAATTTTCAGGATCGTGTTGTATTTGTAATAGAAACAGCTCACTGGAAAGTGGACCACATGGGCCAATGTTTTGATATAGCCCCCAAACAAATGTACATCCGATTTACAATATTACTGCTCTGCACATTTTACATCGGATCTTGATCAAATTTTCGAAACAATGTTTCATTTAGACTAGAAATACCTATTTTGAAAGCCAGATATATAGGTCAACGCTTTGGTATAGCCCCCCTACAAATGGGCCCCCAGTTTACACTATTATCGCTCTAGAACCGACATCTTACATTGGATCTTGATAAAATTTGGCAGATCATGTTATATTTCAATAAAGAATACCTACATTGAAAGTTATCTATAAAGGCCCAATGTAGGGCACATACAAATGGGCCTCCATTTTAATTATTGCCTCTCTATGATTCCCATTTTACATCGGAAGTATTCCAAATTTTGTAGATTATATTTTATTTCAACTGAGAATACATACTATATACAAATTGGATCTCCATATAATTTTGCAGTTCATGTTATATTTCAACTAATAATACCTACTTTGAAAGTGATCTATATGGGCCCACTTGTTAATGTAGCGCCCTTACAAATGGGCCCATTTTTATTATTACCACTCTATGAAACACATCTTACATCGGAAGTTTTTCAAATTTTGCAGATTTTATAGATAGATATTTCAACTAAGAAGATATACTATGAAAGTCAAATATATGTGTCCATACTTTGGTATAACCCAAATGGACCCCATTCTACTCTATTACATATCTAGAAACTACAAATTTTGCAGATCATGATATATTTCAAATAGTAACACCTACAGCGAATGAGAACTATACAGGCCCATATTTTGGCACAGACCACAAATGTTGCTATGAGCCTCTTCAAATGTCTGTCCGATTAATCCTATTTGTCATTAGATCTTGATCAATTTTTCCAGATCATGTTATATTTACTTTACTTGGAATAACTGCCGGAAAATTGGATCAATTACCATATTATTTACCATATTCGTAATATTTGACTAAGTATGAGTTTATAGTAAACGGTATAATTTATATGAAATACATAAAATTGCTCCCATGAAACATCTGGTTTTAGTAATTAAATCGATGTATATACGAAGGGAGTGGTGTAGGGTATTATATAGTCGGCCCGCCCGACTTTAGCCTTTCCTTACTTGTTTTCCCTTAAACAATTAATTTTTTACTTAAAGTGAGGCAAATGGGTTTGCTTCAGAGTATGCAAAACTAAGACAAAAAATGGGAACATATATTTCTCAAAAGTTTCATAATACCCTGTCATAAAGAGTTGAGCTATTGCGAAAGCAAGATAGGCGCCTTCGCAGTGGTTGTTAATGGTTAGAATAATACTTGAAGTGTTTAAGAAATAAGTCTCTGCAAACGAACGAGAATCGCTTCTTAGATTAATATTCAAGAATTTTCTAAACAACTTCATGTGATTTTGTAAAGGGTGATTTTTTAAGAGCTTGATAACTTTTTTTAAAAAAAAAACGCATAAAATTTGCAAAATCTCATCGGTTCTTTATTTGAAACGTTAGATTGGTCCATGACATTTACTTTTTGAAGATAATTTCATTTAAATGTTGACCGCGGCTGCGTCTTAGGTGGTCCATCCGCTTAGTCCAATTTTGGCATTTCCACGTTTTTGAGTAACAGAGACCCAATTGGTGCGAACGGCGACGAATCGAAAATTGGTGGTCATCATTAACACTGGCCGATACAGCTGCGATATTTTCTTCAGTTCGCACTCTACGTAAGCGTGTTGGTGGTTTAATGTCCAACAATGTAAATTTGGTGCGAAATTTAGTCACAATAGCCCGAATAGCCGCTTCAGTGGGTCGATTAAACTGACCATAAAATGGAAGCGCGCAATGAACTTTCTTAACAGAGCACGCATTTTGATAATAAAATTCAATAATTTGCAAGCGTTGTTCGTTTGTAAGACGATTCATGATGAGCATCTTTCTCTTTGACACCATGTCTGAAATCCCACGTGATCTGTCAAATACTAATGCATGAAAATCCTAACCTCAAAAAAATCACTCTTTATAAGTTCAATAGTACTTCAGTAAACATATTAACTTAATTTTAGGAAAAAAAACACATTTTTTAGTTAAAATTTCCTAAAAAAAACAAGTAAGGAAGGTTAAAGTCTGGCGTAGCCGACTATATGATACCCTACACTTACTCATTATACCCTATGGTGTAGGATATAAAAAGGTCATTACATTTGAACCGGGTGATAAATGAAAGAGGAGAATATATTACAAATTCCATACTTCTATCTGTATTTGTAAGAAGAAGTGAACACAAACTTTGAATGGGAGCTATATACAAATCTGAACCAATCTGATATATATATATATATATATATATATATATATATATATATATATATATATATATATATATATATATATATATATATATATATATGTATATATATATATATATACATATAGAGCGGAAAGAGTCAAATTGGAGGAGACATTTGTATGTGAGCTATATATAAATCTGAACCCATCGATCCTATTTTTATCAGAGCTGTTTTTAGTTGAAATATAAGCTGTTTTGCCAAATTTGAAGAAAATCTGTCAAAGTTTGTGGTTTATAGAGCGGAAAGAGTCAAATCGGAGGAGACATTTGTATGGGAGCTATATAAATCCGATCTATCATATTTTTACCAGAGCTGTTTCTAGTTGATATATACGGCGTCTTATCAAATTGGTGGAAAATCTATTGAAATATGTGGTTTCTAGAGCGGAAAAAGTAAAATCGGAAGCAAAATTTGAATGGGAGCTATATCTAAATCTGAACCGATTTGCTTCAAATTAAATAGCGTTCGTCCTTACCCCATAAAACTTCGTTGTGCAAAGTTTCATTTAGATCTAAAAACAATTGCGACCTGGACTTTGATTACAAGAATAGATGGACAGACGGACGGACGGACATCGCTAAATCGACTCAAAAAGTGATTCTAAGTCGATCGGTATAATAAACGATGGGTCTATCTCGTTTCCTTTTGGGTGTTACAAACAAATGCACAAAGACATTATACCCTGTGGTGTAGGGTATAATTACATTCGAAAAATTTCTGATTTAACCTTGGAAATATTCTTCCACATAAGTATGAATCATGAATCACGGCCGTCGGCCTTAACCTTAGGAAATCTTTACTTTGCGTATCTGACTTTGGATGGTGCTGCCACATAACCCCCACAACTAGTTTGGGGATCCTATCCGCCTACCATCGCAAACACAACCCCTCATTAACCCAATAGGGTTTATGCCAATTTTTCATTATTAAACAAGTAAGGAAAGGCTAAATTCGGGCGGGGCCGACTATATGATACACCACACTTTCTATCCGGATAGAATTCAATTCGGTAGAAAATTGAAAACGGGAAGAATTTTTGTATATTTCCTAATCATAGGCTGATATGACCTGACCCAATTTGTCAAATCGAGAAGATTATTTGTATCGGGGCTATATCTAAGCATGGAATGTGACCCACTTACACAATATGTTCTTCTAGTTCAAGTATAACGTGTTATGCTCAATTTGTAGAAATTCTCTGATAATAAGTAGTTTCTGGGAGCGAAATTTGTATAGGAGCGATATAGAAATCTGAACCGCTCTGACCCATTTTCACCATGGCTGTTTCTAGTGAAAACTTAAGATATTTTGCAAAATATGAAGAAGATCTGTTAAAATATGTGGTTTCTACAACAGGAAACCTACCTATTTTCAGCACAGGTGTTCTTAGTTTTAATATAAGCTTTTTTGCTAAATTTGAAGACAATCTGGTACAATATGTGGTTTCTAGAGCGGAAAAAGTCAAATTGGGAGCTATATAAATCTGAACCGATCTGAACTATTTTCACCATAGGTGTTTCTAGTTTAAATATAAGATGTTTTGCCAAATCTGAAGACAATCTGATACAATATGTGGTTTCTGGAGCGGAAACAGTCAAATCAGGAGCGAAATTTGTATGGGAGCTATATATAAATCTGAACCGATCTAACACATTTTTACCACAGTTGTTTCTAGTTGAAATGTAAAATATTTCGCTACTTTAGAAGAATATCTGTTAAAAATGTGGTATCTAGAGTGAAAAGAGTCAAATCGGGAGTGAAATTCGTATGGGGGCTATATATAAATCTGAACCGATTTTCTTTTTTTTGTTCTGTCTACAAGTGCGACCTGTATCGTGATTACAAGAATAGATGGACAGACGGACGGACGGACATTGCTAAATCGATTCAAAAAGTGATTCTAAGTCGATCGGTATAATTAACAATAGGCCTGTCTCACTTCCTTTTGGGTGTTACAAACAAATGCACAAGGACATAGTACTCTCGTGGAGTGTATAAAAAGAATGGTGACATATTTTGAACTGATTTTATACATTGCATTGGATTACTACGAGATCACACGGGATCGAAAAAATTCGGTCCATTTGTGGTTCTTGTTATATATATTAACGGTTAAGTCAGAGGAGATGAGATGAAGGTTATAGAACGATATGATGAATGAAGGTAAAGGTGGGACGTTTCGATCTCACATTGTTTATATTGGTTCTACAGATCCAGGAGGATTTCTAAGTCGATAAGGTCTTCGAAGAAACTGCATCCTAGCTAGCTGAGACGATACTCTTGCATTGTTTACTCTGGCTTTGAAAGAAGTAAACTTAACTCATACTTAGTTCATTTTCCTAATTTTAAGGAAAATTTTACTAAACTGTAGTAAAATTGTTGAACTAAAGTGTAGTATGGATTTTATTCAGATTTAGGAATGCTATTTTTCTGAGTGTATAAAATTATTACTTTACTTATATTCGTATTAATAGAAAAAATAATTAAAATTAAATGAGATGTTCGGATTAAATTTTCTTCTATTCAAACTTAAAGCGGAATTACCTTCTTAACTGTACTTGTTACATAAATTGTCAAAATTTTAGAAGTTACAACTAATGATGCTGCGTAAACTAGAACTCATCCATTAAAGCTAAGCCTAGTTTTGGCTTCACGGAAAACTCACGAAACTCTGTCAACTTTATCATCCCACCGAAAGTACGACCCTTTTGCTGGTCTTCGAAAAGTAAAAAACCAAAACAAAACACCAACACATCTGTTGCGATTTCTCACCATAACAATGTCCTCAATTATTAGATTTGGGAATACGTTTAACACCTTCTTTTTAAGGCAGAAACAGCAGGCAACATATTTTCCTCCATCGTCGTCGATTTTCGGTCATTTTTGTCTCTTGTTGTCGTCGTCTCTGCAGCCTTTCGTTGTTTCCACCGTTTTGGAGGTGAAATCGGTGTTTCCACTTTGTTTCCTATTTCTTGATGGTGCGCCGTTGTTCGCCAGTCACCTCCAGACTGACGCACAGACAGACGGGCGGTCGGACGAACCAAAGTGAATGAATGTCATTTGAATATCTTTCTGGTATCTTGGGTTTGACTGCTGCGGTTGTCAATTGTTGTTTGTCGTCAACCTTACTTAGTGCGGCATAGCGACAGCAATGATTTCGTCTCGTCGCTCTTTTCTTTCGAATTCTGTTGCATGTAAAATGCAAAAGCAACAAGTACTCGTATATGCGGAGTTATAACTCGACTCACACCGAATCATATATGGCCGCTATAATCATTAATGATGGATTCTGTTTTTGGCGGGATACTGATATAGCAAAAACAAGTGCTGCGAAGGTTTCAAAAGTCAGATGATATGGATTAATATGATGAGCAACCGACCACGACCAATCAAAGTGTACATAGCTTGAGCTACAGTTAGTTAGGGTTACCATCTATAAGAACTATTTTTTATTTGTTAAAGGGGAGACTCTTTCCCTCTAGAATTTAGACATTCAAAACAATCCAGCTTGCTTTGTTTAAACTTTTCCGGCACATCGTCAGTTTCAAGGACAGTTGTTTGAGATCCAGAAACCCCGTGGGTCAAAAAGTAGACTCGTCACAAAATTTCATTTGGATCGGCGGACAATTGTGGCGTAAACTTTTATTTCAAGACATTACAAATATATAAAGAGAGTCATTCTTCTCTATCCGGAGTAAGCGATCAACTCTATCATTCATTGTTTGGAAAAGAGAAACCTTCATCCCTCAGGATGTGTTGTCGTTGCCAACAGCATAACAGCTATGATATGCCTCCATCCAACGGTAGGGTGTATGAAAAGCGGTAGTTTAAGTCAAGTCAAAGACATCTAATTTATGACTGACATTATGGTTTAAGCAACAAAGTAAAAACAATTCAATTATAGAAGTTTAAATGCAAATCCAGATAAGATTGAAGTTTATGTACACACGATTTCCAACTAAACAACCCGTCGCAGGAAGGGAGGACGAGGCTGGTGAATGTTTTGAGTAGTTTGACAGACTCATTTGATTTAACGATACAGCCCGTCGAGAGATTTCAAAACAAATCACTTGGAAATGATGAAAAGGAAAAAAGAACGAACGGCAACTAATCTTAAGAAATTGCGTTGTCGCTGGAGATCTGTGGAAAAAGCGTTAACTTTGTGGATAGTAGAGGTAGGAGCTATACAAATAAAATGTTGACCTTATGAGTGATTCCACTCTTTTTAAAAAAATTAATGATTTCCGCGGTGCCAAGCGGACATAATTCCCAAAGATAATGTTTGAATATTTCTCAATATTCGGCCGGCCGGTCAGAAAACTGCGTAGCTGGCTTTGAATATTCTACAGAGAAAAATAAGTAAGGAAAGGCTAAAGTCGGGCGGGGCCGACTATATAATACCCTGCACCACTCCCTTCGTATATATCTCGCTTTGATTACTAAATTATACATTTACTATATATTCATCTTTAGTCAAATTTAATGAATGTGGTAAATAATAAAGTAATTCATCCAATTTTCCAGCAGATATTAGTATATATAACATGAGTAAAGTAAATATAACATGATATGGAAAAATTGACCAAGATCCAATGATAAATACAGATTATACAGCGGTAATAAATTGTCCGCCAAATAACTTTTTTTTTTGAAAATGCTATAAAAGAAATACTGAATATTTTCTCAAATTTCTTTTTTTATTTGAAAGTACAATCCTTCCGGTTAATAATGGAAAATAATTTCATTCAAATGGCTGCTTCGGCTCCCCACAAATAATAGTCCAACGGTTGAATAGTTGAAAAAAAAAAAAACGTTAGATGGCCGACCCTTACGTTACCAAATATTAGGATGAACACTTGAGGCCTGTGCCAAAACATGTGCCTATATATTTCTAATTCACGGTAGGTATTCCTAGCTGAAACATATAATAATCTGCAATATTTGATGAAGACCCGATGCAAGATGTAGTTTCTGGAGCTGTAATAGAGCAGAATTGGGCCTCATTTGGGTTATAACAAAGTATGGACATTTGGGCATCTCCCAAACAAGTATGGAAAGTCTAAAGACGAGCGGAGCCGACTATATGATACACCCCACTTTCTATCTTACTACAATTCAATTCGATAAAAAAGTGAAATCGGGAAGGATTTTTGAATCCTGAAAATGTATGTGTTTGACAAAAAATTTTAAATCGGAAAGGACATTTGTATGGGGGTATATTAAAACCTGGAACGATGTGACCCGCTTCCACCATGTATGTTTATTGGTGAAATATAACATGTAAAGTAAAAATCGGTTATAGATTCGGGAGCAACATTTGTATTGGGACGATATCTAAATCTGAACCGATCTTACCCACTTTCAGCATAGGTGTTTATAGTTCGATTATAAAATGTTCTGCCAATTTTAAAGAAAAGCGGGAACAATATGCGGATTCTAAAGCGGAACAAGTGAAATCGGGAGCGACATTTGTATTGGGGCTATAACTAAATCAGCACCGATCTTACCCACTTTCAGCATAGGTGTTTATAGTTCGATTATAAAATGTTCTGCCAATTTTAAAGAAAATCGGGGACGATATGAGGTTTCTAAAGCGGAAAAAGTAAAATCGGGAGCGACATTTGTATGGGGACTATATCTAAATCTGAACCGATCTTACCGACTTTCACCATAGGTGTTTCTAGATCGATTATAAAACGTTCTGCCAATTTTAAAGAAAAGCGGGAACAATATGTGGATTCTAAAGCGGAAAAAAGTGAAATCGGGAGCGACATTTGTATGGGGACAATATCTAAATCTGAACCGATTTCCTCCAAATTCAATAATAATCGTCCTTGGCAAAAAAAGTAACTTCTGCCAAATTCCACGATAATCGGACAACAATTGCGACCTGTAGAGTGCGAACAAGCTTAGACGGACAGCAGGCGGGCAGACAGACATCGTTAAATCGATTCAGCTGGTGATTCTAAGCCGATCCGTATACTTAAAGGTGGGTCTAGCTCAATTAGTTCTTGGTGTTACAAACATTTGGCGGAAATCTAACTTATAATACCTTAGTCCACGAAGTGGTGTAGGGTATAAAAATGGAACGATACACGCTTCAAAAACGCATTGAACTTATTAAAATTGATGGATGAAAATTAACCGGAATTCCATTGAAAAATCATCTTGACTAATGAGGCCCATTTCCACCTCCGTGGCTACGACAGCAAGCAAAATTGGCGCATCTGGGGCCGGGAAAACCCAAGAGTTATTGTTGAGAAGCCTCTCCATCCTCATCGTGAGACTGTTTGGTGCGGTTTATGGTCCGGCGGGGTCGCTGGATCTTACTTTTTCGAAAATGAGGTTGGATCAACAGTTACGGTGAATGGATTGCGCTATCGAGAGTTGATTAATGATTTTTGAAATAAACATCCGATATCTGAAATAATTACATTTTTCTTTGAATACCAAAATAACACCTCTTGTTGGAAAACCCTGTACTACAGTTTGGTACATTTTAAGTCATTGTAAGGTTCACTTTTTCTGAGCATATCTAAGCAATTATTATATGTATTTTATATTTAATTTCTGTAAAGAATAGAGTTCTCATTGGCATAAACACGTAAATCACTGAAGTGAACTGAAAAATTGAGGTGCACTAACGTCATGCCAGTCACACTAAACCGCTTCATATCGGCATGCTTGTCAATAGTGAAGAGAATATCGGTTAACATTTCAAATGTTGCGTTTGATATTTGCACAAATCATCGCACCATCGAACCAACCTCGGGTATTGAAGGACTTTCGAACCCATACGTATGCCAATCAAACACCGCCACCAGCAACAACAGTTGCAGCAGCAGCAACATGTGTGATATGTTCGATGTATGCAACTGTCAATTACAATTTTGACATTTGCCATAAACAAAGTTTTGTCGTAAAACTCAAACTGCAAATAAATTGAAGATAATTACATTTATCTTGTCATTCCATGCTCCATACGAACAAAACGACAAATGCTGCTGCTGTTGGTAGTTATGCAGGCGCGCATACGACGTGTTCGCATTGATTGAACTTTATATTTTTATTAACACCGCGATATTTATCTTTTCATCGCCTCGGTGCGCGCAACACCATCACCATCGCCATCATCACAGAACAGAGCAGAGCGTAGACTTTATTTGTGCGCCTATCCACCGAATAAATTTGTGCTCTTGACAACCCATTGACATTTGGTGCGAGGCACCCTCTCATCGCGCTATGCGAGCGTAATACTTAGTGCTGCCGGCAGCAGCGTACGTACGCCGTACGTGCATCAATACGTATGAGAAGAAGGCAGTGATGGCGGTGGCGGTGTTGGTGGCAATTGATGGTGGCTGATAGTCGGCGTTTTGTTTAGTTTGCATGCCTGTCATAGCCGTTAAGACGGTTAAGGTGTCCAGCGTATGGAGAATGGAGTCACATCGATGCAGCAGCAAAATGGAGTAACGCTCGGTACCCAAAGAGCACAAGGGGCGTACATATATCCATTAATTCAACTTTGACGTTAGAGACGTTGTTGATAGATCAACTGTCATATTACATCAGCCACAAACATAAAATAGCACCTCGCGATTGTCGCACCAGCCACACAGTGGCGGCATTTTGTTTAAATTAACATGGCGGCGGCGTCGTCGTTGTCGCCGTCGATTGGTGCTAATTTATGCACAGATCGCGCTTGAAGCGTTAAGCAGTAACGAAATGGATTGCATTTTTGATCAAGTCAATTGCTATGCACTGTGGTTAAAGTGTCCACAAAACACGAACTGTATTTTGCGTGATCGCCGAGGTGGCTAACTTCCGCAAGCTTATCTCGATCTAGCGAAGTGTTGACAGCAGTTCTACAGGGCTCTCTGTTGGGACCTGTCCTGTACAACATTTTCGTTAGTGATATTCCACAACCGCCTTCAAGCGGGCTGCTCTTGATATATGCCGATGACATTCACAGCGCTTTATCAGGAGCAGCAGCGGCTATCACAAACTCAAGGAACAACCGAGATTTATAGGCAGGGGAAATATTTACAAGGGTAAGAGGCTCTTCCTCTACCCTAGTACAAGGGAATACGAACTTGCTCTCTCTCTCTCTCTATTGAAGACAATATGATTCGTACTTCTTACGATTGAATGAAATACCTGGGAGTTATCTTTAATTTGAATTCTATAAGAACATTGATAGATTACCGACGGACAAATACTGACAATCGCTCTGTATTCAAGTCAGTTTAAACAAGTAAGGAAAGGCTAAAGTCGGACGGGGCAGACTATTTGATAGCCTCCACTTTCTACCCCATTGCAATTCAATTCGGTAAAAAAGTGAAATCGGAAAGAATTTTTGCATGGTTCCTAATCATGGTCCACTCTCATAATGTATGT